>JAJJWW010003301.1:0-169126 GCA_023531295.1 Papaver armeniacum | reverse complement strand
TCTTAGACTAAGCATGCACCATCGACAAAATCACAAATAATCAAGAAAAAATCGTAAATCAATTTAGAATAGTGCAAAAGTCATAAAAGAATTAATTAAATTACCACATCCGTAAAGAATGGCTTCCTCCATTGTCCCAAGTGTTGGGGTTTAGCTCCTCATATCAAAAACACGCACAAAATAGTAATCATAGATAAAAAGGTGTTTTATTGAAGAAATTGTTTAACACAGAGATTTGCACCTTATTTGTAAGGTGTTCAGACACATCATATAAGGTTCTAAGACTCAGTAGAACAACGATAGTTTTCTCTTTGTAGCGACTAATTGCGGCTGTTTGTGTTCGTCTAATGTTCTTCGTCTCCTTCTTCTTCAACAGCTAAGAGGGTGATATTCGCACAACTTCTTTCTCGCTCTTTTAACCTCCGTTTGTTCCCCCAAACTCCCGATTCCCTTCTATGACTCCTCTCAAGCCTATTTATATCATCACCACCGATTAAAACTCTCTTGAATACCAAAAATAATTACTTTTCCTTCGCCAAAAGTCACGGGACTTGGCTATATCTTCTCTTCTTTACGCTACCGAAAGTTACTCCAAACTTTCCATACTTGATGTACGAATCTTAGGAGAATATCGACTCTGTTTCACACGTAACTTCCTTAAATAATCTCATCGAGAGAACCCGAGACCACCACATACCCCGTTTCTGAGAGAATCATTGGAAATTCCTTTTTTTCTCGAATCCAAGCAACGTATCAACCCCGTCTTGATGTATGGATTGATACCAATACTTATCCAAGTCCAAACCCACGAAAATCCCGTCAAAAATCTTCACGAAAGTTCGAGTATTTTCTTATTCCACTGTTCTCCTCATCGTGATTATCCGGCCCAATTTTATCAATTCCAACACCCATACCAGCCCATGTTCAGCCAAATCAAGTCTACTCCAACCTTATTTAGCGACTGAATCTCCTTCCAAAACGTTGAAAAATCAAACCCTAAATTGTTCTCGCATTGCAAAGATATTTCCAGCAAAACTTGAATACGAATTTTGTGAAGATGACCTCCCTTTAACAGAAACGGAGTGTGTCGATAGCAAATCCTGGTGCCTTTAGTAATGGGTGCCCCTTAGTAATTTGGTCACCCCTTATCCAAAATGGGAGTCCGAATAAAGCAGTGTTCTCCAGAGATGCCTTTAGCAACTTTTCGAGCCCTGTTTCTCCACGCATGTTTATTTCTCCATAAACACCTACAACGACACAAAAAGCCATAATAAATACAAAATTGAGCACTAACAATATAAAAAATCGAGATGAAAATAGACACATAAATGCGTCTATCGGTATTCTTGAATCTCGCATTATACATCGTTAGTAAACCTACGAGCACGTGTGAACAACACCTACATTCCTTCGCGTACATGAATATCCTTTTCCCATTTAGTATATTACGTAGGTTTTGAATCTTTCTAGTTGAAATTAAAATGAATTACACATTAGGGTGCAAACATTAGATAATGATATAGGTATAAACATGTCAAATTACTCACTTTTTAACTAAGAGGAGTGGATGATGGTCGAATTCAACATTTTTCTAATTTTACTAAAACTCTTGAATATATCTCTTTTGATGTATGTAAGTCGAAACTTTTAAGTCTCCCCATCTACGGTTTTTGGGATTCTTTGATGTGCTCATAATAGGATTATTGACTCTCTTCCAAAACATTGAATAAAGTTTACCCAGATGTTTTGGAAGAAAGGGATGAAACGATTTCACGAGCTCCATATCTTCTTATGGTTCTCATGCCACTTTCCGAGATCTATTTGAGTAGTGGATAAAGTAGAGTGGCTAAAAGTTAGGAGTTTGTGGAAAACGTGCTTGGAAAAGAGTTTATCCTTATATAGACTAACACTCAACGAATAGTTGTTTTGAATAAATTCTAACAATCGGCTTATAAGAATGTCCATATACGCCGATTGAAAATTAAACTTGGTCTCGAAAATGTCCACATCGTCCATTCTAGGCTAGAAAAACACATTTGAAAAATGACATTTTTATTGACAAGAATAGGTCTATATGGTTTTCCACATCGACCAATTCTGTCAACCTGTCAAAAATTTGAAAATTTTGATTCGAATTGGTCTTTACAAATGTCTATATGAACTGATTGTGAAAGACCGGAAAAATTATGTCCATGGTGAAAAGCTATAATCGGTCTTTATGAAGGTGTGCATCTCCCCGATTTTAAAAAAATCTAGAATTCCCGCATTTTAGCCCAAATTGAAGTTTTTCGTTGTGTTTTAGGCAAAAATAACATTTTTAAAAAAAAACATAACATAACATGTTTCAATTCGACCAACGAACATAATTAATTTCTAAAATCAATAGTTAAAGACATAAGTATAGAAAACAAGAATCAATTCATTTTTCATCATTCCACCTCGAACACGAATACGTCCACCTCGGCCTCGTTTTACAAGGTCGTTCTTTCTTTGATACTTGATTCACCCCCAACTACTCCTTATCGATTTGATTTTCCCTCATTGCCTGCCTCTTTGTTGTATCCTCAGAAGATGCACCATCCTTTTTATCTTCTAAACCATTCAGTTATTCAATCTTCCTTTCATTCTCCTCAACCTTTTCTCCTTTCTCTATATATGAAGAGAGCTCAATTGAAGTTATATTTTCCCCTAGATTTTACCCCTATTTTAATGTAATATATGTGCTTTATATAAAATATAGAGCATAATGATAATAGCTATAATTTTTAACTTAAACGTGAACAAAATCATATTAATTCTTTAATTTATTAATATCTTGAACCAAAAAGTGTTTGATCCGATTGATAAAACAAGACAAAGATTGATTACAAGTTTTTGATGAATTTTGAAAAAGCGGGGGTCTAACAACCACACCCAATATTTCGTTCGGTAATCTGAATAGACAAACTCCAATATACTTTCAAGAGAATCAACTAGACAGTCATGACTCAATCTAGAGAAAAGTATATCAAAGAGTTTGTTTTATATCTCTATCTCTCAATTCAATCGCAATCGGCAAATAAGAATTTGCGAGCCCGATTGAATATAAGAAAATAACTTGAACAGTGCCAAAGACCAATGTTCAAGGATAAATCAATTTTAATCAACAACCAAAGGTTGGATTTACCAATTGATCGATTCAGCGCACAACCTATGATATTTCTATTAGATAACAAAATATAATGCGGAAAAGAAATAATATAGACATCAGAATTTTGCTAACGAGGAAAACCCGCAAAATGCGAGAAAAACCCGTGGACCTAGTCCATCTTTGAACACCACACCGTATTAAGCCGCCAGGATAACTAGCCTACTACCAATGAACTTCGGATTTGGAATTTTATTGAGCCCTAATCAATCTCACACTCATCAAGGTACGGTTGTGCTCCTTACGCCTCTCAACCCCACGGATTGTACGCATTCGATTCCCTTAGTGATATCGCCACAACCAAGAGTTGTTTATGACCCAAAGTCGAAGACTTGATAAACAAATCTGTCTCACATAGAAAAGTCTATTGGAATAGATAAATCTGTCTCGCACAGAAATACCTACGAGTTTTGTTACTTTTGATAAATCAAGGTGCATAGGAACCAATTCATAAACCAGACTCATATTCCCGAAGAACAACCTAGTATTATCAATCACCTCATAATAATCTTAATCGTATGGTAATAAACAAGATATTGTGGAATCACAAACGATGAGATTTAAGATGTTTGTGACTATTTTTATCTTACGTTTGGAGAATCAATGTCTATCAAATATTAGAGAAGATAGTACTCAATACGGTAGAACATGGAAAGATCATAACACGCAAATGACGAGAAAATAGTTGGTCCGCTTCACAATCCCAATGAAGTCTTTAAGTCGTTAACCTACGGGGTTTCGTGAAAAACCTAAGGTTAAAGGAGAATCGACTCTAGTCGCAACTAGTATCATACATGAGGTATGGAGATTAGGTTTCCCAGTTGCTAGAGTTGTCCCTTATAGTTTTCAAATCAAGGTTTGCAATCTAAGTTACCTTGGTAACAAAGCATTCAATATTCAAATAAATGAAACACCGATTAGACCCAAGATAATCTCTTTCAACCGTTAGATCGAACTTATCTTGTTATACACAAATGAAATGTACCTTCATTTAGGTTCAAGTAACCGTACCTAAACGTGTACACCTTGTTGGCTCAACAATGATTAACCGAGGTTAGCTATATGAACACTCTCATATCAACCTTATTCATCTTCACCACAACTAGTTCAAATGACTCAAATGAAACTAGTTACGAGTTGTTCAATTTATATTCTCATAAAGTATACAAGAACACAATTGAAGCAAAATCGGTTTGATTCATTCGAATCAATTCATGAAAATTATAGCCACTAGTTTTTGAAAGAATGCATTCCTTAATATATAAATGTATTAGTTCATGAGCCAACCGATGTTAGAACTTTAACCACTCAAGTATGCATATGGGTGCATATCTAATTAGCCGATCCCGAGTTTGGGTTCGCCGGATGCGAACGTGTACGCATACCTTAATATACTTCAAAACCCAGCCAGAAATTCCGGACCTATACCTTACGCAATTATAAATGCCGTGACGTGTACTTGGTACCCTAATTCCCACAACTACAAGTACGCATACAAGTATGCATACTATAGTTCCCTATCATGGATTACATACATGTTATAATGCATACTATGTTCATAATCCAATAGTTCTAAACTCTATTTTAATCATTGAAACTTTCTTAGAGGATGACAATAGCCATTTTAACACACTATGCATCAAAGAAATTTTCAAGATATTGAAATAATCATAACGAAATATTCCAAGTCTACACCAAATGATTGTTCTATATTAGTAATAAAAGTATATGTATATATGCTCGATACTACTAGTTATCAACTAAGAGTGATTTAGTGTATTATTGGGATCGCAATGGGAATTTGTCAAAACCAAAAATATACACTTATTACATATCTTAAGTATTTTCGGACTTGATAATTCCATGTTGTTCAGGCAAGCCTTGGTCACAATAAGATAAATAGTGAAGCTTGTATTCTTACAAACTCATCCCATGCCACACGAACTTAAGTGATTATGTAGGAAGTCAACTCGTTGATAGAGAAAAGTAATCTAATTATGTGAAATATCTTTTGTTTCCTTCATTTATAGGTTTCTTTGGGATCAATAAGGTTTAATAGTGTCGTTGGTGGGAAACTAAATCGTGTTGTTATTTTTAGTTTTCGATTATTGATTTGATTGACTAACAATGTAGTTTATCATTTATCTATCAAAATTATTTATCCCATTGTCCTTCTCTTTTTGATATAAGGCCACTCAAGTTTGTTTGAGGATTGACTATTTTAGATATGGTGATTCGAGATATGAAGACAGAACTAGTGATGATCTAAAGTTAACAGACTTCGTTATGTGTGTGTTGATAGTTAATATGAATCAAGTTGAATGTGCAGGTGATATATTGAAGACTAGAAGACTTTTTTTTTTTGTAGTATTCTGATCTTTGTGATACTTTGTGCACACTTCATTCTCTGGGATCTAACAAGAAGTTTATTTTGATAATCTTCATATTTGTAGAAAGATCAGACAAACTGGTTAGTTGTTTTTTTGGAAAATAGTTTCCTGATCTTCATTATTACTTCTTCTGTGTGTAAAATATTAATAAGAATATTTCAGTATCTTATTCTTATTTGGAGCATGTGTTTCTATATTTCTGTTGATGCATGTTTAATAACTATGTATTTTTGTTCATGTGTTGTTCATAAGGATTTGGTTTTTGTTGTTTGGATTTAAGGTTTTGAAGAGTATGTTGTATATTTTCTTTAAATATGAAATGTCTTGATAATTTGTTTTCTTCATGTGTTTTCATCAAATATATACCGTACATCGATTTTGGTTCTTTTGATCATGATTCGATTGGGTGATTCTTGTTTTCCATCAACTTGGGTTTCCTAAAATGCGAGTATATCAACTTGTGTGTAGTTTTGAAAGGTGATGCTATAATATCTTATTTTTATTTCTCCCAAGTCCTGCTAATTTTTTTCTACTAATGTATGCTTAAAATTTATTTTATTAAGTATTTTTGTTCATGTATTGGTTAAGGATGCTGGATTAGGATTTTACAAAACCTTAGGATGTTGTATGTGTTTTGTTCTTAAATCTAGCATGTTCATTTGTTTACTTCGAATTACATCGATTTCATGGTTCGATTAGTTATTTAGAGTTTCATAAAAAAGTGATTTCATGTTTTGCATGAAATTGGGTTTTCCTCAAAATTATCTTGTTCAAATTTTTTCAGTGTAATTATTATGTCTTGCAGTTTAATATTCTATTTCTAATCCCTATTTTTAATTATTATTTAAATTTACAGGAACCAGTGATCGGTGTGGTGACAGTTCCTGATCCATATTCTCTGCAATCCGATAAAGCTTCTTATATCCAGAAGAAAACAATAATTTACTAACTTAACAAAATGGGGCTGAGATGTGCCCGTGCTTTACTGATGAAAGCCACGTAGTTTCATCACGTTAAATCCGAAGCCATCGCCATCAGGTTTCACGTCTTGCTATCCCCATGGTAACGCCAATTACTTGTTGGAATTTCAGCTTCTTAATCATAAAAATTTATGCTTAAACATCTTAAACATGATTAAAAGAAACCTTAGGCTGAAACAAAACCTTATCCCTAGTATTAACATGTTCTTGCAACACACTAAAAACATCACTTTAAGTAGCTAGAACACTACATATACCATATACACAAAAGAGATTCATAACAAGGAAATAAAAAACAATAGCTTTGATTAGCACCTGCCATTTTACTACACTAGTATTGGTGAAACGCCAAGCTCTTCATCTTGCTCAAGTGTGTCTCGAAATTTTACTACTTTCTTGATGCCCTGAGTCATAAATTTTCTTGAAGCAAATCTTGCAAAAGGAATCGCTGGAAGATTTATGTTTATTAACGAGTTTCATACTCAATGCCATCCGATCTAAACGTGCATATCATATCAATGTAGTCTACGGTCTACCTGACTTAATAACAACCGTTCTACTTAACCACTTAGTGAACTATGCAATTTACCTCATTTGAATTAGTATGTTATTTTCGTAATGTAACCAAAATTTGTAGTAGTCCATTACTTCACTATTTTCTATGAGTCATATCAAATATGTCACTTAGGAGGATATTTATTGGGGTATTTGTCGGCGGTTGATAAAGCAATACATGCGGTTTGGCAACACACCCACGATGAGAAACTAACGATTAGAGTGTAAGCGGTCAAGATCGATTAGAAGAATAAAAGAATAGTGGTCATACGAATCGATAATCTTCCTTGACATAAAGGACATTACTTCCACGGTCTCCACTTTTCTATTCCTTCAAAACTTCCACTATTTACGAGAAATCATTGTGTGTTACTACAACTATAAATAGATGACTTCACCTATTCAAAAGGATATATCGGGATCCGATGTTCACTAGTCTGAGTCTTTATCTGATGGTTGAACAATTTTCGTACTACAAAACACATGACACGGTGATTTCTCAACTTTCTACGCCCCCTTTTCCCAAAGATCAATCCATCTTCTCCTCTTTGTGGTTGGAAACAAGACGTGGACGTTTGTTTCTTGGTTTAAACTCTTCTTGTATGATTTTTATTTCTCGACAGAAAGTATTTTTATAGTATGTTGTTTTTACCTTAAAACGACATGCAATTAATGTCAAAAAAATATTTATACAAAATTATTTGCAAAATAAAACTTTAGAAGGTGTGAGTCGAAATGAAGTTAGCATATGTTATGTATAAGGGACGGAAAAACTAGACATTCCCTGACATGTAATTATAGGTTGTAACTTTTTCAAGCGGTATATGCTTTCCTTTATAGTAGTAAAATCATCCGATTTCTTTGTTTGATTGATGAGTTTGATTATTTGGTTATCCCACATGGGATAATCATATATCATAATCACTATAAATCCACCCATAATGTTTTAAATGTTATTATCATGGGTTGGCTACATTTTTAATTACGTATACCTTGTTATATCGTTAACTAGATATTTTCATGTGAAATCGATCCTTTATCTGATTTAAGATCTTATAGTTGTTTATGTTAATTAAAAATTGTTAAAAAATTTCATCATGAATAAGAATTAAGTATTAAATAGTAAAATATAAATTAAGAGTACCTAAACATCCCCGTGTTTCATCATGTTTTCATGACGTAATATTTCGTTATTTTAGTAAAGTAAAATAAAATGCATACATTAGTTGTATATATAAATTTCTCGTAGTAACTTTTGACCAAAAACTAATGCAAATGATGATCATTTATGTATCTCGATTTCAAATCTTACGATTGCCTATGTTTCATCGAAAACGACAAAGTGACATTGTTAAAACTTGTCGTCATTGATAAGAATCAAAATATTCCAGTAGTAAAATACAAAATCGGGATACTTAAAACATTCAAGTCCGACATGTTTGTTCCATTTTTTTCCTAACAAAGTTATACTTTGGAGACAATCTCTCGAAATGACTTTTGAGGAAAAATTGATGTGAATGATAATCATTTCTCTATCATGATTACAAATCTTACATTTTTTTTTTTTAACCGAAGGCGACAAATAATATCGTTAAAATTTGTCATCATCGATGAGAATCAAAAATATGCCAAACGTAAAATACAAAATCAAGATATCTGGAAAAAAACTCAATGTCCAGACATGTTAGTTCGATTTTCTTTCTGACGAGTTACATCAAAAATCTCTCGGTTAAGGAAAAATTAGTGTGAATGGTAATCATTTACAGTATCATGATTACCAATCTTACGGTTTATTTTGTGTTAAACAAAACGACAAATAAAATCGTTAAAATTTGTCATTATCGATGAAAATTAAAATATTCCGACCATAAAATATAAAAATCAGGATACCTAAAAGATGTTCAACGTCCGACATGTTTAATCCATATTTTATAACGAGTCGTACTGGCGAATTCTCTGAATAACTTTAAAGTAAAAATCAATGCGAGTGACATTCATCTATGTACCATGATTACAAATCTTACGTTTTCTTTTGTTTTAACCGAAAACGACAAATAATATCGTTAAAACTTGTCATCACCAATGATAATTAAAATATTAAAATAGTAAAATAAAAAATCAGGATAGCTAAAAAACATTCAGTATCCGACATGCTTATTCCATATTTTTCCAAACTGGTTATACTGACAAATATCTCGAAATACCATTTAAGAATAAACCAACACGAATTATAATCAATTTTGTATCATGATCTTATGGTTTCTTTTGCTTTAGTCGAAAACGACAAACAATTACCGTTAAAATTTGTTATCGCTGGATGAGAATAAAAATTCTGACCATAAAATAAAAAACCAGAGTATCTTTAACAACTTCCACATTTGACACATTTAGACTGCTTTTATGATCGGTAATTGATTAGTTCGTTGCATAGTTGTATAGTTATACCGGTAAGTTTCCAAAAATAGTTATTTGAATAAAAATGATGCAAATGATCATTTTATACATGTTTAATTTTTTTCATGTGAAATTCATATTGCTCTAAAAGCAATTATATAGTGTTTCCATATACTTTGAGAATGCTTTAGCAGGAAAAAAATATATATATAATGTGAGAAGTTATTTTTTAATTATGAGAAGTCGAAAGCGATAAATTAATTCAGCGATATAGTTCTGAAATGACTTCCAGAAATAAAAAAAATTAGCTTTTTAGGAAGTAAAATATTTTTTACTTCTGACTTAGGGATTTAATTTCTGCTTCCGAAGTGTCCAAACATTTAAGGTATTTACATGGACGACCAGTCCAGAACCACCGTCAAATGGAAATGATATTTTAGTAACATCAAACAAAAATCCAAATCCCTTTAACCGCAACAAATAAAAACAAAATCACTTTAAAATAAGAGTCACGCTTTTGATCGAATACTTGGCACAAAACTTCAGGCAACGTCCGTTTAATTTCAATAAAACAACAAATTTCCCATTCGGCCTTGACGGGACTTCACCCGAACCAAGTAGCTTCGGATTCACCGACCCTAAACAATTTTAACTATAAATGGTGGGGTCCTTCTTCATTTCGATAGCAGCAGTTCAAAGATCCAAAAGGAGAAGAATCTGAAGAAATACTGAAGACTGAAGAAGACACTGACGAGCTTAACAATGGGGGATCACCAAAAAAATGCTGCGCATTCTGAACCCTTGAGCCAAGAAGAACCGGTTGAAGTTGCGATGATGGTGGAGGAGGAAGATCAATCACTTGTTCAGATAATGGAGTGCCGGATTTGCCAGGAAGAAGATCATGCTGTGAACTTGGAAAATCCCTGTGCATGTAATGGTACTTTGAAGGTATGATTATTATTTTCATTTTTAACTAATTTTTAGTTTTTCTTAAGTGTTTTGGAGAAGATTTCAATCTATGGTAATTGAAGATTGTTTGTTTGTGTTAATGCAGTATGCTCACAGGAAGTGTGTGCAGCGTTGGTGCGACGAAAAAGGAAATACAACTTGTGAGATTTGCCAGGAGGTATATAGTTTCTAGTTTGTTTGTTAGATTTCCCTTTTGCTTGTAAATAATTGAATTAATTGTCATGCGTTTTATGATTTTCAAATGTGAATTTAAGAAATGGGTGCTCTAATTTTCTCTGAAAGTATTGAGTGAGCGATAATTTTATGGTTTCGTTTTAAGATTTTATGTTATTATTACTAGCTACCATCTCAAAGAAATGGTTTAATTGAGTATATATTCTTGATTTTTCGCGAAAAAATGTTTTCGTTGCATGTGCATGGTTGTTGGTTGTAACTGCTGCTAACATGCTGAAAATGTCTAAATTGGTGAGCGTCTTAGAATTTGATTCCAAATTCATCAGATTCTAGGTTTAGTTATCTCTCGGTTTAAAATGTAGGTGTGTTTCCATACTAGGTTCTAAGTTTCCCTAAACTGTCCAATTTGATTTTCTTTTCAATTCAATTGATTCGTGACAACCGTGGTTTTCTGTTGCATGAACAGCTTTTCGAGCCTGGTTATACCGCACCAGCCCCTTCACCTCCTCGGTCACGCGCTGACGATACTATTGTTGATATCAGGCAGATGTTCCTTCTACCTATTTTGATGCTCTCAGATATTCTTTTGTAATTAACACTAGGACTTAACAGTTCCTTCTTGATTAATTTCCATTTTTTTATTTGTAGATTCAGGTTCCACCTTGCTAAACAACAATTTGAATGCTTTGTTCTTCTAATCTTTTGTTGCTCATGGATGTTTTCAGTGGAAACTGGACCGTAGGAGACAATATGAATGTCGATGACCCTCGTCTCTTGGCTATGGCAGCAAGCCGTCGCCATTTCTTGAATCGGACTATGAAGACAGAGATCGTGATGGAGCTTCTTTTTGCCGTGCAGCTGCTTTCATGGTGAGTAGCAACCATCATGACTAATGCATAAAAACTGATCTTAATATTTGTAGCAGACAACTGAAAGTCTTAGGACTATTGTCACTAGAAGAGGAAAAAGCTTAAGAAATAGAATGTTCATTAAATGGACATGCAGCTGATAAAGTGAATCAGAAAACCTGTCATCCATGGGAGCGAATATTAGATATCTATCCCCATCAAGTCCACCAGATAGCTGTGTCATGTAGCACCATGCATGCTTCGCCAAAATATCAGATCAGTTATTGCCTTCTCCCTGGTCCCTGTATATATTGGAATATGTAATCCTTAATGGTGAGATGAATTGCATACAACTATTCCATCAGATGCCATGGTGGCATATATAATAGAATCTTGAAGAGCATATAACAATCACAGAGTCACTGAGATACATTTAAACCGGATATGAACGTAACCATGTTTCGTTTCCAATTTAAAGCATGGATATCCAAGCCTCGTGATATCATTTTAATATTATCCTGTTACTGCTTTTGTTGCAGTTAATGGCGCTCCTGCTCTTGAGGCATGCATTGGCAATTGCGGCTGCTGAAGGTGATAATGATGCTCCCACATTGTTCGCTGTAAGTTTGAGGAATGACACAAATAGAGCATCTGACTTATTATATATGGATGGTTTTTTAGATCTTTGTGGCCTTTCCATTGTTTATTTGTTTGAATCTTCGATTCTGAACAGCTATTCATGCTGCGAGCAATTGGGTTTATTTTACCATGCTACATTACGGCATGGGCTGTCAGTATGATACATTATCGACGTCAAGTACGGGTTAGTGAATCCCTCACAGATTATTACTATGTTGCTATGGTATATCTTGCCTATCTCAAACAAATGACTGAGAAAACTTTTGACTATGAAATCTATTTTAACCACCGGTTCTTCATTTTAATGTTTCATTCAAACAAGTGAGAAATCCATTTTTAGTACTCTCTTCGAACTTTGTTGATTCAGGGTAATAACTCAGGGATGCCCACAACTGAAGTTGCTATTATGATGCAATCAGGGGAAAATGGAGATTTAGAATTCACATCAGCACCTAACTTGTCTGCGCCTCCTCCTAATCCTACTCAAGCTTGAGTTGTTTAATAAAAATGAAGCTGATCATTTACCAAGTTTCCCAAGTTTGTTTCGTACACGTTACTGCAGTGTTGTTAGTAAAGGTAGAGAATAGATCTGTATTTTGTTTCACTTGTATTAAGTAGACTCATTTTCATTTCCTCGTTCTCCTGTTCTCCTTTTCTCTCTCCGAGAAAAGAGAGAGACACGGAGAAGTTTGTTTTAGTTTCTTCTATGTTGTTGTGATGTTGTGGTATAGAGCCTGTTGTTGTATGTATAGTTTGTTCAGTGTTATAAAGAACAAGCTGTTTGGAGAAAATGCCTTGATTTTGTTTTCACTTGTTATCTTCAGCCATCAACATAAAATGATGCTATGTACTGGCTAATGTTGTTTATGCAACAATCTCTGCACATTTTTGTTGCACAGTTGCTGACTTGTAAGAGAAGAGGTTAGAAACTCAATTTGTAGCCGAGCTAGTTTGTCTTAAGAATCATGGCAAAGTTGTTTCATGCTCAGATGAACTGGCTCATGTTATGGAATCATGTTGGGCCTGGTTTGGAAATTAAAGTCAGTTATGAAACTATGTTGGGCCTGGTTAGGAAAATTTGATGTCCTAACTGCCTTGCATTTGTGCCGCTTGTGGTTGATGTAGAACGATTTACTTGGGACCATGATTTTTTTGGGGGACTATGATGTACTTAGGCAACCTTCTCTACATTTGTAAAGGGTGTCCTACCTAGCCGAACCTTCTCTACATTTGTAAAGGGTGTCCTACCTAACCGGTTCGGCTAGAGGTGTTTTCCGACTAACCCATTCTTCTTTATACATTTGTGTTTAGCTAGAGGTGTTTTCTGACTAACCCATTCTTCTTTATACATTTGTGATATCAATTGAGTGAGTAGTGATCATAAATATTGAAGTTGTATAGAGAAGGTCGGCTAGGAATTTTGTGAAAAGACTTTGTCGAAGTAGCGAACCTTTCCGGAAACGAAAAACATGAAGAACAGTTTGGATATTTCGCTAAAAAAAAAAGTACCTCATTTGAACTTTCTGATTTCCTAGCCGAATATTTAGATAAAAGTTATGCTATGCGGCGATTTTTTTTTTCCTTATACCCGAACTTTTCTCTGAAATCCTATATATTGAGTTCGGTTCCATCGCAATTTTTTTCTCCTAGAAAACCTACATATTGAGTCCGAGTATGCCGCAATTTTTTCTCCTAACCAAATTTTTCTCTGAAAGCAAAAACTACAGTAAAACTAAGTTCGGCTACTGTGCTTTCATAAACATTAGCCGAACTACGTTTCGATTTTCAGTAAACTAGAATTTACAAAACAACAGTACAACAATTGAAGGGACAAAATCACAAACCTTGGTGGCAGTCTTCATCCTCGAAGGAACTCATCTGGGGACGGGTTAACGGACTACTGAATTCGGACATATTTTGCCTTGCATTATGATTGGCATTTGGAGGAGTTACATGATTCTTACGATTCTCACTACAAAGATTTACTTTAACATCGAATTTGGATTTTCCGCGAAAAAACTTGTCATTCCACGTATCTCCTGAACATAAATCCTCAAAATATCATCTAAAGTAATCTTAATGCGTTGTCTGACCGACATAAGACCGTATACATCAAATTGGGCCGTCCAAGAAATTTCTAGATACATTCACACTTTATTTATATCCATTAGATCGTAATCACAAGATAAAGTCAAAGGATGTACATCGCCAACGCTAACGGTCATACTCATCATTACCGCAGAATAACTCGGATCTATTGCGGTGAAGATTTTTTTTTTTTTTTGCTTTTCTTTGGCATTTTGGAGTTAAAAATCAAGCAACAGACGTGTTAGAGCACTGCTCGGTCGAACTTGCATGCGTTGCTATCTCAAGCATGTTTGTCAATGTTAGTGATCAAAACTATAAGTCTTGATCTCTAGTCTACTTATAGATGTCTCGGACTAGGACATAGATTGTGTAGTTGAGCCTTAGACTTCACGGCGTTCATCATTTGAAGACGAAGAACTACTAAGGAGAACTTGTGCAACTTCATCAACAAAAGATATGTGGAAACGAAACTCATCTATCACTTGGAAAGTCTATTTTATACTCTATCTCCTATATTGAGACATAAGTCAAGTTACGATATAGTTTTCTATTATACACATTAGAGATTTCGAAATGAGTTTAACTCGCTTACATATTTCTCGGAATATGTGTTGGAAAGCTTTACCGCTTAGACTCAAGTTCATCTTATTTCTTGATGCAAGTCACAAGATGATCATGTGAAAATTACCGAGCAACATCTTACATGGTTTGTGTGATACAATCATTTGATGTAACTTGGAATGTTTCGTTATGATTATTTCAATAACTTGAAAATTTCTTTGATGCTAATAGTGTGTGAAAACGTCTATTGTCATCCTCTAAGAAATTTTCAATGATTGAAATAAGAGTTTAGAACACTTAACCATTATTGGATATGTCATGTTGTGTACTCTTGCACATATGTAATCCATGTCCAAGGAACCATAGTATGCGTACATGTACGCGTACATGTTGGCTTGAGAAACTCGGGAACCTAAGTATGTGCACCCGCATATCGGCGCAAGGTTCATGTCCGAATATTTCGGTGGAATTGGAAGTTCGCGTACCCCTTTGTGTCTTGGCGAAACCCGATTTTTTGAGTCGCCGTATTTCAAGTATGCGTACACGTTTGCATACTTGAAGGTTAAAGTTCTAAAATCGGTTATGTTCATGAACTTAAACATTTATAAAATAAGGAATGCAATCTTTGCAAACCACCATATCCTCCATTTTACAACATTGCAATTTCGAGGCCCAAAAATACGTTGCGCAAAATAAGTAATGTTGGTTTATTAAATGAAATTAATAGAACAATGTTTGTGAAACGAGTAAAAGCGTTGTGCATCATTGGTTTTTTTGTAATATCAGATATTTCCCCGGGCTTTTAGTAGTGTTGTCATTTTAATCTCGAATATTCTTTTTTTTATTAGTATTGTTTTTCTCTTTTAGAAAACCTTAAATATCAATTATTTGTTAAAAACGGACTACAAGTAACTAGTTGTCAGCCTAGCGACAAAAGTGGGCTCCAACCCCTTTTTGTATTGCTATTCCTAATCTATGAAAAGAAATAGTTGCATTTCTTGGCACTAACATCAAATCTAGATAATTGATTATTAAGCCTTTTCAAGAAATCCATTGTTTCGGTGCAAAGTTCACCAAAAGTAGTAAATGCTAAAGTCCAAGTTGTAACCATGGGATAAGCATTTTTCCAAATATTTCTTATGCTTGCGTTTAAGCTGCCCTATTCGGTGCTAACCCTTGACGATATGTGTGCACCCCTCCTCTAGGTGAATGGTGAAACACCGGTTACATCCAAACACTTGTCACACCCATTGTCCCAATTAAGGACTAAAATATCAAATGCAGCGGAGAGAGAACCCCCATCATCCGCCAACAACCCAAGATCTACTTCTTTTCTAGCTTCACCCCCGCATGGAAACACATATCTGCAAAATATGTCACGCACGAGATCGTGACGAAATTTGATGCCTACCTCATGTCGCGGATGTAAGGCATGATCCCCATAGCAGTCCATATCCCTCCTGCCAAAAGCACAAAGGCTACCTTCCACGAAAAGAGGTATGCCAAGCCTATCCGTAAAACTACTCCAAATTCTGAGCCCCAACCCTCACAGATTAAGCCCCTCGATAGGAATAGCCTTAAGGTAGTCTTGTGCGTGGATATCTTTATTGCACTCCCAAATAGCACAATCTCGAGAGGACATGGAAAATTTAGCAAGGTAAATCCTTCATGACAACATCAAAGTAAATCCCAACTTTGCCAAGGTCTTCATGGGATGGGGGGCGATAAGCTCGATGTTGACGTCCAGGACCACATATCTTTGGAGAAAAGCTCTATGGCGCGCGCATGTTGTGATTAGGGCCTGCGGTTTAGCGTTACGAAGGATGCTGATTCGAAGTGGGCGAGTCTGCTACAAGATGCCAAGTAGCAATAGTTTATTGCATCGGCCATGAAGTAGATACCTAAACCACCCAAGCGAGTGGTAGAGAAGACATACGATCTGCGTGACAACCCCATACCGGGCCGTCATTAGTAACAATGTGCCGCGAGATGTAACGACGCAGGTGAGCATCAAAAAACTAACTTGAGCATCTATGACAAAATCCGGCTGGTGGTTCTCATAGAAATACGAGACGAGAGACTCCGCACAACTACGCAACAATAACAATTCACTTTGGGGATCATCTAGCTTCCCTAACTGGCGTCCATTAAATTCTTAGTTTTGACCACTCTACTCTTGATCATCTTCTTTGGAGAACTCATGTTCTAAACTTACAGGCCCTCCTAAAAGCTTTACCCCCTAGTTGGTGCAAATTTGGGCGAGAAAAGACGTCCTGTCATGACATCGTATATCCATCGTAGGCCGGAAGATCTCTCATGTCTTGGCGATGTTAAGATTAAGACCCGGCTTGCTACCCTCATTTTTGATGATGTTGAGCTTTAGAAACCATTAAAGTGTCTCCAATTATCGTGCCATCATCCAAGTACCAAGCATGTAAATCCAAATTGCATTACGTTTCCAATCCTCTTGACCCGAAAGGGTGTAGAGTGAGAGAAAAGAGGGGACCAAGAGGTCACCTTGTTGAACCCCTTGGGCGAAGACAATGTGGAATCATTGTAGTCTGATTTAGGCGGCTTGGAGTAACAAAACTCCACCCACTTAGAGATTGAGGGACAAGTGCGTTCTCACTTCTTGTAGCATAACGGACCTCACCGGCCATGTTGAAGGCGTTCTTGAAATCAACTAGTAGCATAGTCATAGTGGAAGAATTACCTTTACATTTGTAGAATCACGTTGACCGGAGTGTAAGATGGCTTCCCCTCCACATGGTACTCCTACACCAAGCCCAGAAGTCTTTGAGGTAAGTGCACATATCCTTTCCTACGGCTTGGCGCTACCTTGGATACTAATCTCCTCCACACTTTCCCTAAGGCTGACTATCGGGACGAATTCCCCCATCCGGTTTGAGCAAGGGTGTAAGAGGTGCGCTCGCCACGAATTCTCCCCGAAAGACGAAGGACACTACCATCGAACCATATGTTGACTACACCTTTTATGGAGGTAAGTAAATCCTCGGCCACCACGGCGCGGGTCCATTCGGGGCATCAAGTAGATGTTGAACCCTCAAACCGTCTCTCCCACAAGATGTGCCTTTGGGGAAGCTCATTATCCTACCAAGAATGATCTCATTTGAAGAAACAACACCATTTACCACCTTTGGGACTAGAAGGTATGTCGGTGGAAGGGCAAGCGGGTGCTTATCAATCAATATTTTCAAAGTATCCTCCTCATCAGTAGCAATACCATTCGAAGTGAGGACTTTTATAGCTGCAGTGAAAAGCCCATTACGTATTTTCTTTCTACATATACTCAAGTTAAGAGCCTCCTGATTGTTGTTCTTCTGCGTTGCTTGTTTTTATCTTGAGTGTGTTCGAGGAGCAATTTTTGGACTAATTGAATGCAAACCGGGGCACATACCATTGCACAATAGATTGATTGATTGATTTAATCTGCAAAGTCCTTCGGTTTGATTTTCCTCATCGCTTTTGGGGATGTGTAAGTGTAGAATACAAGCAGGTAGAAACGGCAATTGTATCCACACGAAACTTCACCGGGATTTGCACGTGCCTTATCAAGCGCATACTTCAAAACTTTTGAGAGCTGCAATTTACACTTTGGAGAATATTTTTGACAGTTTGAATATGTTGCAGAAACACTTTGTCGGCAGTTCCACATTAAGGCAACGAAGCAAAGGAGCATCATTATCATCTGCAATGTTATCGGTGGTAGGAGGAGGACACATAATTCCATTAACCAACAAGTGAACGTACGTGCTATTAAATGGGCCAAGTAAGCCATCTCCGGCATGAGATTTGTGGTCTTCTCCAGGGCCACGAAGAAGCATGCATTAGTGCATAACCACATTCGAAGTTGAGAGGGCGTCTTCCCATGTTTTGTAGACTTCACGATTTGTAGCTATCCGTATTGTACGCAAATTCGTTCTCCTTACCATAAACAAAGTGTTTATCTGCGAGATCTTTGAATCAAATAAGCTTTTCCCAAACCTCTTCCACTGTACCATTCTTGCAACCATCAAATCCTGCGAATGGGCAATGAAAATAGGTGGAAGAAAGTTGATTGGATCCCTGGAAACACCTTGGCTCTGTAATAATGTTGTGTTTGACATTGACGTATTCATGTCAAAGATGAATATTTCTACTGGAACTGTGGATTGGGAGTTTTAACAAACACCTTCTGTGCCAAAAATGAAAAAAACGGGTGTTTATGAAGAAAACAATCCACTCCACCACTGTTTTCGTCACCTGCTAAGATAAAATCAAGAGCCAACCAACTAACCCAAAACTGTCTTGAGTCTAAAACCCCTGTTCAAACAAGATCAAAGTAACAAGAATCACAAAAACCTATAATCCGACCAAAGTAACAAGAATCCGGTAACAAGAATCACACAAACCTAGAATCCAATCCGTTAATATGAGAAGCCTACTGAAATATCCGTTAATATGAGAAACCTATAATATGAGAAGAAATTATAGGTTGGGAGTAAGGTGACAAACATTCAACTACAGTAGATCTATTTAGCTTATTTGTCTCCTCTTTTTGTTCGTTCTCATCTTATACTCCCTCTCTCTCTTTTTCAGAGAGTTTTTCTTCCGGAAAAAAAAAAACGAATCAAACCCAATTTTTCTCTCAGAATCAAAATCCATAGATCTATTTAGCTTTACTAACCAAATTAAAATCTTTCATTCAGTAATTAAAACCCAGAAAACTCGATCTATTCTCTTATATCTTAAAAATTTCCTAAACCTAGAAAATCAATTTTGTTCCTAAAAACCAAAATCAATTCATCTGATAGTTGATTGCTTTGTTGATTATCATCAGGTATGAATCATTATCTACTACTAGTGTTTTTTAATTTTTATTTTGTTGGTTATCTTATGATCTATTGTTTGACCTAACTCTGTGAAGTTGGAGTCTTACTGCATGTATAGGTTTTGGTGTTCTTTTTTTACAGTATGTAATTTTAAAGCATGGGGTGTAGTTAGATTTCAGCTGAATGTGTTTATTGAAGTTGTTTTGTGTTTTGGAATTAGGGGTTTTACTTTGGAGTCTTGATGTATAGATTTTTTTTTTTTTTATTATGTAAAATTTTAAGGCCTTGGTGTGTTTTGCTTTCGATGTAATGGTTTATTGGAGTTGGTTTTATATAAAGTCTCCTTTAAAAGTGAATGAATTTGCTCTCAGTGTTAAGTTTTGATGCAAACGGTCAGGTTCTACTCTGACTAAGGTTGTTTCTATACAAGGTTTATCCAAAACAACATAGGTGGATACAACCCAAAATCTATTTGGGTTGATGAAATGTCAATTAGAGTTTCTTAATTATGTATATCGAGAACATGCACAAGTTAAGTCAGATTGAAACAAGTTCCTTAATCCGCTGGTGGAAAACAGTTCGTCATGTGCAAAGATCTAAAATTCTGTAAAGGTCACTTCTGAGCATGCAACATGGGGTATGGGGTAAGGTGGTAAAGTAAGTATGTGTATCACATTGATTATATTTGTTATGGTTCATGCTGACGCTGTAAACTTATCGTCAGATGTTAATTATGCCAAGGTATACGATTCCAAAAAACAGTACAATTAGTGATCAGATGTTAGCATTCATAAATAAAAATCGAAAATGATATACATCCCCAAAATCTATCTGGCATACTATCACCTTTATGGTTTTTTAAATATGGTGGTAATGGCTATGATGTTTGAATCTATTTGTAGGTGTATTCCCAGTTAAGCCTCTACTTCTTGCAGTCGATTGTACACCGATGTTGGAGAAGTGCGTAACTTCGGTTCTGCTGTAAAGGGATTTTCTGATGCAAGTTTCAACATAAGTGCAACAGGTACATAACCCATACTTGAAAAAAAAAACAACTTAATAGTTATTCTTTTGGTAGGTAATTCGAATTAACGCTTTCTTCAAAACCAGCTTCAAAACCATGTTTTAGCAGCATAGGCATTCATGAATAATTAGTGTTAGTTACTTAGTTATGTGTTTAACAGCATAGGCATTCGTGATAAGGCATCTCATTTCATTCTTTCTATTTTTAGAAGAAGATTATGATGAATATAGTAAGGGAAAGTAATTATCGGGGGAGGGATTAAGAACTTGAGACTCTAAAAGATTTCGTGCTTTGGTAATTTATGAACACATGTTATTTTTTTATTATGTCAAGCACAGAAAATTGAGTAAATTTTAGATTGACTGTATTTTTTAAAGTAAATTTTAGATGGATAAGCAATGAGAAAAGAGGCATGTGAACCAGTGTATGGTGGTGATTTCACAATTTTCACGGGCACGAAAGGACTTGTAATTATATGATTTGGTATGAATTCATTTTTTAGATTTCGTGAAAGCTTTTCAGTCCTTAACACTCTAGACAATCTCTTTCGATTATTGGTTTTATAGGGTCGGTACTATTTTTGTTCATACAACTACCTCCTCAAATTTTTCTGATGCGACCATTATATACTTTGGTTTTTATTGATTTCATACCAACTAAAATATGTGGAAATGTATTTTTTGGTCTGATCTGACGATGATTTCTTAATTTGACTCTTTTACTCATAATTTATCTACTTGAGTACGAGTTTTGCTAAACTTCATTGGTTCTTGTCCTAATAGTTGTTGATTTTATTCCAAAAATAAAGTAAAGGAATCTATCTTGTGACAAAAGAAAGGAAATGAAGTTCTATTTTGGTTTACTGGACCACTTTCTAAATGGGTTTATGTAGCCAGTTATACAACATGCTTTACACTATGGTCGGTATTTCATTTTTTGTGATAAAAATCTTAACTTCTCTACCGCTTGTTTGGTGGCTTATTCATACAAATCCTAAAATTCTTCTTAGCATGGAATTGACAGTTTTAACTTCCTAGTGATGTCGTTTTATTTCATTTACTGGTATCTTTGATTTCACACACAAGCTTTAGCAAAATTGAAGAAACGGGCAGTAAAACAGTTCCTTGATTTACTCATACCAACATGAATGTGGCTGCAATATTGTTTCTTTGAAAAATCTCTTGGCATCTTGGACTAACTCGCCTTAATGAAAACTCTAGTTTTGTAATAAATGCGAGATTTTGCCATGTTTAAGAGAGACTTGTCTCAAGTATTCTTCTCCCATGCATATGCATTAGTTGTGCATGATCTTTATATAGTTTGTAACTGAAAGCTTGTTGGTTTCGGTCCTTGTGTTTCGCATATGACGGGTCTGGTCTTGGGGCGTTTGCGACAGTGCTTTTGAATCCCCTTTATTGTCAGATACCTATGTATTTCGCAGACATACTTATATATGTTATCATGCTCGGAGATTTCTTCTCGTACGTTAACTCTTAAATTATGACTTTAACATTTTTTGTGTGTAATTGGATGATTTCCCCACTACTGTTAATATTAGGTAGGAGAGGTCAACTAACCTTGCCTAAATGTACAATATACATCTTACGTTTTTTTTTTTTTTTGCATTTGTAGATTATTTAGATTTTGTCTAAACTTAACTTAGAATTGGATGCTTGAAATTTTTAGGTGTGCCTAATAACTGGTTTTAACTTGAGCATTTTCGATTAGAAATTAGGAGGGTGGTGTAGACTCTTAACATGTGTCCTATGCATTGGAAGTTAGCCATCATGCCAACGCTGAGTTAATGGGTACCAATCATGTCCAAAGGGTCTGCTAGGCAAGACTGACAGATCCTAGTAGTAGTCAGAAATTTATGTATGCAAGTGATGTCCATATCAATAGGCTAGGGGTTTGGTTCTTTTTAGTTTGTAGCACACATTGGGTCAATGGTTAACCCTTAATTTTTAGTTTACTTAGTGCCTTATCTTGGGGACGATTTGAAAAAAGAAGTAAACTTCTGAAGTGTGATCTTGAGCAAGTTTGAACTTGTATTGTGTATCTTTAACTCGTATCAGTTTTGGGTATTTTATATATGCTGACCATATGTATTCTCCTATTTTCAGGTGCCACTGCAATAGAAGTTTGGGCTGGCTAAATCCTGCAACAGATTAAATACCCAACAAGTTCAGAAAATAGGTATGTTAATCAGTCATAATTCAGCTATGCTACTCCGAGATTATCTTCAAGTCCTACGATGTATTAGTCATCTCCTTTAATTGTACAAGTTCAATAAAGCATTTACTATGTCTATTTCTGATCTCTTGTAGAGAGTATAAGTTATGTGTATGTAATCCATGTTGGAAGAGGGAATATTGTGAGAATATTGTTGGTTAACCATATGTTCATATGAAAAATTGGGTCTTCTAGTTGATCTACAATGGTATATGAATATTGTATATGGAGGTGTAAAATATATATTTCGGTACAGAAATCTGCCAGGATTATTGTCCGAATTTTTTTCCACCTGTAAATAGTTCCAACGTATATAAGCGTTGCACAAATTAGTGTAATACGTTGCCTAAATTAGTGTAACAGTTGCACAAATTCAAGAATCCGTTGCTCAAATAACAAACAAACGTTGCTAAACCAGTTGAGCAACGGTTATATACGTTGCACAAATTAATTTGTGCAACGGATTTTGGCGTTGCACACAAATTAATTTTTGCAACGGATTTTGGCGTTGCACAAAAAATTGCTACGCCATATTACCAACGGATATATGAGTTGGTTAAATTCATTGCAACGCGTATATCCGTCCCAAATCGGCTGTTTTGGTGTAGTGGCTATAATGTTCATGAATTGATTCGAATGAATCAAACCGACTTTGTTTCAATTGTGTTTTTGTATAATTCTATGAGAATATAGCAATTGAACAACTCTTTAACTAGTTTCATTTGAGTCATTTGAACTAGTTATGGTTAAGATGAACAAGGTTGATATGAGATTATTCATATGACTAACCTCGGTTAACTATTATTGAACTAACATGGTGTACACGTTTAGGTACGGTTACTTAAACCTAAATGAGGGTACATTTCATTTGTGTGTAACAAGCTAAGTTCGATCTAACAGTTGAAAGATATTAGCTTGGTTGAATAAGATTTTTCATCTAACGATGAATATTGAATGCTTTGTTACCAACGTAACTTAGATTGCAAACTCGATTTGAAAACTATATAAAGGAGAACTCTAGCAACTGGAGACCTAATCCCCACACTTCATGTGTTACTAGTTGCATAACTAGAGTCGATTCTCCTTTAACCTTAGGTTCTCTCGAGACCTGTAGGTTAACGACTTGAAGATTTCATTGGGATTGTGAAGCCAGACCCAACTATTTTTTCTGTAGTTGTGTGATCTGATCTTGCTGTTTCTATCGTGTTGAGTACAATTGAAATAATTGACTCGAGATTAATATCTCTGATAGGCAAGATAAAAGTAATCACAAACATCTTCGTCTCAACGTTTATGATTCCACAATATCTTGTTTCGCTAATTGATTAAGATTATTGTGAGGTGACCGATAATACTAGGGTCGTTCTTCGGGAATATAAGACCTAGTTTATCAATTGGTTCTGTTCACCTTGATTTATCAAAAGACGAAACAAAACTCATAGGTATTTCTGTGGGAGACAGATTTTTCTATACCAATATACTTTTCTGTGGGAGATAGATTTGTTTATCAAGTCTTCGACTTTGGGTCATAGCAACTCTTGGTTGTGGGTGAGATCAGCTAAGGGAATCAAGTGCGTAGTATCCTGCCAGTATTAGAGACGTAAGGAACACAACTGTACCTTGAATCAGGGCGAGATTGATTAGGGTTCAACTTCAATCGATCCAAGTTCATTGGCGAGGCTAGTGTCTCGTAGCGGCTTAATATAGTGTGGTGTTCAAGCTGGACTAGGTCCTGGGGTTTTTCATTTGCGGTTTTCCTTGTTAACAAAATTTGTGTCTGTGTTATTTCTTTTCCGCATTATATTTTGTTATATAATTGAAATATCACAAGGTTGTGCGTTAATATCAATCAACTAGATAATCCAACCTTTGGTTGTTGATTTAAATTGATTGACACTTGAACATTGGTCTTTGGTACCGTTCAAGTTGTTTCACATAATAATCAGGCTCGCGGATTTCTATCTGTTTGATTTGATGATTACATTGTGAAACAGAGATATAAAATCTTATATATACTTTTCTCTGGATTGAGTCTGACTGTCTAGTTGATTCTCTAGAAAGTATATTGGAGTAAGTCCGCTCAGATTGGCAAACGAATTGTTGGGTGTGGTTGTTGTACCCCGCATTTTCAAGACATTAACAAAATATATAATTAAACATAACCCAGTATTCAAATCCAATTGATACCAAATTTTTAAAACCCCCAAATTGTTCTGTCCTTCTAGGTTTCCTAATTTTGAGATACAAACGCGCAATCAAAGTTTTAAATTCAATAAGATAAACTGATGAAGCAAATATCTTACCTAAATGATTTGAAGAAGATAAGTGATTTGGAAAACGTATCTGATCTGTCAAGATAAAGAAGTAAACTTGAAAAGATAATATAGATACTCGTCCTCGAGTTGAGAAGATCACAGATTTAAGGTGGTGGTGGTGATTTGTTTTAGGATGTTGGGTGATTCGAGGTGGCGTTGCTGCACTGCAACTGAAAAATGTATGACGAGAAGAAGGAAAATAAAAGAAAAATAAGCTAAGTAGTTGTGCACCGAAGATTAGTATAGAAGGAGATGCAAGGGGGTCTATGAAAATATTCTGAAACATTCTAGACCCTACCTTGAACCGATGGGGAGCCCATGTGGCAACCAATTCCTGCGTGTCATGGTTTTGAGGAACAACAGTTGGTGACGCTCAGAATTCGGTGTCATGGTTCAGTTACTGATCAGTCATAGCCACAGAAGAAAAAATGTTAGTTATTTATGAAAAAAATCTATTTTTCCTCAAAATCATGACTCGAAAGGCATGACCCTAGAAATTAAAATATTCAAAATAATCTCGGTGTCACCAGTTTTTGGGACTTAAAAGTCAACAATTGTGAACAGTAAAGAGGAAAAAAAAGTGTACGAAGTCCATATTCGTAAATAGAACTTTGTTAACTCAGATATCTCAGTATATCATGTTAAGGTTTAATAAAGAATTATTTTATTTCCTTGAAATTGTGTTTTTTGTCTTATTCTCCTGTAAAATTGGTTTTTCTTGCACTAAAAAACAAATTTTTGTTTCCAATGAAATAATTGTTGTTTTAATGCGAATAAAGAAACAAATCTTGTTTCCAATGAAAATTTTGTTGTTTAGTGAACCTTAACACGTATACGGATATACTGAGTTAACAAGACCTTAAGTAAATATGAATAGTACCCAGTCAGATTCTATATTTACAGCTGCAAATGTGGACACAGCTGCAAATGTGGACACAAAGTGAAATAGACCCTCTCTCACTATTAACTTCAGTGTAAAATAAATAACCGTTAAGAAAACCAACTGTGAAACAACACCGATTCTGTCTCACGTTTTATAAAGTTCGATATCAGCACGGACTTTAATCTCAAAGTGTCTATATGGTGCCTAAACAAGCAAGTAGTTGAGCAATCAATTCTTAACAATGACTCCGAGTCTCTGACATGGTCGTGTGAGTCGCGACTGTTTTGATGTTTTGCAGATACACATTGGATCCCCTACGGTCTTGCAAACATCTTGTAAGGAGTGATAATTTTCCTACTTCCTCATAAGACCAATCTTCTTCCTCTTCCTCTCCAATATTCCTCTTCTTTCCGGAATGCTTCTTCTTCGTCTTCTTCTTCTTCGTCTTCTTCTTCTTCTTCGTCATCCACACCCACATAAGTACCAGAGCCAAGTGAAACTAGACTTTCACAATAATCCACTTTGTCGTGAAAATGCTTTACACCATTCATATTATGTTTTCTAGCACTCCCATCTTTGGGGTCATATGAAAGTAAAGTATGGCCACTCAATACTAGAATCTCACTATTCCTTAAAGAACACAACAACCTGCAATAACGGCTGTTCTTAATTTTATCATGGGAAATATTATAACATTTAGTCCAAGATTCACGAACCCCGTATTCCTTCATCATCCAAACATCAAAACCAACTCTAACATCAAGAATTGTACAAAGACGCTCTTCCAAAACTCCAACGTCCTCCATTCTCATTAACCAACGTCCTTCATCATTATTCTTAAAAAGTTGTTTCGGTGGTGGAAATTCTTGGAATTTCGCATCGCTGATATACAAAGAGATTAACGCAGAGTCGCTATCATGTTTTCTCCCAACCCAGTGCCAAAGCTCCATTAACTAGCACTCCACTGTGTTGACTAAAAAACCTATAAGGCAAAGTTTGACCGCTTCTCCAAGAATTTGATCTTAACGAATAGACGTCGACTAAAGAGCCGCCGCGGGCCACATTAATTAACTTGTAATCATCATTCTTGCAATCACTAACATAATGTAGTTCGGCACATCCAACTGGTGATTTGGGTAACTTCTTGAACTCTTTAGTGGAAGGGTTCCATATTGATGTAGTGTGGATGTCCATATCGATATTGAAACACCATTTATAGTCCATCCTAGAATTACTTTGAATATGCCAAGTATGCCCTTGGTTCTAGTATAAATTAGAAGAGATAAGGCTAAAGGAGGGAGGTTTTTTTGGAGTTAACATTTGTGTGAAGAATGAGAGGTTCTCTTCTTTCAAACCTAATTGTTATCTCTAGGGGAATTAGATTATCTAATTCTAGAGTATCAACTAGATGCCTCTCATAATCTTATAGTTTCCAATTTAATTGGGTAGAAATTGTAAGTTATTTGAGAAGAATCTCCATTATTAGGTTCTTCCTTTATTCAAAGGGTAGAAGAAACTAAATTGGTTGATTATTTATCCATTTCAAGTTATCAATTTCAATTTATTTTCATTGTAAGCTTCCACTTCTCATCACATATACAAAAGAATTTCCAATAAAGACTCCAAACGCAAACCAAACCATTGCAAGAACCAATAATTTCTATATTACTTATTACTGGTTTATACGGGTAGTGTAAGTCCACAACGTCACCTTTGATTTCACTCACTAATGAATCGCAACCAAGGGAGAAGATTACGTCGTCGAATTCATCTCTTGTACCTCTAAGCATGAGAAGATTATTGTTTCTACTTTCTGTAGTAACGTTAAGATGCTGTTTGATAAAATTAGGGTTAGATATTATGGAAAACCAAGTCTTGCAAACACACTTACATGTAAAAGTTGATTTAGCCGCTACTCTTACAAGGATTTCAAGGTAGACATCCTCTGGAAGGCTTGACATTGATGCTTCTCCTCCTAAATTCTGCAATTATAAAACCCTATCTCACGTTCTGCTTAAAAAAATCACGTACTTTAATCTCAAAGTATATCTAATATACTATACGGTGTCCAAACACGGCTGCAGTGGTGCCCCGAGGCACCGTAACCGCGGCTCCATTTCACAACGCTCGAGCCAATGCGAAGAAGGTTCATGTTATTGCTAATTATGGTGTCCTGAATCGATCTTTAGTCATCGACGTCGACACTACACCATTTTTAGGATTTCGCAACAAAGATTCGCAACGGCTTAATGTGGGTTGCGAATTTTCCGTTGCAAATTGCAACCGCTAATATTTAGCAACGGGTTTCATAGCTTTGAATTTTGTAACCTCACGGGGAGGTTGCGGGTACAACCGCGCTCGCTTCAAGCGTGTGAACCGCTTGCTTGGTCGTAACACAAGAGGCGATAAACACGCCCTACCAAATTTCGGTCAAGACTACGGTTTTTATTTCCACCCTTAATCCAAGTCTAGGGTATATCCCACCCCCTTTAGATGAATTCTATCCTCATTTTTTCTTCCGCCAGAACAGAGACTCAGCTCTCCGTCCCCCTCTCCTCCATCTCCATCTCCATCTCGATAAACCAGAGAGATTCAGCTCTCATCTCCATCTCGATAAACCATAGAGATTCAGCTCTCTTTCTCCATCTCCATCTCCATCTCCATCATCGTGTAGATCTCAGTATACTGGTACAATTTTTGACATAGTTTTTAGGGTTTTTAGATTTCGATTTCTAGGGTTTTGATGATTTCTAGGTTTTGAGAGATTTCATTTCTAGGATTTAGAGATTTTGATTTAAGTTTATCGAATCCTAGGGTTCCATTTAAGTTTTTCGTTTTTAGGGTTTAATGCTTGATTTCAGTTTTTCGATTTCACTTGTGAATCATTTCAGTTTTTTTTTTTTTTTTTTCTTTTCATTTTATGGTTTGTTGTGTATCTGAATCTAATACCCCCTTTGTTTTTTCCATGTTAGGGTTTGTCAAGATTGAAGAATCGGTCGTGAGTTGGTTCAGAAGAACTAAAAGGTATATCAACTATGAAATTGTTGTGGTTATTTTCAAAGAGATAATTTCCATTTTATGGTTTGTTGTTTATCGACTCTAATGTTTTTTTTTCCATGTCTAGGTTTGTCAAGATTGAAGAACCGAAGTTCATTCATTAGAGTTTGAAGAAGAACTGGTGAGAATTGGTTTAGGAAAACTAAGAAGGTATATCCAACTGTTTTGATTTTGATTTTGATAGAATCTCATTGAGCATGATAAAAATGGTCCTAGTGGTGAATCTCAAAAGCTACTTGTATCTCATTCTCTCTTTGTTGAGAGGATGTTTCTGTCGTTAACCTAAGGGCTTCGACAACCCTACCACTAGGATTCAGTTGAATCTACATGTTAGAATTGAATTGGCGTACTTACAGAACATTCTCATTTGTAAGTTTGTATGGTCTGAGCTTAATAATTTTTGTAAGTTTGTATGGTCTGAGCATGATAAAAATGGTCCTAGTGGTGAATCTCAAAAGCTACTTGTAGCTCATTCTCTCTTTGTTGAGAGGATGTTTTTGTCGTTAACCTAAGGGCTTCGGCAACCCTACCACTAGGATTCAGTTGAATGTACATGTTAGAATTGAATTGGCGTACTTACAAAAATTTTGTGCAATCTCTTAACTAAGAAGTTTTTATAAGTTGTATGGTCTGAACTTAAGAATTTTTGTAATATTTTGATTTTGATAGAAACTCATTGAGCATGATAAAAATGGTCCTAGTGGTGAATCGAAAAAGCTACTTGTAGCTCATTCTCTCTTTGTTGAGAGGATGTTTCTGCTCTAGTTAACCTAAGGGCTTCGGCAACCCTACCACTAGGATTCAAATTGAAGCTACATGTTAGAATTGAATTGGTGTACTTACAAAATTTTTGTATAATCTCTTAACTTAGAAGTTTTTATAAGTTATATGGTCTGAACTTAGAAATTTTGTATAATTTCGAACTTAAAGATATTTATAAGTTTGTATGGTCCGAACTTAATAATTTTTGTAAGTCCGATTTCGATTTTGATAAAATCTCATTGAGCATGATAAAAATGGTCCTAGTGTTGAATCGCAAAGCTCATTTGTAGCTCATTCTCTCTTTGTTGAGGATGTTTACTCGTTAACCTAAGGGCTTCGGCAACCCTACCCGCTGGGACTCAATTTCATGGAATGGATTTAGTATAGTTTTAAATGATAGTATTCTTTTGATTAATCTTATGTTGTGTACATATCGAATTCTCATAGGTACATGTTAGAGTTGTAGTAGATATCATATCAAAAATGTCACTGATTTTTTGTATTGACGTAGTGTACATATACTCTACAATTTTAACATAGATGTCTTCTTTAGGGTATGTCATCTACGGTTGATAAGGGATGGATGAAATGTCCTTGTAAGTCTGCTCGGTTACATAGAAGGTGTTAGGTCATTTATAGAGTTCTCTAATAGAAATGGTGGCAAAATACCTTATTCTCATGCCCTTGTAGTAGATGTAAGAATGGTAAAGGATTGGGGCCACTTAGTGAAATTTCATTGCATTTGCTTAAGTATGGTATTCTTTCTACATACACGACATGGCGTTTTCATGGGGAAAAGTTAGAAGTAGTGAGAATGTTAATGTAGGAGATGTAGGTCGTTGATCCTGCTTTATAGGTGAGGGTGAAAATTTAGGAGATGTTGTTGAGGATGATGGTGCTTTGCTTTGTAGTAGATGACAATATCGAATAGATAGTGGGGTTCATAATGATCTTTGGAACTAGGAAAGGAAGAAAAAGGAATCATGTCTATGAGCGTGCAAAAGAACCGTTGTATCCGTCATTGTCCTAAAGGAGTGACAACATTGTATGCTTCTATCAAGTTGAATCACATAAAGACACAATATGGGTTTTCGATAATGGTATGACCGCAATTTTAGAGTTGATGAAAGAGTTGCTTCCCGAAGAGAATACACCGCCATCTAAGTACCCGTAAAAAAAGATGATCCAAGATCTAGGAATGGATTATATAACATATGATGCATGTGTAAATGACAGTGTGTTTTTGTATTGGAAGGATCATGCATCATTTGGTGAAGTGTCTGTTTGTCAAGAATCTAGGTATAAGAAGGTTTTTAATGATGAGAGGAAGCTTACTACTATTGCTCGAAGACGGTTGGAGACATTTTTTAGTTGATTACAAGGTGAAAGGTTTCACAAATGAACCATGGATCGCGGAGGCAATGACTTGGCATTCTAGAGCAAAGTCGGATATAAACGTCATCGTCATCCCGTCGATTCTTGACTTGGCGATGTGCGAGATAGTTTTTCGCGATTTGCCAAGGAACCAGGAATGTTACACTTGGGATATCAACTGACGGTTTCAATCCGAATGGGTGTTTCGGTCTTGCAGGCGATGTTGGCGGTGATTATTTGTATTTATAATTTGCCTCCTTCGTTGTGTATGAAGCGAAAATTCACTTTGTTGTCATTCTTGATATCAGGGCCCAAAAGCACCCTGTAAAAACTTTGATGTTTATTTAGAAATACCGGTAGATGAGTTGAAGAAGTTATGGGATGGTGTACTAGCATTTGACGCTTTCAAAGAAATCAATTTTTGATGAGAGCACGGTTGTTGTGGGCTATTCACGATTTTCAGCGTTAGGGACTTTAGCGGGATGTGTAACTCATGGATATTGTGCTTGTCCTACTTGTGGAGAAGGCACCATTGCGGATTATCTGCCATTTACTAAGAAGATGCACACTCTGGGGGACACCGAAGATGGATACCATCCGAAGCATAAAGTATCGCGATGATAGGACAAATTTTGATGGACGTGTGGAGCATGGTACAGCTCATGGCCACTAACGAGCTGTTAGATACAAGAGATTGTAGGTAAAATCATTTCCAAGAAGGGCAAGAGAAAACAACCATCACAAGCAAGTCTCAAACGTAAAAGGAATGCTGATACCATCAAGGTTAGTCCTCTGTCTTGTCTTCATTTGATTAATTAGATTGAGCTACGTTGTTTGCTTAGCTTAAACTTTGTTTAAATGGATTGATTCTAGAGGGATGCTATATAGGTACCGAGTTTTCTATTACAGTGATGAGCATGTTAAGACACTTGAACCTATATTGAATTTTTTGTGCAATATTGAATCGTTTTCAATTCAGTAACTTGACCCTTGTTCTTATATTACCTATTTTCAGGAACTTGAAGATGACGCCAATGTTGAAGATGAGGTTAATGACCATTCTCTGTTCACCCGAAGATCTATTCTCTTTGATTTGCCCAATTGGGGTTCAAATGCGATTCGCCATATTATAGATGTCATGCACACAGAAGAATATAATGGAGCATCTTAAGAATACTATGATGGGGAAACAACAAGTCAAAAGATAGTCCGTGCACGTCAAGATATGGAAGATATGGGGATAAGAAAGAAGTTGTGGTTGAAAGAGGATCTTTGAGACCGTAGAACAACAATGGAAAAAGGATCATTTGAGATGACGAAGAAGGAGAAAATTGAATTTTATACAGTTTTGAAGAATCTAAGGGTACCTTCCGGTTTCTCTTCAAATCTTCGCATAGGCTCAGTGTTAATCCTCCAGAGCTAAGGAATTTTAAATCTCATGATTACCATGTAGTAATGCAGCATTTGCTTCCGCTGCTTGGTTCATCTGCAACATCGCTACCTAAAGAGCTCCAGAGTTTCTCTTCTCCTGATCAAAGATCTTTTTCAATATTACGTGCGCGAAGGTTGTAAACCGAGAACATCCGCTAAAAGCAAAAGCCAGCCTTGTAGAAGCAATATGTGTTCTGAGAAATATTTTCCTCCATCGTTCTTTGTTATCGGTATTCACTGATGATTCATCTAGCGAGATGAAGCTTTAATCTCCTGGTCCGGTGAGATTCGAGGTGGATGTATCCCTTTGAGAGGTAAAATTTCACAACTGACTTTGTTGTTTAATAATGTATATAACCTGAGTAATGTCTAGAACTTGAGTAATTGATAATGTTGTTTAATGTATATAGCTTGAGTGTTGTCATGTCCTAACAGACTTTGTTGTTTAATTGCTAATTTTTAGGTTAATGAAGGGTTTCAAATGGTTGGTGCGCAATAAAAGGTATATTGATGGGTGCATCGCAAGAGGGTATACGCCTGCGAGAAGCAAGCTTGTATGGCATGGAGGGTCTACATCAAAGGATGGTGATGGTACTCATAAGCATACTCATGAGGCATTTTTGATGATGACGATGAGTTTCTTTGATGAGATGCCTTTAAGTAAAGCTAAGGATATTATTCTAACCTGGTGAAGTTTGAACAAGCTCGCAAATGGCTTCTCTCTAAGTATATGATGGATTAGATGATTGGCAAAGGTAAAAAATTTTAATTTTACACCTTTAAGTGTTTTAAGTACGATGGTTGCAAAGAGTTTTAATTTTACACCTTTGAGCTGTCATATGTCTATCGATATAATTGTTTTGAATTATCTTTTAATTGTAGGAAGTATGAATCCTATGTTAATGGTCGAGAAACGGTCCTCAAAGAGTCTTCTTTTGTGGTTACGTGAAGAGGTAACATATTAGCCTAAATTATGTACCTTGACTCTCTTTCTGTAATCTATGTAATTACAATTCATATTTTACTAATTAGCTTGATTTCACACATGTTCTCTTGCGCAGTTAGAAGCTAATGAAGCAAACTCAACACTTTGGCGACTAGTGCATGGACCTCTCTTCAAGGCGCAATCGTATAAGAGATACCAAGTGAATGGATTTACTTTACAGTCTTTGAAGATTACGAGGGGTTGGTTGTGTCACAAAACAGTGGTGTGTCGATGAAATCTATTACAAGTTATAGAGCGAAGTTAACGGACACAAGTTACAAGGAAATAGAAATGACCTATTATGGAGTCATTAGGAAGATTATCAAGCTGAATTTTATGGAATTCGAAGAAACTGTATTTTATTGTGATTGGGTGAAGGTTGAAGACAAGACTAATGGGTGCAAGGTTGATGCAATTACAAAATTGATAAAGGTTAACTTGTCCAAGATGAAAAGCATTAATGGAATTATGGATGAGCCATTTATTCTGGCATCTGAAGCGACACAAGTTTTCTACTCAAAGGATGTGTCTGAAAAAGGGTGGTCTTTGGTGTTGCATTCAACTCAAGGATTGACTTCCTCTATAGATAGTATTGAAATTCCTAGTATTTATCAGTCAGCTCTTACTGACAATGAGAGTTTAGAGAAGCTTATATGTGTTGATTATGTGGTTTAAAGCTCTGTGTGATTAGGGATATTTTTCTGCGGATTATCTTATAGGTTCTGTTTGTTCTCTTTTCTCCTGATTTCTGTGTTATCACTTGCGCATTCTTTATAGCTTCTTTTTGATATGTTTATGTGGATAGTGACAAAGGCTATCCCTTATAGGTTTAACTTCTTTCTCACATAGAACTTGGTTGTTATTTTGCAGGTTTTTATGGCGGCGGTGGAAGTAGATGAGAATGGTCTTCCCATTTCCGCAAATGCAACACGATACGGAAGCCTAAAAGGCGCCTTGACTCGTACTCATGTCCCCATCTCATTCAAAACATGGAAGCGTGTGCACCATTCTTACAAAGATGATATTTGGAAGGAACTGGCAGGTTCATATTTTTGTTCACGCTTTTATTAAGATATTTTGTTTTTTTGATGATTTGATTCTTTCCTTATTTGTTTGATCACTAAAATGATGACATAAATGTATTATGTATTAGCTAGCTCTACATACATTATAAATAACTCTTTTTCTCGAGAAAGTATATCCTTTACCCGAGCCTTGTAAGATTAACGTGGTTAAGTCGATGGCTCCTATATGGAGGAGACGCAAGCATGAGTTACGATATGCTTATTATGATCCCTATCCCACTCATGAGGAAAGGATTGCACATATTCCTCTGGTGTACCGAAGAGGAGTGGATAGAATTCTGTTTGAATGAAAACACTCTTAAACAACGGAAAGTAGAGCTGAGCACAAGAGGAAGCGACGACTATATGACCACTCTCACACCTCCTATCGTAAACCTCATTCTTTGGTCAAAGGTGAACCGGTATGTATATTGATTTCAGTATTATGAATTTCAAAATATGTCCATTATGATTAGTCTTATCCTTCTTTAGATTGATTCATACAAATCGCCTCGTTATATTGGTAGGAGCGCGAGAATCCTAATGTGAAATCACCACCTCGATGTATGGATTAAAGCTCATACTCAAGAGGGAGGGGCAATTCTACCTAGTGCGCGAAAACACTTTGTGAGTCGGCTTGTGTTTTATCCGAATTTTAGTACTCATATGTATACTATCTACTAGTCATTTATATATTTTATATTTGACACATGCCTTTTATGCTCAACATGGCGGGATGAGCTTAAGAAGGTGCAAGAAGATATCAACCAGAAAAAAGTCTGCAGGTATTCCTATACCGGACATAGATGTAGTGACTAAAGCTTTTTGGAAGGAATGTAGAGGGACGGGTTCGTGCTGTAGGTCCCTTCGTTACTCGTACACAATATGATTGTTCTTCGCTCTGCGCGTGCCAAAGTACAAGAATTAAATCCAAGGATGGAGCTGTCAAGCATCAGTTAGAGGAGCTAAGTACCAAGGTGGAGGTTCTGATCACAGGTTTAGGATCAGTATGTAACATTGTGAAGGAAATTCAAACTGCGATGCCAGGGTCAGTTGTTGCATCAAACAACAGCAGTTGTTCACGTCACTCAGCTTCTCCTATTCAGAATGATTCACTTGCTCAAACACCTACACCTTCTCAAACACCTACACCTGCTCAAACACCTTCACCTGCTCAAACACCTTCACCAGGTCAATCATCAGTAGCAGGTAATGAAATGCCTCCATGTTCATTGTTGAACCTTGATGATGAAGTTATTGTTTGTTGGTAGGTGTGCATTTGGTGCCATGGGACGTATGTGTCACGGCTGTATTGTACCATCTAATCTTGGAAAGGTGATCTTTGGACAAAATTTTCCTCCCAAATGAACCCGATCCTGAAAGCTAACACGTTTGTTTCAACCTTTCAAGATGTTGGAATTGGAGGGTGCGTGCTTCATCCAAAGAAGTGCATCGAGAAATGACTAGTCTCATCGGCGGTCGACTTACTTTTTTGGAGATATCTCAAACATCGTATATAATGCTCGATAATCACTTTATTAACAAACATATATGGCTTTATCTTTTTTTTTGTTATATATGTTCACACTTTTGTAGATGTGCATGCTAACTTGTAGATTCTTATGCAGTTGTGCATAATGAAGACTCTCAGGCAGTTGCTGCTTTTTTTGCTTTTTTTGGAACACTTTTGTACATGTGCTTAGCATGCTAGCATGTAGATTCTTATGCAGTTGTGCATAAGGAAGAATCTCAGCGATTCTTATGCGGTTGTGCATAAGTAAGACTCTCGGGCGATTGTGCTTAAAAACTTTGAATCATAATGTATCCATGTGAACCGCGGTATTAATATATATAATCAGTTTTTCTTTATGGATGTTTGTGGTTTTAGGTTCTTTTGTATTTTGTTGCGTAGGCGATTGCGATGCTTGAGTCAAATTGAAGCGGTAGTAGCCACCCTGGGAATATCAAACCACAGTAAGTATACTTCCTTTGCTTATACTTATCATATTGAATGAATTTTGCTATTTCGTACTTGCATAAAGAATGAATTTTGTTATTTCGTACTTGCATAAAGAATGAAGTTAGTTTTGGAGTTTTATTTGAATTTGATTTCACTTCTTGGCATGCGATTAAGCCCGAAATGTGCGAGATTTGAATTTTGCTATTTCGTACCGGGGAAAATTCAGTTCAACAAAAATTGAACTCGCCACGGGTAGGACATTAAGCTTGTTGTATGGACTTGCACCATATGTCTATTGATACGCTTAACGATGTACCCTTTTCCGGATGTCGGATCGCTAGTTACAAGAACATCGAATTATCTTTGGTGTTTTGAACCGAAGTGGAAGAAATGGAATGCTAAAGAACTTGAATTATGTCGGATGGGCTTACAGGTAGCTTACACTTCTCATGTTTATTATCTTGTTTTGATTCAAACACTTCAAATAAGAAAGCCACAAATACTTTAAAGCTCGCATTCAAAGTACCATCTTATGTCTGCTAACTATGTTATGTCTTTTCTAATAATGTGCATTGACTTTGTAATGAGCACGCATTGATTGTTAATTGGTAAAGATAGTTCCGGGCATTGAATGTGTTACATTCTAACTGGTATCATGGTAATGAATGAATATAAAATGTGTGGCCAAGGCTTGGATTTAGATTTTCAAGTGCTAGTCGGTGTCAAATGATGGACATGACCCATCCAGGAGTTGTGTGTAAATTTGAAGAAAATGTTTCGGTGATGATCTCGGTTTTTGAGTTGGACTAGTCATTTTACATAGAACTCAAATGCGCGGTTTAGCATTAGGATAAGAGGAGAACTGTAAGGTCATAAGAGCCACTTTTAAATTAGTATTTTGAACTTGATAATTAGATAAATTGTGGTCTCAGTCTAGTGTTGTTTTAGATTAGTAAATAATGGTGGAATCTTCTTCATTTGTAGCCTATTAGTCTTTGACTCAATCTTTATAAGCATACTGGATATCTGATTAGAAGAATTTGTGATGCTTTGTTCGCAGGTTAATTGAATGATGCTGAACAAAGCAGCAAAGCAGCGGCCATTAGGTCCCTTAGCAGCTGCAAGATTTGTAAGTTATAATGTAGTATCTCCTTATAGAGATTTAAGTTAGAAGAACTTAGGAATTTCAGAACTTTATACAAACTGAACTTAGGAACCAAGTATGTTTATGTGTATGTCCATTAAATGAATGACATAGTTTGTATCAAATACTCATACTTGTTAACTTCAATTGAAGAATTCTTTTTTCATAATGGTAAATGTGGAATTGAAAGTGTAAAAGTTTGTATATCCGTGGAATCTTTGAATATGGGGAACCGGTAACTCAAATGGGGTAAATGTGGGAATGGATTTTGACCAGGTCAATGAAGACCTGAACTTTTTTTTTTCTGTTGCAAAAGCTTAGCAACGGCGATCTTCTGTTGCTAAATTAGAACCAGAACCAATAAATTAGAACCAGAACCATAGTTCCGGGCCTGGTATTCCCCGTAATTAGAAACGACTTAGCAACGGACCTTGGTTACGAATAAACAAATTCGCAACGGCACGGTAGGTTTCTAACCTCCGTTCTTTGACCAAGAATCGCAGCGGAGCTTATGCCGTTGCTAAAAACCTCGCAACACCGTGTTTTGAAACGTCAACCTGCCGTTGCGACCCTAGTCAGCAACGTCCAGGCTCCGTTGCTAATTCCTAAAAATGGCGGCAAGCATAAATATCCTCGAGCTGTTTTCTTAAAGTCTCAATCTCGCTGTTTGCATTTCGGTTACTATTTCCCTCTCTTAGACTTGTTTCCAAGATTGATAATCTTTTAGTTTTGCTAATTACCTGTTCACACAGAAAACATAGGTTAAGAATATCAAGAATGACAACATGTTATTAAACTGAATTTTTTTTTATTTAATTTCATTCTGACCGTTCGACTTGGATATCGTTTCACCCTAAATTGTGTTGGATATTTTCGATAACATAGAAAATAAAATAGTTTTCGTTTTTGGTTAGCCGCTACGACTGGGGAGTGACCTGTGTTGAATAGACACAATGGATGTTAGTTGGAGATCAAGAGGCACCTCTAATGGGTGTGATGGTTCTCAAAAGACACAACCATTCCCATTAGACACCTTATGTGTCTTTTGGAAATGAAGAGGCATCTCCAATAGGCATGAGTCCCCTATAAGTAGTGATGATTGTTTTCATTCATAATAAGAAGAACATCTCAACTCTCTGTTTTCTTTCTTACAAGCATCATCAGAAACAAAACCAGTGTGTTCTTGGTTGGATCAAGGTCGTACAAGCTTTGAATCCAACAACCGTTGTGGGGCTTCAAGTATCCTGACGGCAATATTCAATTGGCCTGTTTGTACTCGCCAATTCAATTGGGAAATGGTCGAATAATTGTCGAAAAGAATCTATTATTAGAGCCTTGAACCCAGAGACAACATTCTTTTCTTCACCCTGTTTTAGTGTCAATTTTCCAACAGTTTTCGACAATTATTCTTCCGCTGTGGAGGGTGGAAGTTTGGATTCAATAACATTAACTATTTAAGCAGGGAAGATTGTTGTCAGCAGTTGCACTATTTCCAAATATATGATGGGTCGTGTGCAAAGGACGTAGTGTTTGGAGTTTCTGGAACTCATTAACTTTCTTAACTATCCCTTCTTCCCTTTAATGCATGAGTATTTTATTAATTAATTCATGAAGGTTCTCTTATTAATCTGTTTGTTTTTTATTCTTGTGGCCGGAGGAATTTAAACTAGAAGAACAAAAGAGAAAGGAATACAGACATTGTTCTCGTAGACCCAAGTGCTTCTGGTTCCAGCCGTGTGAATAATGATCAATCATGCGATAATTTTCTGTGATTCCGTCAAAGGTGGACGACGCACAAAGAGAACGGTTAGTACAAATTAATTTTACATTAAATCGTTATAAGATGATTTAGGATACTGTTAGTATTGATTGACTTCATGGTTTGAGTTTGCAATCTGGTTAATCTGGTTGGTAATTAATTAGAATGAAGAATAATCAAATATGCATTTGTTCTTCACTGTCATATGTATTCTCCAATCACCATCAATGGTCTAAAGACAGCCAAATCCGACCGAAGAGATGTAACTGTTTTACTATATCGGATTTGAAGAATTCCTAAATTTTAGGAATTATGTGTAGACACGGTGAAGTGGTACTCTTTCGACGACCAACGTAGTATCAGGAAAACACGGTACTCAGATTAGTTTTCCTAAGAGTTTTGCGAATTTAAATGAAGGATCTGATTGTTTGCATTATGAGAACAAGATTAGTAACATAGTGCCTAAACTAGGAGATTTTCGTATGTGTCATACTATTGAACTGCCCAAATTTGAAAGTCTTAACCTTGCGGTAATTTCATGATTGTTGGTCATGAAATATGGGGGGAGAAGAAATGCATTCTTATCTGAATGTGGGATAGGGTATTTCTCATAAAAGTATTCAACCACTGGTTCCTTGAATACTTATCCGGAAAGAGAAATAAAACTTGGACATGCCCATTGATACTGTCTGCTAGTTTTTATAATGGTAGTATATGGACCCAACAAAAGGAACAGAGACTTGTCTAGTTTCTTGTTCAAATTTGGCCACTGTTGTGGCAAGCATGTACCATCTGGTTGAGTTTTTCCAACCAATGGAGTAAACACAGGGAACATAAAAAATCCACTGTAAGGAAACTGAACTGTGCCATCATTTCAAGGTACTAATGGTTTTTGGGTACATGAGAGTACATTTTGATTTCCAGCCGCGATGATACAAAAGTATGTTTCGATATGGCTGATGGACTAAATGTAGTTTGAGTGAGCGTTCACATATTTTGGAATGCAAACCTGTGCCTATGATGTATTTTGTAAACTACATTAGTGGCCAAGAGCCGAATCTAAAGCTCTAATAAAAAATATATATATATATATATATTGGATTCGAAGGTTCCTTCTTGGGAATTATTCGGGCATGAACGAGTGGAGGAAATGACTTGATGCCATTAGACATATCGTCCAAGTAGACTGAACGATTGATTGCTTCCTCTCTGTCCGATGATATTAACCGCTTCCAACTAAGCGACGTAACTCTTGTCAAAGATATCATTTCAAATTACAACTGATTTTTCTCTTTCTGGATCAAGTTGGATTCAAGAGAGTGATTTAATGATTGAGATTAGAAGGACAGAGTTATTGATGATGCATAGGTGATCTGAAAATTTTCGTCACCCACAGTATGATCAGGGACCTTGACACCCAGCAGTGAGTGTGGGGTAAAACATGATTAGAAGGTCATCAAGTGGGTTGTGATCGAAGTGTGCAATTTTCTCAAAATTAGCACCCGTGTGATTTAGTTGGATTAACTCTGTGGTTAAATAAATCATGCTACGATAGCCTTTGCGTTTCCAACAACAAAATTCCGAAAGGAAAGTTCATTAATGACTTGGCGTCATTCATTTGGATGGAATATTAACTTGCTTTGACCTGTTAATATAAAATACATGTTGCAGGGAAACGCATGCAGACACGCACGATATGACTAAAGTCAGTGCGTGGATTTATACTATAGTTTGTATTGTTTCTTTTCGTATCATGTATCAATTGTAATCGTGTCATTGCAACAACCTTGTTTGACTGCTACAGACATTAGTATCCCTTTCTAAGGAATTGGTGCAAGCAGAAGTAATCTTCCAGTGGATACCAGTTGTATTCCAGGAGCCAATGACAGTTGCTAACGTCGTGAAAAAGGGGGAGAATTTATATGATAAATTCTTCTTGTGTGAAGAATTCGAATTGGTAGACAATTGTTCATTACAGTGGAAGGAAAACTTCTGTATCCATCATTATGGTGCACAAAGAGACCCAAATCAAAAGGATGGTACCGTACCAGACTACCAGTACATTGGATTTGAAAGTATATTTCTATTTAGAAATATTGTGCGCCGTGTTTCGGGGAAAAAAAATTTGACACATGCGGTACTTAATACAGATAAAGGAAGTTAGAGATCACCAATTATTGTTGAGACAACAATCTTATGGTATGGATATAATTCTAGGGATATGAAAAATAAATCCTCAAGTCTGAATCATTGATAACTGTTGTGATAGCATAATTCTTGCGATAGAATTATAAGGTTCCAAATCTTGGAATTGGCATGTCTTAAATGACATCGAAAGGAAAGTAAAATACCGGTTAATATGTAACATATTGGAAGATTGGGCGGCCGACCAAATATCCAACGATGAGGTGTTACGATATTACCGATGCATAAATTATGAACATTTGTATTACATAATGTAAAATGTTATATAGACATTGTCTATGTATTTGGGTATAAATTTGTAGAGGATTGGGCATGAGCGAGAGAGTTACTCATCGTGATGATGTGCTTGTTGAAATACCAAGTAAATTGCCTACAAATTTCTTATGCCTCTAGTGAATGCAAGTCTATAATGACTTAATGACTTCTTGTGAATTAACTCAAATGTTAATTATGATTCCTAGAGAAGATACAATTATTTTGTAAAATCAAATAAGAACATTTTAATAATGTTGTCAAAATTGATTGCATAAGTAGATGCAATTAATAAATAACGAGGTAGAATGGCTTGGAAACTAACTTGTAGAGATCCCATTTTGGAGGAAGCCATTTCAAGTGGTCTTGATTAATTGTGAGAATCAAGATATGAATCTATAATGTCTCTAATGAGAGTTATAATGAAAATTCAAGATATGCGCAAGTCTCAGACATTGAACGGTAAGTCAACTACTCAAGAAATGAGTAATTGCAGTTAGCCATTGAAACGGAGAAAAACTTGGTAGACCTATTTATGAAGAGTCTTCCAAAGGAAATGTTTTCAATGAAGTATAAGGAGATGGGACTCAGTCAGAAAGAAGTTCGATCACCAATAATCGGAAACCCAACTTATGTTATATTTTGAAAAAAATAAACTTAAGTTCAATGTGGTACTAACAAGTTATTGCGGTGGTTATGGTACACTAAACTAAAATTTCTCATTGTCCTTCTAGTGTAGTGATTCCCGCATGATCTTAGGGATGGATGAAAATCCTTAATAAGTCTAACTCTTATCACAAGGTATCTCATAGAACACGTTCGAGACTTACCTATATGAGTATTTGGAAATCGGAGTCGTTTCCTATGAGAATAAGGCCGTTCTCGAAAAAGGACTCATGAATCCGGAGAAAGCACAGGGCCATTAATGTGCGAGGCTATGGAACACACTACTTCTGAAATCAATATGTGTGGAGGTTCCCGCTTTATCACAAGGGGTACTTGGTTCAAGATAAAATTCACCATAGGACCTCGATTTAAGCTTTGAATATCTTACACTAAGTGGAGGTTCAAACCCAAAAGGTACCTATCATTTATGTATTGGTTTCCACGATGATGCTTTGTCTCAAATTACCTTGAACTACGCCTGGCTTAATCCCACTCGGGTGCGTAGGGCGATCACTTGAGTGATGCAGCCACTCATGTTTTATAAGTTTTACTTTATTTTCATGTTTTTTGGTTATTGAAAATAAGGGGAGATTGTTGGATATTTTCAATAACATAGAAAATAAAATAGTTTTCTTTTTTGGTTAGCCGATACGACTGGGGAGTGACCTGTGTTGAATAGACACAATGGATGTTAGTTGGAGATCAAGAGGCACCTCTAATGGGTGTGATGGTTCACAAAGACACAACCATTCCCATTAGACACCTTATGTGTCTTTTGGAAATGAAGAGGCATCTCCAATAGGCATGAGTCCCCTATAAGTAGTGATGATTGTTTTCATTCATAATAAGAAGAACATCTCAACTCTCTCGTTTTCTTTCTTACAAGCATCATCAAATAAAACCGGTGTTCTTTGCCGGACTGGATCAGGTCGCTTTTTGAATCCAACAACCGTTGTCAGGCTTCTCAGTATCCACGGCAATATTCAATTGACTCCGTTTGTACTCGCCAATTCAATTGGGAAATGGTCGAATAATTGTCGAAAAGAATCTACTATTAGAGCCTTGAACCAGAGACAACATTCTTTTCTTTCACCCTGTTTTAGTGTCAATTTTCCAACAAATTGCCGGCATTTTTTCTGTAAAAATTTGTAGTTATTCAGCTGCGGTAATCACCGGAACATGGAACCATCTGGTCAGGTCGTTTAGTGTTAATGCCTTTGTCCTTTTCCTACGCACCATTAAAACTAAATTTAACAATTAATCTTACGTAGATATGTGAGTTTGCATGTGCTCTTACAACGAATCTATTACCTGTGATGAGAGGCCTTGGAGTTCTAGTGTCATTCATATTTGTTAGATTTCGATTTTCCTCATCTCGTCAATATGACGTGCCTCTCGTATTACCTATCAAGAAAAGAATATTATACATCCAGTAAAATTCAAGTTATTCATGGTTGCGCTTTAATTAAGAAAAGGCCAAAAACCATGCATAGAGGCATGATGGCAGGATAATTATTCCCACATGATGGATACCTTTTTCTCGGACTTTAGGTGATGGTGTAAGAGACTTAAAATGGCATGTGCCTACCTGGTGGAGGTTGCGTTCATCCTGGATCGCGTTATTAAACCAGTTAAGTTAAGTCCATAACATATTGCATCATAGTAAAACGATAATGGATCTTGCAATAAAACATATCCTTCTTGAGTACGGTTTTTGACAATATCGAACTATGAATCGCTTTACACTCTCCATGCTTTGCATTGTGAACCGCAAAACCAAATGAACTATTAATGTCGGCCGTGGGAGACTTCTCGTCATCACATAAATGCCTATTCTTATAAAACTTACTCGACCATTTTATGGTTTACTATAGGAGGTCCATTGATAACGTTAGTCCGCATCTCATGAATAGCATGGCAAATAAAACTAGTAAATCAGAAGAGATATTTTTATTATTAAGAGAAGCTTAACCAAACACACAGAGACAAGGTTGTGTTATATCTGGCGACAAGACAAAGCCGTAACAGACTGTACAGTACCAATGAATACAAGACACGTCACTAAGATAGTTGACCACTAGAAACAAAGACACATCAAAAACAAAGACAGCCAGCAAAGTAATGACATATCACACATAAGTGTAACTCAGGTGTTAGAAAGAGATGCTTTCTACTAGCCTCCCTCAACCCGAAATGGAGAAATCACTTTAGTTGTCTTCAAAAAGCAAAACGTGGTCCCGCAAGACCTTTAGTGAATATGTCACGAGCGTTTAACTGAGAGATGTATGAAACCTTGAAGGAGTTGGATTGAACTAATTCTCTTATGAAGTGATAATCAATGGTCAAGGTGTTTCATTCGATTGTATAACAGATTAGAAGCAAGTGATATGGAGCTTTTTTATTGTCACACAAGAACTGTGGAGATACGAGGAAAAAAATATATGTAAGTCTTTAAGAAGTTGACATACCCAAAGAACTTCAGCACTGTGGGATGCTAGCATTTGTATTCGGCCCTCTCGTAGAACTTCAAACAAAAGAGGCTATGGCAGACCATGAAATTGGATTGTTTGCAAAAAATAAACAAAAACCACTTGTAGATCTTTCACTGTCGGGGATCTCCCACCCCAACGTGCATCACAATAACCAGAAATAGCGGAAAGACCCTTTGTAAAATACCATGACCAAGAGTGCCTTTATGTATCTTAGTATACGTTTGTTGTGCTTATATGTAATGTTGTTGGAGAATGCATAATTCACATACCCGATTGACATCATAATGTAATTTCGGGTCTTGACCATCGGAGACGAAGAGCTCCAACAAATTGACTTTGTACTCGGTTGGATTTTGAAGAAGCTCACCATGTGTAGCACTTAGCTTTGCACCAGGAGGACAAGGAGAACTACATGGTTTTGAAACAACCATATTGCATTTTTGAAGTAAGTCAAGGATGAGAAATAAACCATATTATTTTGATGTAAAAATAAACCAGCTTTGCTTCTTTTAACTTCCATTCCTAAGAAATAGTTGAGAGAGCCCAAATCTTTTACAGGAAAATAATTGTTGAAGAAAGAAATAACCTCATCACAGTAAGTAGAAGAATTTCCTGTAATAAGTATATATCTACATACACCAAAACAATAGTAATTCTGGATCCTACTTTTTGAACAAACAGAAGAATCACAATTGATGGTTTGAAGTCTAACCAACCAAAACTTCATGTAATTTTTCATACCAAGCCCTAGGGGCTTGTTTGAGTCCATACAAAGATTTTTGTAACTTACACACATAATCTGGATGATCTTTATCCACAAATCAGTGGTTGAACCATATAAACCTCTTCATGTAAGTCTCCATGCGAGAAATGCATTGCTTACATCAATTTGTTTGATATTCAATCAAAATTTCATCGCTAAAGAAATAACTGTTCTAATAGTTGTAGGTTTCACAACCGGACTAAATGTTTCAAGAAAATCAATTCCTCCCGTTGATGATAACCCTTAGCCACTAGTCAGCCCCTATACTTGTCAATGGATCCATCAGGTTTGTATTTTAACCTAAATACCCATTTACATCTAACTACATTTTGAGAGGGATGTGGTGGCACCTTAGTCCAAGTGTTTGCATCTTGCAAGGCTTGATGTTCTACAACCATTGAGTTTTTCCACTTTAGATGCTTATTTTCTTGCGTAAAACAAGTAGGAACTGGTGGTGTAACATTTGCTCTGATACCATAGTAGAAATCAAGAAGAGATATTTTTATTATTAAGAGAAGCTTAACCAAACACACAGACAAGGTTATGTTATATACGTAAAGACAGCTGCAATAGATCAAACAGCACCAATGAATACAAGACACGTCACTAAGATAGTTGACCACTAGAAACAGTACACATTAAAACAAAGACAGCCTATAAAGTAATGACACATCACACATAAGTGTAACTCAGGTGTTAGAAAGAGATGTTTTCTACTAAAAACCAATTCTTCCATGAATCTCAAGCTTCATACTATTTGCGCCTAGACACAATAAGTAAGTCAAACAACCAAATCAGAAACGTTAGGCACTTGTAAGTAGAAACATTTCATGGAATCACACAACATTCAAAGATATTTAATGAGAATACCATTTTCGTGGATGATTTCTCGAAGGACATGATAGTAACTACAATTAAACGGAGCAGGAACAGGAATCCAAACCGAAAAAGGAACTATGAAATTCGTCTCAACTTCATCACCAACATACTCAGGATTTTTATCCTCAACACCGTTGGTCGTAAAATACACATTAAGAGAATTGTTAAAATTATAATCATTGTCATCGTTCATAACTGGATTTTCAGTATCCCAATCGAACTGATCCCCATCATCATGTTGCAAGTTGCCATTAAGCAATTCATCAAGACCCGCATCATCGAGATTCAAAGTTGGGCTACTGTCTTGAAAGTATCGCGCAACGCCGTCCATATCAAGTGGGTCTTCTTCTACATTCGAACAACTCGGCATTTCCACATCCCCTCTCACTCTCTCGTTCTATGCGCTGCGGATTTTGCGAGACGATTGGTGGTGAAATACACCAATGGCCTCTGGATACTGTATATATATAGAGAGAAAGAAACTACAAAAACCCTGTAATCCCAAGCACCAAAATTTGGTGCTTGAGACGGGCATTAAAGAATCGACGAAGAAAACCAAATCCAAGAAAAATTAAGTGTAGAAAAGTATGTAGAGCGAGAAATTGAGTCTACGAGAGTTAAGAATGATAGCAAAGAAGTATGTGCGGGAATTGGTGGTTAATTACCGTTGGGACCAAGTGCGGTTATCTTTCAACTTTGTTCAAAAGTTCAGAATCAAACTTTTTAGTGAAGATTCGAGACGGATCGGGTCGGTTAGAATTGGATGGATATCAACAAAGTAAAATCCATTTTTAAAACCCGAAACATTAAAATATCCTTGACCAACCACCATCAGTAAGGCTGCACAAGAACCGGTTAAGAAGACTTGTACGAACTTGTACCTAAAACCTGATTCGTAAATCACACTAACCTGTAGCTTATAGGATCGGTACTCGGTTGAGAACGAGGATAAACTAAGTACATGGACCGTTTCAGGGTGGTACTAGACCGGAACCTAACCAATAGTACCCTGCTAATATGAGCCGTTAAGATCTATATATAGTTTTAATATCAACCATCCATACTTAGGTATAGTCTATAGACTATCGAGAATCGATTCATTCATTCATCATCTTCTTCTTCTTTTTCTTCTAAGCAGAAACGAAAGACTCTCTTCTTCTCTGTTCTCTCTATCAAGAATCAACCTCTGTTCGATTTGTTTTTCTTCTTCACCATCTCTGACTGAGTCAGGTAACTATTCTTCATCTTCTTGTTCGATTTGTTTGAATCTTCATTGATTGATTTCGGGTTTGAATCGATTTGAAATTGATTTATACTTTTTACTTTCTAGTAATCGTTTGTTTGAATCTTGTTCTAATTAGTAAGTCAATTTTTTCCTTGTTTCTTGTATTTGTCTTGCAAAGAAAAGCCGTGAACAATTAGGTTATTCTTGAGAAGAACGAAGATAATCAGTGAAGGTTATTTGAGAGTTCGAGAAGGAATTGAAGATGGGTTTGTATCAAATTTATCTGAGATAGGAAAGGATGATTGAAATTAGACAAGGAGATCTGGGTTGATTTGATTTTGATCTTGGCAGTGAGATGGGATTCAGGATTGAGATGTTGTTGGTTGTAATATGAATAAGAATATATTCATGGGTTGTTGGATCTGTGAGCTAATGGACTTGAGTTTTCTATTGCAGATGAGGAATTGCAGGAATGGTGTTGATATTCATGGGATTCTGAAGTGGTTTGCCGAGATGGTGGTGCCGAGATAGCAAGATGGGTTTGATTGAATCGGTTTGGTGGAGTTGATTGATGGATGGAGCTGTAATGGGTTCTTGGAATGAATGGGTTTGTGGTCTTTGAATTCAAATGAGAGCTGATATTGCAGTTGTGAAACTGGTAGTGAACAAATGGGACTGAGCTTAAGGTAATGGTGTTTGAGCTGTAATAGAAGAATGAGTTGCAGTAGTAGTAAGGCACTGGCGGTGTTAGGTCTGGTAACTGTTGTTGCCAAACTGAACTTAAGTATATTTTTAAAATCGTTTGCTTATTGTAACTACTTGAGTATGTATGTTGCAAACTGAACTTATTTTGTAATGTTGCTAGAAATGTTGTTTTAGACTTTTAGTATTTTGAACTGTTTTTCAGGTAAAAACCCGGTCATAACACCCTAAGAAGTACATGTACAACACCAGGTACTAGTACAGTGTCTTGCCGGTCAACACCAAGATGGGACTGCCCAGGTTCCATAGGAGAAACAGGCAGATCTGGGACCATGTGCAGCCTGAACCATCAGCGTTAAAGCTAAGGCCATACCAACCGTTGGACAAGCAATGCTACCTGCCTTCTTCCCCTCTTAGTAAACTTTTCACATGTCCATGCACTTTCTTCCTCTCTTAGTATTTAGTAATATTTGCACATCATCTTCCTTACGCATGAGCTTTAAGCGTATTTGTTTCTAATGTGAATCTTTATTTACTTTTCAGTCTTAAGTAGAATTTTATATGATGTGTTGTGGTTCTGTGTTTTTCTTGGTTATGTCAAAGATCTCCCTGCACTTTCTTCCTCTCGTAGTAATCTTTTCACATCATCTTCCTGCATGAGCTTTAAGTGTATTTGTTTTTAAAGTGAATTTTTATTTACTTTTTAGTCTAGAGAAGAATCTTGTACGTTGCGTTGTGGTTCTGTGTTTTCTTGGCTTATGTTGTTTTCTTTTTTCTGTTTTTTCTTGTTATAGCTTAGACTTCATTGGAGATCTTGTAGTTGTAATGTTAGCCTTGTTAAAATGTTGTTATGCGCAAAATGAACTATATTGTCTAAGGTTTGGAGTAGTCGGTACGGCTTTGAAGTGTAATATGTGTATGGTGCGTATTGATATGCATCAAATTAGTGTAACTGTCAGAATTGGTCTCCCAAAACCCCTTAGGTGACCCTCTTCGACAATCAGCGAGCCATCTGGCTTGGCGCCTCACGAATCAAAACATCACTAGTGGAAAATGGGCTATCTGAGACATAATGAAACGACACAAAATAAATATAGCAGCATATCAATGTATGGAAAGCGTCGTTGACTAAAGTCAAAATGTCATTTTGTAAGGACTTTTGTTGACTTAGACAACGATACTTACTGTTTTGTTGTTGACTAAAGTCAAGACAACGTTTTCTTAGGACTTTGGTTGACTTATACAACGACATGTGAATAATATACTTTCTTTAGAAGGATATCCCACTTAAACCTTATCCATCTGAATGGAGAGAGAAACCTTACCTTTTTATTTTTTACTCCGCCTCACTCACCGACTCTTTCTTTCTTTTCCCCCTCACCTTCGCAGCTCTCTCTTTATCCTTCTCCCTCACCTTCACAGATGAAGTTGTTTTCTCTTCTCCTTTATCACATCAGCACGACGACCTCCACAAGCACCTGATTCCTCTTCTTCTCATTTTTCTTTCTTTCTCACCAATAGTTTAAGAATCATTACGAGAAATAAAACCCTAGCCGTCTTCTACAAATTAAACAACAAATCGAAAAAATCACATCATTTTATTTAATCTTTAACTAGTTTCTTCGATCTACAAACCTAATTTGATATTTCCTGTGCAAGATTTGGGTCGGAATTAGGTACTCATATTTCCTTGTTAGAAATATTTTGGATGATGCATCAATGAACCTAGCTACTGCTTCTTCTTTGGCCTATTGGTTGGAGAAGAAAGACAACCGAACTTTCCTAGTATTTGTTCTTGATGGTGGTATCTTTGATGTTTCAGGTACTTCATTATTCAAATTTTGAAGTTCAGTTGTGCAATTTATTTTGTCATATGAGTACATGTAATTTCAGTATGTGCATCTTTTGATGGGTTGTGTTTTGTGGCGTCGGCTTCGGTAGTATGGTGTATGAAAGTTACGCTCGGAAGCTAGTACAAGCGCGCGATTCTTGGGTAAAGTTCGATTCTATTATTGAAGTTATTGTTAAGACCTTGGATATTCACAGATCTATACATTCCGAGTTGAGAAAAATGTAAGTCTTGTTTATTCATGTTTTTGACTGTGGTTTTGGTGTAGCTGATCATTTTTTACATTGTTCAATACTTTCAAATTGCAGATGATTGTCCAAGGAGAGCACAGCTGAGACAATTAGTGTGCCAGTTGGGAAACAATGTCTTATTTTTAGGGGAAATATTTTGAAGGACAATCAGTGCCTCTCAAAATATCGTATCCTAACATGTTCGTGTTTCAGAACTTCGATTTGAGTATTTCTTATTTGCAATGACCAGGGATCAAGGTCTCTCATATTTAATCTGTGATTTTAGAACTGTTGCCTCTGCATAACTAAATTGATATTTTCTCAAAAGATTTAGGAAACTGACTTACTACCTTAGCAATATGTTTTTCTATTCTAAGAAATAATACGAGAAATTGACACCCTTGGATCAATCCATCAGAGAGCTGAGCGAACCAATGAGAGAATAAATTAGTCTACTCGCAAATGACTTTATTTTGTTGATAAGAAATGATCCGACTACTGTTGCTCCGATCGGGTTGGTCAAGTTTCACATAATGTAGTTCTTGGAACATTTAATCTTAGGGACCAAAGTGAAAACGGTGTTCCTGACTTTACTCGGGTATAATACTCTTTGGTCACTGGGCTTATGCCTTCTATTGTTGATTCGTTTTGATTTATGCTTCAACTCGGAATAAATTCGTTTTGATTTACATTCTTAGAGTTATTATTTGTTTTAAATTCTATTGAGCTTGGGAGCCAGATCCCTATGGGCGCAACAAACACATCATCCAGTGTACCTGTGAGAAACTTTTTTTTTTTTCATTTATGAAGTTGGGATATTTAATGAGCCATTGACTGAGTAATTTTTAGCCAATTTTCGTTATGTGCTTTTAACCTAGTTATTAATCCTTCTCAGATTAGTTTCGTTTATGTTGTTGTCTTGTTGATTTATTTTTGGTAGTACCCAGTATTAAAGCACTTTAAAGATATTTTTCCTTTTTTTTTTTTTTTTTTTGGCTTTATCGGAGCTACGACCCTAAATTTTCATTTTTGGTTCTTGGTCTGCGAAATTAATAAGTTTGCTTGCTAGATAGCGGAAGCATATTCACTGTAGGGTTGTGCTTGTTCCCTTCCAGAAAGTATCATCCAAAAGCTTTAAGTTATTAACAAGATGGTAAGGTTTAATTTCCACTCAAGATGAATTTACATTTTGTTCTTGACAACTATTAAGGTTGTCAGTGGCATTTTGACTGAACTTATGTGAAGAGAGTGGGATGTTCATTATGCATCCCAACATTCTTAACTGAGCTTCTTCATCATATTTGACATGATTTTGTCCATTGGTCAATAGATCTATGCATGATGAATTGCTTGTAATGTTAATGACGAGAAAAGATATCTAGCAGTAACTTAGCAATTAGCATTCTCCCGGAAGAAAGAATATCTATCAACGAATTATTATGCACTTATGTAGTTGTTTTTGGGTGAAAATGGTTTCTGCTGATTTCGGTAATTTCGGGTGTGTTGTTGAGAAATGAATTTAAACCCTAAACAATGTACTACAAGGAAGTACTTTAGATTCGAGAGATCAATCTGTACAAGTCCGTCCTAAACCAAGAAATGGCCGTTCCAGACTTGCTTCGGTCACAAAGTGGAGGAGAATGGGTTGGTTTTGGGGAGGGAAGCAAGGAAAGTGATGAGACCAGAATAGTTGATTCTGGAAGAGTAGTTGTGTTACAACTTGTATCAGAGAGTGGGAAGCTAACATATGAAAAGCTAGCAAACGTTTTCTGAGTGGTGTCTGCTCCTGACTGAACTTGTCGTTCGGTGGAAATAGGCAAGACCTATTTATACAAGTCGAAGTGAAACCTACTCTGGTCTCATTAAAGAATGGAAAAATGGGTGAGTAAATGGGAGGAGATGGTAACAGTTAACGCATGGAATTGATGTTCCATAAAACCGTTAACGCATGTAATTGATGTCCCATAAAAGAGCGTTTCACCATTAACTCCCTGTATTTACTAAGTGCCTCATCCTTATGACACTTCCTTATGACCAGACGTAGTGTACGCCGCACACTGTAAACCGCCAAACGAATACCCAAAGAGGATCCCCCAGTTTGTGATATATGTTGATGTCTCGAATGTTTTTTGTAGAAAACATGTAGTATCTTGTTGTTGCACGGCAAGTCGAGCTTGGGAGACTTGCTAGATTGGTGACCTTCGACGGTCGAGATTTTGCATCTTAAGAGGAAAGGTAGCCGTTGACCGTCGCACGCTTTCGTTTGTTGGTGGCCGCATAGGGAAGGCCAGCGTGGTGCGGCTAGGTTGGCGTGACCAAACTAGGGTTTTGGGTCAAAGGTTACCATGTGTTGTCCAGGTAACCTTGGACGGCTAGGATTTGCTCCGGGGAATGAAGGGCGGCCCCATTGACCGTCGCACTCCTTCGTTTGGTAGCCGCGTAGGAAGGCCATCATGGTGGCGCGTGGCTAGGTTGGCATGCGTTGGCATGGCATGGCTTAAGCGTGGCCAAACTTAGGTTTTCGGGCCAAAGGTTACCATGCGTTGTCTGGTAACCTTGGATGGCTAGGATTTACTCCTGGGATTGAAGGGGATCATTGATTGTCGCACGCCTTCGTTTTGGTAGCCGCGTAGGGAAGGCCAGCATGGTGGAGCGGCTAGGTTGGCATGCTGTTGGCATGGTATGGTCTGGTAACCTTGGATGGCTAGGATTTGCTCCTGGGATAAAAGGGGGACCGTTGATTGTCGCACGCCTTCGTTTTGGTAGCCGCGTAGGGAAGGCCAGCATGGTGGCGCGGCTAGGTTGGCATGGTATGGTTTGGCTTGGCCAAACTGAGGGTTTCGGGCCAAAGGTTACCATGCGTTGTCTGGTAACCTTGGATGGCTAGGATTTGCTCCTGGGATTGAAGGGGGACCGTTGATTGTCGCACGCCTTCGTTTTGATAGCCGCGTATAGAAGGCCAGCATGGTAGCGTGGCAAGGTGCGTTTGGCATGGTGGGGCCAAGGGCTTAGCATGCTGTTGGCACATGGTGGGGCCAAAGGTTTGGCATGCTGTTGGCACATGGCGCGGCTAGCATGTCTATGGCCAAGGCAAGGTGCGTTTTGGCTTGGCAGGGTGGGGCCAAGGGTTTGGCATGCCGTTGGCACATGGCGCGGCTAGCATGGCTAGGGCCAAGGCAAGGTGTGGTTTGGCTTGGCATGGTGGGGCTAAGGGTTTGGCATGCCGTTGGCACATGGCGCGGCTAGCATGGCTAGGGCCAAGGCAAGGTGCGGTTTGGCTTGGCATGGTGGGTCCAAGGGTTTGGCATGCCGTTGGCATATGGCGCGACTAGCATGGCAAGGTGCGGTTTGGCTTGGCATGGTGGGGCCAAGGGTTTGGCATGCCGTTGGCACATAGCACGACTAGCATGTCTAGGGCCAAGGCAAGGTGCGGTTTGGCTTGGCATGGTGGGTCCCAGGTTTGGCATGCCATTGGCACATGGCGCGGCTAGCATGGCAAGGTGCGGTTTGGCTTGGCACAATGGGGCCAGGGTTTGGCATCTTAGATTGGCACATGGCGCGGCTAGCATGGCTAGGGCCAAGGCAAGGTGCGCTTTGGCTTGGCATGGTGGGGCCAAGGGTTTGGCATGCCGTTGGAACATGGCGCGACTAGCATGGATAGGGCCAAGGCGAGGTGGGTTTGGCTTGGCATGGTGGGGTCAAGGGTTTGGCATGCCGTTGGCACATGGCACATAAAGGTAGCACTAGCATGGCTAGAGCCAAGGCAGCAAGGTGCGGTTGGATTGACATGTGGGCCAAGGGTTTGGCGTGACCAAGCTAGGTTTTGGGTGAAAGGTTACCATGTGTTGTCTAGTAACCTTGGACGACTAGGATTTTCCTGTGATTGAAAGATGGCCGTTGATTGTTGCGAGGCCTTTGTTTTGGCAGCGTTGTGCGCCACGTGTTGGGGACGGCAACATGGTCGGCATGCCTTGCCTTGAGGGGTGTGGGTAGCACGGTTTGCCATTGGCACAGTGCGACTAGCATTGTTGGCATGCCTTGGCGCGGTAGGTGGCTGTCATGGTTTGCCATTGCTTGTGGGTGTGGCTAGCATGGTTGGCATGCCTTGGCGCGGTAGGTGTGGTTGGCATGGTTTGCCATTGGCACAGGGTGCGACTAGCATTGTTGGCATGCCTTGGAGCGATAGGATGTGGATGGTATGATGAGCCATTGGCACGTTGCGTTCGGTGTGAGAATTAGGGTTTTGGCTTGTCGAAACCCTAATTAGCATTTAAAAAAGGTACCTTGGTAATTTTCTCATGAGACAAATTAAAGGGTTCAATATTGTGCTTGGTTTGTACATTATTACTCAAGTTACTCGACTGCGACTAGGGTTTACGACTTTACCTAATTTAAAAACCACCATCAACATTAAGTCCCCTGCTTAGCTCGGAATAGGTGCCTTGTTGCGAGTTAAGCATACAATGGTGACAGACGAGGACAGTTTCGAAACGTAGAACATGCAAGATGGTCAGGAAAGTCCGACTAACCTTTTTTTCGGAAGTAACGAGAACTGTGATCCTCGTATTTGGCGGCTTTGCATAAATTCTGCTCGTGGTACTTGCAGGTTAGGCTGGAACGGAGCCACTAGTGCAGATTTGGTATGAAGAGAAGCTGCTAGCACTAGTCGGCTTGGACTTGGAGCTGTTAGCACTGGATCGGCTTGGAATGGGTGACGCAGGTATCGTGCGGCTTTGAAAGGAGCCGTTAGCACTGGATCGTCTTTGAAATGGGAGCCGCTAGCGTAAATTTGGCGCGGGCGATGATCCGTTGGCCTGGCATGGCGTGAGCGTTGGCTTCGGGAAGACAACAACTTGCTTCAGTTTCGTGGGAAGGTGACGACTTTTCGAGAGGTAAGGAGAGTTCATGATCCCCGTGTTTGGAAGCCTTGCATAGATTCTATTTGTGGTGTAGACCGTGAAGCGGTGAGATGAAGATCGTCGGCTTAGTCTAGCTATGCATCATCTTGGTCAGGTTGGGAACATCATGACGCCCGGCTCGGCGAGTTGTTGGTGTTGGAGCATTAGCATGAAAGGCGCGGATTGTTGCAAAACGATGGGAGCGCCGACAAGACAAGGCCATTGGTAAGGAAAGCGCGGATATCTTGGGAGTGGCAGGCTTGCTCTTGTGGGACCGATTGCCTTTCTTCATGCGCGGCTTTAACAGTGAATTCTTTCATTATTCAAAAATCTGGAAGCGTTACACCCATAAGAGAGCGTTACTTCTCCTTTCCCCTTTTTAGGGTTTGTGCAATACATATATTGCTGGTGAAATTGTATCATCTTCCTCTTTCCAGTTGTTCGTTGGTAAAGGTAGGGTAAAGCTCGTTCCTCCTCCTGGCTTGGTATTGTGATGGAATCTCCTAGCAACGATCGTACCTCCTTTTTTAGAGAGATAAGTAGAATCCGCGATCCTTGCACCTTGCAGATTTGCGTAAATCCTGGCAGTATGGTTGTGCGTCTTGGGGCTAGGCTTTTTTTTTGGAACGCGAGGCGGAGCTGCTAGCATAGACTTGGCATGAAAGGGACCCATTAGCACCGATTTGTCTTGGAATGGACGTGGGATGCTTGACAAAGCGTTGCCCAAGCATGGCGTTAGCGAAGCAAGGTGCGGTGTTTACACGGTGGTGGCTTGTCTTCGCGGGACCGATTGACTTTCCTCCTTACTTAGCCAAAATAGAAATCCTTTCCTTATCCAAATCTTCCGAGTGTTATGCTTTCGGATGGAAACTTTGCTGCCCAAGAGATTATTGGGGAAAGTGCTTGAAGAAGCTCGATGAGGCGTTGGCAACTCGCGCATCCGCTTTCTATGACCGGTTTCCCCTTTTTTGCGGTTTTTTTTTGTTGTATAGACGTCTTGGTGATTTTGCAGACTTATTGTTATCTTCTTGGTATTCATGGCGAAGTTAGGGTTTCGCCAATTAGCATCCCGCTTGCGGTTTCACATCTTTGAATAAAACTTCTTATTTGAAAGACTTCAATCTTCCATTAGAATATGTTGTTCGATCTTCCATTCCTTTGAGCTCTGAGTAATTCAATAGGCACTTCCCGTAAGTTTTCAGCTTTTCTGGTCGTGACCTGATGGTTGATAGTGTCTTCTAAGCTTTGACAGTGAAAGGATTTCGTGTAGATCCCCAGTCCCCAAGTATGGTTTACATATTTCTATCTTGTATGGTCAGTGGGTTGACCATAATAAAGATATCACCATCGTGCGTTAAATCTTTTGGTGATTTTGTTACTTCTTCCACGTGAAACTACAATATGGAGGAGTACGGGTTACCTTCGTAGTGATTCTTTGTTTGCGGTGAAGCTCAATTTGGTATCAAAAAAATGAGCGGCAACAAGTTCTTGGTAGCGATGTAATCATAAGAGACTACATTGTCGTGGGAACAAAGTAGGTTGGCTAGAATCGTATGGGCATCCATGGAAGTAAAAGGGTTGGATGGATGCGTAAGCGAGCAAACTGTCCATGGTCACGAGTTTTGGCGGGATGGATCAAAAGGTGGCCATGACTACGAAGATTGGCTGGTTTCGATCATGATCCTTGATGTGAGGAGTGTGGTGGCACGACCCTTTGCGAGGAAGGAGTGGTGTTGAAGGCGGCCGGACTCTTGGAGAGGACGTTGAAACTTAAGAGGAGCCAAATTTGCAGCTTATGGAGATAATGCCCGGACGGTGCGGCTGTTGGAGCGAACGTTGAAGCGGAGCGGCTGTTCTTTGAAGCGAACGTTGAGCGGAGCCGGCTATCTAGAAGAACGTTGAAGTGGAGCCACTGGGAGAGAACGTCAAAACGGCGCCTTGAAACTCTCGAGCCTTGGGGTTACAATACATTGGTTAGGAGTCCCAGGTTCCATCTATCGATCGTGCTTTCCGGGAGAGGTTGAGGTTTGGGAACGGCTTCTACGGATGGAAACAACTACGATGTAGTGCGGTTGAGGGATGCAAATATGTCTTGGCCTTCGCCTTGGAGAAATATAGAATCTCATATAACTTTGCCTCAATTTTGGAGAAGTCGTTCCCCGATCTTTACGTGTGATGAAATTGGATTGCGATTCCCTTATCTTTGGGCGTTCAAGAGCAACGCGAGCCTCTTCATCTATAAACGCGCGTCCTGCTGAAGTGCATTTTGTCTTTTCATCAAATCAACAGTGGTAAAAGGAGGTCGGCTTCTTCCGGCTCTTCCAGTATCTTGCCCTGATGGTGGAGTAGCGTCTCTAGTGATGGTTGGAGCTATCATGCTTGAAGAAATATTGGGGTGGCAGAAGCGGCTCTGGTTCTGGTGATCGTAAGTGTATTATGCAAGATGGCACGGTTTTGATCACGGAGTCTTTGGAGCCATGGCCCCTGTTTCGAAGGTGAGGATGGCGCTTTGGCTGGTTGTGTAGGCGGAAGATGGTCTTTGGAAGGGCGCAAGATGTTAGCGCTTTGGAAGGATGCAAGCCGTTACCGGGTGTAGTATTGTGGCTAGCATGTGTGTGGCATGTGTGCACGGCAGCAAGCGTCACGTAGCATCGGCATCAGCGTCTTGCATCATGCGCATCGCATGCGCATCGGCATGCGCGTGCAGTAGCGCGTGGAGGGAAGCTTTGTCTTCGATTGACGACATGTGCAACGTGGTGGTCATAATGTTTCGAGGATGTAATCTCGAAGTGGAGGTTCCATCGTGACATGTGTGTAAACTTTGAATTCAATGTTCTTTGGTTTGTTGAAGGTTTCTCTGAGGTCGAGAAGTTTCTGGTCGAAACATTCGAAGGTCCTTCTGCGGATATGGTGAAGAAGCAGGAAGCGGAAATCGAAAAATTATCCAGGAAGCTGAAGTTGAAAAGGGCGGCTCTTCAAAGCACAAAGGAGGCTCTTGCTAAGAAGAGTAAGCTATTGTTGAAAAACTTTCCTTGAATGCATTTATGTCTTCTGAACTTTTTTTTTTTTTTTTTTTTTTTATGAAGGCAAATGAAACGCCCGATTCATGGTTTTGATTTTACGGATTTTTGGGTTGATAGACAAGTGTTAGCTATGAGGGTTTTGGATTATTATTCGGGATGAACCGTTTTAGGATGAGGCTGTTTTTGGTTATAATTGAAAGTGTTGCAGGCATCCCAGGAAAACCATAGAACTGTGCGTTTGGTAGATGGCATGGGATGAAACATAACATGGCTATTGGTTTTATCATTCCCGTGAAAACTAAAAAAAAACAAACCACGTATCTTGTCTAGGTAGGACTTACTTGGTTTTTTAGGTCTCCTGATGAAAAGGAAACCTTAGGGTGTAAAATCGAGTTTTATGGGAAGCCGCCGTGATTGTGGAAAGTCCCGATCGTTGCGAGTTATCGATAACGAGTCGTTGATTCTCGGGCGGATCATTTGCTTCTACCCTATGGGAAGTCCCAGTCATCCTTGTCGTGTCATGACTATAATCGGTCGCTTTAGTAGCGAGTCGTCGATCCATGAGCGGAACACCTACTTCCACCATCTTGATGTCTGGGTCGAAGCATGAGATCGATGGTTGAAAATTGACATTGTAACCAAAAGATCAACCTCCCATTGTGGTCGCCAATTGTGTGTGGGTGAAAATGGTTCGCTGATTTCGGTAATTTCGGGTGTGTGGTTGAGAAACGAATTTAAACCCTAAACAATGTACTTCAAGGGAATACTTTAGATTCGAGAGATCAATCTGTACAAGTCCGGCCTAAACCAAGAAATGGCTATTCCAGACTTGCTTCGGTCACAAAGTGTAGGAGAATGGGTTGGTTTTGGGGAGGGAAGCAAGGAAAGTGATGAGACCAGAATAGTTGATTCTGGAAGAGTAGTTGTGTTACGACTTGTATCAGAAAGTGGGAAGCTAACGTATGAAAACCTAGCAAACGTTTTCTGAGTGGTGTCTGCTCCTGACTGAACTTGTCGTTCGGTGGAAATAGGTAAGACATATTTATACAAGTCGAAGTGAAACGTACTCTGGTCTCATTAAGGAATGGAAAAATGGGTGAGTAAATGGGAGGAGATGGTAACAATTAATGCATGGAATTGATGTTCCATAAAACCGTTAACGCATGGAATTGATGTTCCATAAAACCGTTAACGCATGAAATTGATGTCCCATAAAAGAGCGTTTCACCATTAACTCCCTGTATTTACTAACCGCCTCATCCTTATGACACTTCCTTATGACGGGCGTAGTGTACGCCGCACACTGTAAACTGCCAAACCAATACCCAAAGAGGATCCCCCAGTTTGTGATATGTGTTGATGTCTCGAATTCTTTTTGTAGAAAACATGTAGTATATTTTTGTTACCTGGAAAGCCGAGCTTGGGAGACTTGCTAGCTTGTCGACCTTTGACGGTCGAGATTTTGCATCTTAATAGGAAAGGTAGTCATTGATCGTCGCACGCTTTCGTTTGTTGGTGGCCGCATAAGGAAGGCCAGCGTGGCGCGGCTAGGTTGGCATGACATTGGCATGGCATGGAGGTGCGTCTAGGTTGGCGTGACTAAACTAGGGTTTTGGGTCAAAGGTTACCATGTATTGTCTGGTAACCTTGGACGGATAGGATTTTCTTCGGGGATTGAAGGGAGACCATTGATTGTCGCACACCTTCGTTTTGGTAGCCGCGTAGGGAAGGTCAGCATGGTGGCACGGCTAGGTTGGCATGCCGTTGGCATGGCATGGCATGGTTTGGCATGGCCAAACTTAGGTTTTTGGGCCAAGGTTACCATGCGTTGTTTGGTAACCTTGGATGGCTAGGATTTGCTCCTGGGATTAAAGGGGATCGTTGATTGTCGCACGACTTCGTTTTGGTAGCCGCGTAGGGAAGGCCAGCATAGTGGCGCGGCTAGGTTAGCATGCCGTTGGCATTGTATAGTTTGGCGTGGCCAAACTTAGGTTTTCGGTCCAAAGGTTACCATGCGTTGTCTGGTAACCTTGGATGGCTAGGATTTTCTCACAGGATTGAAGGGGGTCGTTGATTGTCGCACGCCTTCGTTTTGGTAGCCGCGTATGGAAGGCCAGCATGGTGGCGCGGCTAGGTTGGCATGGTATGGTTTGGAGTGGCTAAGCTTAGGTTTTCGGGCCAAAGGTTACCATGTGTTGTCTGGTAACCTTGGATGGATAGGATTTGCTCACTCGATTGAAGGGGGACGTTGATTATCGCACGCCCGTTTTGATAGCCGCGTAGGGAAGGCCAGCATGGTGGCGTGGCTAGGTGTGTTTGGCATGGTGGGGCCAAGGGCTTAGCATGCCGTTGGCACATGGTGCGGCTAGTATGGCTAGGGCCAAGGCAAGGTGCGGTTTGGCTTGGCATGGTGGGGCCAAGGGTTTGGCATGCCGTTGGCACATGGCGCGGCTAGCATGGCTAGGACCATGGCAAGGTGCGGTTTGGCCTGGCATGGTGGGGCCAAGGGTTTGGCATGTCGTTGGAACATGGTGCGGCTAGCATGGCTAGGGCTAAGGCAAGGTGCGGTTTGGCTTGGCTTGGAGGGGCCAAGGGTTTGGCATGCCGTTGGCACATGGTGCGGTTATCATGGCTAGGGCCAAGGTGAGGTGCGGTTTGGCTTGGCATGGTGGGGCCAAGGGTTTGGCATGCGTTGGCATGGCGGCGACTTGCATGGCTATGGCTAGGGCAAGGTGAGGTGCGGTTTGGCTTGGCATGGTGGGGCCAAGGGTTTGGCATGCCGTTGGCACATGGCATGGCTAGCATGGCTAGGGCCAAGGCAAGGTGCTTGTTTGGCTTGGCATGGTGGGTCCAAGGTTTTGGCATGCCGTTGGCACATGGTGCGGCTAGCATGGCAAGGTGCGGTTTTAGGCTTGGCATGGTGGGTCCATGGGTTTGGCATGCTTAGTTGGCACATGGCGTGGCTAGCATGGCTAGAGCCAAGGCAAGATGCGCGGTTTGGCTTGGCATGGTGGGGCCAAGGGTTTGGCATGCCGTTGGCACATGGCGCGACTAGCATGGCTAGGGCCAAGGCAAGGTGCGCTTTGGCTTGGCATGTGGGCCAAGGGTTTTGGCGTGACCAAGCTAGGTTTTTGGGTCAAAGGTTACCATGTGTTTTACGGTAATCTTGGACGGCTAGGATTTGCTCTGGTGATTGAAAGATGGCCGTTGATTGTTTGCAGGCCTTTGTTTTGGAAGCTACGGCGTTATGCGTAGCGTGTTGGGACGGCAAGCATGCTTGGTATGCTCTGCGTGGAAATGTAGGCGCACGGCTTGCCATTGGTACATGGGGTGCGGATAGCATGGTCGGCATGCCTTGGTGCGGTAGGTGTGGGCGGCATGGTTTTCCATTGCACTTTGGGGTGCGGCTAGCATGGTTGGCATGCCTTGGCGCAGTAGGTTTGGTTGGCACGGTTTGCCATTGGCACAGGGGGTGCGGCTAGCATGGTTGGCATGCCTTGGAGCGGTAGGTGTGGCTAGCATGGTTTTCCATTGGCACAGGGGTGCAGCTAGAATGGTTGGCATGCCTTGGCGCGGTAGGATGTGGCTGGCATGATGAGCCATTAGCACGTGCGGTGTGAGAATTAGGGTTTTGGCTTGTCGAAACCCTAATTAGCATTTAAAAAAAGGTACCCTGGCAATTTTCTCGTAGACAAATTAAAGGGTTCAATAAATGTGCTTGGTTTGTAAATTATTACTCAAGTTCTGTGATGTCACTGTCTGAATAGAGTTTTACGACTTTACCCCTAAGTTAAAAACCACCATCAACAACAGTATAAGATCTTTCATTATAACTTGACTAGCCCATTTTGATTTATTTTTCTCTTCTTTTGCAGCTAAGTGACATCCTATCGACAGAATTTGGAGTAGATCTTGCAGTGTGAGTGCACAAGATTCTTAAGTAAACAAGACCTCGAGTAGGCACGCAAAATCAAGTGCATATGTACTCTGAAACTTCGTTGGAGGCTGCCCTTCCTGCTCTTTTATGCTAACGTGTCTACATGTTCTGATCACCATGAAGTAAAGCCTGCATAGAGTGAATAAGTATGTCACTTGGCTCTGTTAAGGCGCTACCCTTTTATCCATCAAATTGTCACTTGTCTGTTTGTTTTAGTTTGTGGAAAGTACTCTTACTAGATTGTGCAGATCAGAAAGTTGTTAAATTTTAAGTTGCAACGGTGCAAGATGAATCTAAAGTGATGACTGTAGAGAATGGAACGTAACTTGGGATGGCCTGAGGTAAGCATTGTTAGTGTTCTCTTCTAGTTTTTACTGCGGTAGTCATAAGACTCATAACCTTAGATTCTTTCCCGAGGGGGGAACTTATGTTACTACATTGAGTTTTTCGAATTTCTAACATTTAGACATTCCTCTATATCCTCATATCCTTCATGTTGGTTTTACGTACAAATTATGATTAAGACCCTAGCACATAGGCATTAAAATTTGGATACCTGAGGTTACATTGCAACCACAACATGTAGGTCATAGAGCAAAGCCTAACGATCACAAGGCGAATATTTTCAGTTTCACAATTGTGTTGTAGGAGATGCTAACTAGAAAGGTAAAAACTCTAGTAACATTTTTTTGGAAACAGAACTTGGCGAAAATTCTTAAGTAAAATATACACTTCACTTCATACATACAGTTTTACTAATTGTTACCATTTTCCCCGTAACGGCGACTTCTTTACGAGTACTTATCATACTTATCATGCCTACGGTTTTCCCTTTGCCTATATGGTTTATTTGTTCGTCTCAATGAAGTCACTATGTAAATGTTGTTGTTGTTGTTGTCTTGATGATGGGTCTATTAGACCACCTCCGTGTATATTACTATCCACTAGTCATGTAAACTTAGCATATAAGGCTTGACTTTTTACTCTTCTTCTGGTTGTAGTTCGATGCCTTCATGGATGCTGTCACTCTCTTCCCGATGGTCTCATGAGGGTTGCTGATGTCATGGTTGATGATGTGATCATTGTAGGATCGAATATCACAACACCAAGATTCTCGCGGAATCCATAAACGACACACTGCGAAGACATCGTGGGCTGGAAGTAAAAACGACGTAACGGATGACGACAGCCAAAACACGAGAAAGATGTGAAGATGTAGCGAGATCGAGGAGTGTCGCGAGATTTGACATTTGTACATTTGCGATACTTCGCAAGACATACCCAAAAATAAAGGACAGCTTAGCTGTCATCTACTATGTAATGTCCTATATAAAGAGCCGAATAGGCTTACGAAGAGGGAGAGCTCTTTCGAGTGTTGAGCAAGTCATTAAGAGAGAGAAAATTTAGAGCGGTTGTAATTCTTTAGTTTATCTCCTTTTCATCTTGTAATATTTACGGAGTTTGATCAATAAGAATTATAATTGTTCATCTTAAAATGATTTGATTGTGTGAATTCTTGTGAGGGTGTAGTGTGGGATTTCACTGACTACATAATGGCGCTAGAAAACAGGGAATGATTGAAGGAAAAGATTGAAGATTGTTATCAAGGTTGTTCAAATCAAGAAAATGATAACACAAGTGGATAAATCAATAAAAATAGAGAAAACTAGAATCAGGAAATTTAACAAAAGGTTGGAGTGTAAATCGATCACAAAAACAATGATCAATGAATTCCATGAGAACGTCATAGGGATAATACATAAACGAGACTTTGAAGGAAAGAAAATTGTAGCAGTTGAGAAGACATCACCTTTGAGAGATTGGGAAAAACAGAAAATTACATTTACAGCAGAAGAAATACCAAAAGAAAATTTGGGACACACATCTCCTTTGGTAATCACAGTAACCACACATAAAGAAAATGTGAACACGGCAAAAATTATGGAAGGATGGACAATAAACAGAACTTTGGTGGATACATGGAGTTCGGTGGATATAATGTTCTACCATACATACAAAAAAATGGGGTACAAAAATGAAGAAGTGTCTCCTTCAACTTATCATATTCATGGCTTTAGCAAATGCATGTGAAACCAAAAGGAGAAATAGAGTTGCGAATTTTACTAGGAGAAATCAAACACGAGTAATATTATTTAGTGGATATGGAATCACCATACAACATGTTGTTGGGAAGACCATGGATACATGCGATTAAAAAGGTATAGCGTCGACATTGCATTAATGCATTAAATTTCCTATACCAAGTGGGATCGGTGAAATTAGAGGAGATGTGGATAAAGCGAGATTATGTTATCAAATTAAAGTGAAGCAATACGAAGGACGTGCGGAAAAGTGGAAAAATCGCAGGAAAATGGCGAAGGAAGCAAAGAAAAGAAGAAGAATTTAGAATTTACATGATAAAAGCGAGAGGAAGGAAAAGGCATACACTGCGAAATTTCGGAAGAAGGAATGGACTCGCGAAGGAGATAAAAGAACCGACACCTATGCGGAACACAGGCCCGATTACACTGCTTGTGGAACCAACAAAGGAAGTGAATGTTGGGACCAAAGAAGCACCAAAATACTAAAAATTGGAACTAAGATGGAGGAGGATGAGGAAGAAAGAATTGTCTAATTTGCGAGAATATAAAGACATTTTCGCATGGGATATGGATGAGATAAGGGAATAGATCCGTCTGTGGCATGTCATAAATTGGAGATTGATAAAAATGTTAGACCATTCAAACAAAAAATCGAGAAAGATTTCAACAACGTATCATCCCCAAATAGAAGAAGAACTAAAGAAGATGCTTGATGCAGGAATTATAAGACAAGCTAAATATCCGGAGTGGATAGCAAACATGGTAGTAGTTCCAAAGAAGAATAAAGGGATAAGAATCTGTATAGATTTCATTGATCTAAATAAAGCTTGTCCAAAGATAGTTTTCCACTACGAGATATCCCACATTGGTAGAATCGGCGCGAGGAAATGATAGAATATCTTCTCTAGATAGATATCTGAAAGGATATAATCAAATCCCTCTCGGCGAAGAAGATCAAGAACACCTTTGCTTTTTCGCCCCAAGAGGATTATATTGTTATACAAAAATGCCATTTGGTTTGCGAAATGCGGAGCAACATACCAAAGAATGGTAGAAAGTGTTTGCGAATTGGATACATAACACTAGAGGTGTATGTGGATGACATGTTAATAAAAAGTAAAGAAGCAAAGATCATGTCCAAGATTTGAGAGAATTTTTGAACAAATGAGACAGGTTTAACATCAAAGTAAATCTAGAGAAATGTATTTTTTGGGGTTGCGTCGGGAAATTTTTAGGTACATTATATCAAAAGAGGGTATACAAATTGATCCGGCGAAAGGTGCAAGCGGTTCGCGACATGCCAACTCCAAAGAACAATAAAAGATGTACGAAGTTAAACGGACTCTTAGCTTCACTAGGGAGGTTTGTTTCGCGATCATCGAGATAAATGCAAACACTTTTTCAACATACTCAAAAAGGGGAAAAAATTTAAATGGACGGATGAATGCGAAAGCCACCAAGGAATAAAAGATTATCGATGAATATATCTATTTTGCAAAAAGCAGAACCAGGAGAAGAACTATTACTATATCTTTCGACAACATCGCACGCATTAAGTCTTTGTGTTGTTGCGGTAGATGCGAGGAATTGAGAAACCAATCTATTACATTAGTAAAACTTTCAATGCCGCGAGAAAAATTATTCAAAAATTGAAAAGTTAATTTTGGCGGCGCTAGTTTATGCTGACATTCAAAATTCGCATATATTTTCAAGCACATACGGTAAAGGTATTGACAAAGGTACCCATTGAATCGGTAATGAAGAATTCAAAAGATCAGCCCGAGTCGAGAGATGGAATGCACAAATAGGACACTTCAAAATCAAGTACGAAGTACTATCTTCACCAAATCACAAATTGTCGCGGAATTTTAGCGAAATTTCCTTTAGAAGATGATGAAGCAGTGGAAGAAATGATGGATATAGAAGAAGAATATGGAAACCCAAAGGACCTCTGCGTGAGCGGATATGGGAAGTGTTGGTAGATGGATCATCAAATGGAGAAGGTAACGAAATTGGAATTGTTTTGATTTCGCCAGAGGGCACTAAAATGGCTTTTTCCTTTAGACTGGAATTTACATCCACCAATAATGAAACGGAATATGAAGTTGTAATACATGCTTTGAAATTCGTAATAGAAATGCAGTTGGAAAATGTGAGAATCACCAGTGACTCGCAGCTAGTCATTCGACAAATAAAGGAGAATACACTACAAACGAACCATCTTTAAAGAAATACAAGAAACTTGTTGGATAATTGTCGTGAAAATCCCAAAAATAAAATGGAGACACATATCAAGAAAAGATAATAGACTTCATGAGATGCTTTTGCTTTAATCTCAAGTATGATGACGGATCCAACTGCGAGATGCATAAAGATACATACACTTTCATCACCGTCGATCAATAAGGAAGAAGAAGGAGAGGTAGACGTGATGATCATAGAAGATGGGGAGAAAACACATTTATTGAAGATTGGAGAGTCGAACTTCATGCATATTTGATGAGAGGAGAAACAGAAATAAGTGGAAGCGCACAAATTAAAAAGTCGTGCTACAAATTATGAACTAAGAGATGGGATACTATACCCGATATTTTAATGGGCCTTCACTCAGGTGTTTGACACGGAAAGAAGGAGAAGCAAATGTTAAAGATGTTGCATAGTAGGGATCTTGGCAATCATAGCGCGGAAGATCTTTGGCATCTGAGCGAAAATACAAAGGCTAATACGGCCATATATGCATGAAGATGCGAAACGTGTATCAAGGCGTTGCAAAGATTGCCAAAGGCATGGAAAGAAAATACATGCACCTGGAGCACTATTAACATCTTCACAAATGTGTGGCCCTTTGGAAAATGGGGTTTAGATATTGTTGGACCGTATTAACCCGAGTGCGGACAAAGAAGATATCGATTGTCGCTACGGACTATTTCACAAAATGGGCGATAAAGCGGTACAACACATTCGCGACAAAGATATTTTTACATTCATATTTGAGAATATCATATGCAGATTTGGAATTCCCTAAAAATTGGTATCGATAATGGGAAAACGATTCGAAGGACATAATATAAAATTGTTACTAAATACATTTAAGATAAAATGTGGAAAGTCAACCGCATTATACCCTCGGGCAAATGGGCGGGCGGAAAGCAACAAATAAGACAATCGCAGATATATTGAAGAAGAAATTAGAAGGGTACAATAAAGCATGGTGCGAACAATTTACATAATGCGGTATGGGCTTACAACACAACCGGGCGAGAAGCCACGGGAATGTCACCTTTACGTTTAACATATGGGGTTGAGGCTGTGCACTACCAACGAAGTTGTTATCCCAACAACAAAGAGAAAGCTTGGGAGAAAAATCTTAGTGCGGGTATTATTTTAACTAAATTGGATGAATTAGAAGAAGAAAGAGAGAAAGGGCTTTGCAACATATGGAAAATTACCAGAAAGATTGGCAGGAATATAATAAACGTGTTAAAACACGCGAGTTTCAACCGGGCGATTTGGTCTTTGCGAGAAACAGGTATATCGGCGAGAAAGTGGTGGAAAGCTTGCGAAAAAATGGGATGGACCTTATATCATCAAGGAGATAGTTGTAACGAGGGGCATATAGATTGATGGATCACGAGGGTAGAGATGTGGGGCCTTGATTCGATATACCATGGAATAGATTATACTTAAAGAGATATTACCCATAAAAAATTATGGTGAAGAAGTAGATTGCGGAATGGTACATGATTGAGGCAAAAAGAATTAAATATTTCATTTTATTCTCGAAAAACATGCGAATGTTTCGCACAGAAAACGACGAAAAATTATCAAACATCAGCGAAATTACAAAAGTGCTTACATATACTGAAGAATCAACAAAATAATCAAAAAGTGGCGAACATACTATCGCGTACACCCTAGTTCGCGAACACAATTTCGCAAGAGGAAAAGTACCTAAAGTGCGTCATAGTAGGGAGTACCTATTACATATAAAAAAAATATATATATATCGGAATGGGACGAACCTTCATGGCGTACACCTAGTTCGCGAATAAAATTTCGTAGAGGCAAAGTAACTAAAGTGCGTCATGTAAGGGGGTATCGTGGCGTGGCTCGGGGAAAATGTTACAGCGCGCCCGGAACTGAGTCATGGAGATTGGGGTAATAAAACCCATCTAGGAGAGGTACCTTGGATTTTCAATCTAAACATGACTTAGGTTGGACGACCGAGGTCTCTTCTAAGGAGTCGACATTTGACCAAGGCGCCCGAGGTACACGGTTGAGCCAAGGGTGCACAGGGCATTTGAAGTGTCTCGGCCATTCTTGTAAAGTCTCGGCTTAAGCTGCACTCGGCAAGAAAACTCCACTTAGGAGTGCGGTCTCGTAACCATAAGCCCTATAGGCAAAAGGGATAAGAGGCTGCTGAAAACAACTGGTTGTTGTTATGACCAGATGAGAGGATCTAGCCTTGTATGGCATAAGTACGCCTCCTTGAAGGGGCAACCAGTGGGAAGATAAGGGCAACACACTCCATTAGGGAGCTGATAGTGTCAAAAAAGATGTAAATGTCATGAGGCTTCTTACTCATGGGAGTATCAAGGCTTGTCATATTTATGCAACAATCCTGAAGAGGCAAAATTACAAAGAGTAGATAAGACGAGATCAATGGGTCCTTACATGCAAATGTAAAGGCGTCCTGCGATTTCGTCGCAAAGACTCGACAATGTCATGGGGCTTTATGTTCGCAAGGATATTTAGGCTGTCATATTATCGCAAGAAAAATATCTGCGAGGCAATATACTAAAGAAATGATAAGACAAGATCAATGGGTTATTACATGAAAATGTAAAGACGTCCTGCGATTTTGTCGCTATGATGAATTTCAACATAAATGATGATGGCAAAATAAGACCTTTAACTAGGAAGGCAAAATAAGACCACACAAGAGAAATGATAAGGCAAGATCAATGGGTCATCACATGAAAATGTAAGGACGTCCTGCAATCTTGTCACAATGGAAAAATTCACATAAACAGTTTGAATGTAGATGACAGAGATCTTTCATCGCAAAAAAGATAATGGAAAACAAGATGAGAATTGTTAAACATCAAAGATTGTCTTCCATGCAAGAAATAAGAATAATAAACGAGTGAATTCATCTCAAAGGTGAATGAAGTACATAAATAAGTAACAATGCAAGAAGTAAAATTACAAGAGAAGTTCAATTCTCAATATCAATTTTTTCGCCAGAAGGAGATACTGGATGTTCTTCAACAATTTTATTAGCCTCACCAACTTCCGCACTTTCGCCGATTATTGCATTCTCGCGAGATCCTCCTTGACTAAATTCTTATTGATGACTTCATTAGGTGGAATCACCTCTTCATTTGGAATCTTCGCCACTTTCATAATCATAATGACTATCGGGAGGTTAGGAACTTCATCATCAACTACTTCCGGAGGTTCGACAGGATACTGAGGATCAAAGAGATTTGGACAATAAGACATCATTCACAAGAACTTGACTTTGAGGTGAAATTGGCGAAGGAGTGCTTTACGATGATTCCTACTCTCTATATCTTTAGAGTAAGTCGGATAGTTGAATCTTCTTTATGCCCCGATCGCGAGCGAGCAAGAGAAACGACGAGCAGTCCATTTTCTTTGCGAATTTTGGCATAGTCGGATTTCAAAGTGGAAATAGAGGAGTGAAGATTTTTCTCGGATTAACAAAAAATAAAGAGTATAGAAGATAATTGATTTTCTTGAATTACGCAGGAAAATACCATAAATTCAAGAAAACAAATTGATTAAGGTAGTCAAATATCATGACTACCTTCCTTTGAAAGATAAGATATTGGGTTAAAGCCAAACAACTATTCTCCAAATGATTCATAGCCTTTGTCAAAATTATCTCCAACCAAACCTTTCGGTCGAGATCGCAAGCTCTTTTCGTTAGAAACAAGTAAGGCGTTTTCCTTCGCAAGAGAAGAGTGGGATTCTTCTAACTTGGAATATTGATCCTTGAGTTGGCTTGTTTTTACACTTAAAGTTATTTTACCTTGGATAAGTTTATCCCTCTCATGATAACTTCTTGAGTTTACTTCTCAACGAACAGAGAGATCGTTCTTGTTCTTTACATATTTTTGACAGACGTCAAGTTATTGCGAGGAAATCGCCACCTTTTTTAACAGTGCTCGCTTCTCTTGAGAAAGAGTTCCATTTTCATCTGATAAAGTTTCCCTCCAAATTAGCTGTAGTTAAAGAGTAAGAGAGGCGAGATAATTCGCTACTTAATGAGCCCCATTCTGAACTAAGTCAGCATTTTCTTTAGAAAGATTATCTATTTGATCAACAGAATATGTATGAAGATTATCTAATTGGTTATATTGCTCCATCCAAACGTCTCTATCCATTCGAGTTTCTTCAAAAACAGATTCCAACTGATATATCTCCATTTTTCGCTTCTGGTTCAAAGCTTGAAGGGAGAACAAGGCCTTGAAGATTAAAAAAAAAAAAAAAAATGAGAAAGGGGAGGGGAGTTGTACCTTTTAATTCTTCGTTCTTCTTGCGAAGATTATCACGATCCAGGGATACATTTTGAAGTTTTGATTCTCAAGACGGAGAGTGTCACACTTTGCAGTCATGGCTTGGAGATTGTTCTTCAAAATTATAACTTCTTTCTCTAAAGATGTTTGCGAAATGCAGCCGAGAACCAAACTATTTACTCAAAATCTCGCGAGACATTAGACTTGATGGGATCGACGGAGGTCTTCTTGGCGTTATTCATAATATCTGATAAAACTTTGAAAGCCACATCCATTCCCTCAAAATTTTCCGTAGTAAGAGGGATAGACTCGGATGAAGAGGTAGTGACGACGTGAAGAGGGGGAGAGTTGAATCGTCTTTCGTCGCGGGAATGTCATGTGAAGGCGAAATCGATGAAAGGTTAATGAGTTGGGGGAAAGGCGGAGAATCGATAGTAGGAGAAGAAAATGGTTCATTCACAACAGGACTATCATGAGGAACTTCATCTATGGAAAACTTCGGACATAGGAGGAAAATCGGCAACGACATTTTCGCGGATAGCAAGGAGTAGATTTATCTTGCGTTGATATCGCGAGGGAGAGTCGTAAGCTTAAATATAGGAAAAGGAGCAGTCTCAACATTTTTAGAATGACGAGATCTTTTGGGGGATCTATCGACGTTTTGTCATCCTGCGAATCACAAGTTAAATAAGAAACGAGAGAGGCAACAATATTGTTATTAGAAGAGTAAATGTTTCTTAATACCTTGCTATTCGCAAGGCTTTCTCTTATTGTGCAACCTTGTTTATGGGTGAAAACTATTTACAGGTTACGGTAATTTGGGATGTGTGGATGAGAAATGAGTCTAAACCTTAAACAAATGCCTTTGCAGCGGTGAGTTCTTGTAGATTCGAGAGATCAATGCGTGCTAGTCGAAGCCCTAAACCAAGAAATGGATGTTCCGGACTTGTTTCGGTCACAAAGTGAAGGAGATGGGGTTGATCTTAGGGAGGGAAGCGAAGAAGGTGTTGAGAATGTGAAGGTGTTGGCTATGAATGACTTGTATCGAGAAAGTTGGCGCTTGCGGGATGTAAGCTATCGGTTCGGTGTTTGAATACGATTGTATCAACACTTGCCTCTATTGTCTGGACTTGTTCTTGTTTAAAAAATAGGATGGAGAACCTATTTATACAAGTCTTTAGCCTAACCTTTGTATCTCGTGGGAAGTGGAGAAAGTGGAGTGATGGAGTAGTGGAGTAATGTGTTAGTGTCACACGACCCAGGCTTGCCCACTTCTCCCATCATCACTTAACCGTCCATGACTTCTGACATGCTCTTGTGATGGCGCGTTGTGCGCTGCACGCGTAAACCGCCACCAATACCCCGATGTATGTATCCCCCGGTTTGTGAAATGATTGATGTGGAATATGTGGGTCGTGGGACCCACAAAGTATGTAATGCTAAATTGAATAAGCTGCGTTATTCGGGAGGTCGATACTTGTGAAGTATCGTGTGTATTCTATCACGAGTCTTTGCATCATGGTGTGGTAAAGTAACGGGTGGTGATCACCAAGAGGCCTTACTAACCAATTAACTCCTGACCAGGGTTGTATAACCAATCCGGTGAAGTTGGACGGACGAGATGATCTTTGAGACACTCATCTGCGACCGTTGATGGAATTGGGGTTTTAGAAGAGGTGCGCAAGCATCCCTCTTCTGCCTGGTCGAATCCAAGCTTTGGATACGATTTTAGCTAGGCCGATCGTACATGCGTGTAGACGGCATGACGGTGTAGGCGCCCAAACCCCATTATCTCACGAAAGTGTGATCTGGACCACTCTATTCGTCCGCAAAGTCGAGTGGTCGAGATCGGTTGCGGCAACGAGTGCAAACAAAAGCCGCACATCGTGCCTACTTGACGCGTGTTCCAAGACGACCAATCTTGGTCGGTCTTGGCCACGTCGATGCAGCGTGTAGGTGATAGGCTGGTGTTCACGCCTATACTGTGTCCCATGAAAACGTGATCTAAGCCACTCAAATCGTCAGGCGAAGTTGAGCGGTCGAGATTAGTTTGCAATTGGGAAGTGTAACCACGCTAGTTTGGGTGGACGATTTGGGATAACCCGGGCATGGTATGCCTTGGCCGACCCAGTGAGGGGATAGATGGGTCCACGGTGGTCATGTTGGTATGATCGGACACCTTAATCTAATCTTGGACCCTCCATTCGTGCTTGGGAGAAGATGGACGCTCGTGATGCTCATAAAACCATAATTTTTGGGTTTCACGGACGTGCGTCATGCTCCATTCGGGCGTACGGGTGGGATGACCAACCATGGTTGGTCATGGCCGATTGGTCGAGTATGTGGCGGGCCCACGGTGATTGTGTTGACATGCTCTGGGCCTTTTGAATCTGCACTACACCCTCCATCTATACCTGCGAAGATGGATGGTTAAGACATTTTTGTGACACATGTAATGTGCCGCAAACCCTAATTTAGGTTTTCGCCCATACCGCTCTGGTTTGAACGTTTTGGCAAGCTATGCCAATCTTTTGGGGAGGCGACCATGCGGGGTCCGTGTTGGTTCGGCGGCGAATATTCCATACCTGCTTGGGGGTTATGGAATTGATCTGGAGCCATCCAATCATCTTTGGTGAAGTTGGATGATCGAGATCATTTCGGTAATACGGACAGTCGGATGCTCAATCAGGCTAGTATAACACACCGATAGTTGCTCAATCGGGCTAGTATAACACACCGAGAGTTGCAGCTGTACGGTATTTCGTACATGCTTTCATTATAATGCTTGGAGGTTCGTGTTGCTCTGTGAGAGCAACACTCGGTCGTCATCCGCATTATAATGAGTACGGAAATACAAGGTCTTTACGCATTAATTAATAATGCTATAAATTCACGAGGGTATATGGGATTGTTGCTACATGCTCCAACCTGGATGAATTTCGTGTATTTAATTCACGAGAATGGGATTGTTGTCACATGCTCCATTCTAGGTGAATTAGTAAAGTGAAAAAGTATTCAACACTTATTAATGGCTTTATCGTTTACAAGATGTTAGCGCATAATTTTCTGGCTTTTACAATTTTAACCTTAAATGAAAATCCACCATCAACATTAAGTCCCCTGCCTAGCACGTAATGGTTACACTATTGTGGGGTAGGCATAAGATGGTGACATATACAAGCATAAGAAGACAAGATAAAGGAAGTCTACCTGGAGGGATTCTGACCAATCGTGGGCAATCCTCCATACGTGTGTGACCATGGGCCTTGATGGACCAGGCTTCCTCCCTTATGTGTTTGAGTTAGGGATAAGATTCTTCTTCTTGCTTGGGATTCGGGCGTGGGTGCTTACACACCGCTTTGGTTGAATCGCTCGTGTATCAGATGCTCTTCGATTCTTGATTAGGGCTCAAAAGAAAGCGACTTGGTCGGTGTCGAATCCCCATATATCGGGCGTCGTAATCGTTTTAGGGTTTCCTCAGCATATATGCAGGTGTATAGATTTTGAACCACTTTTACGATTTTACAATAGGGCTTTCTCGCAGAAACTCTGTTTTCTCATCATGTCGAACACCAGTGGATCGTCTTCTTCATACCATCCAGAATCTTCCGTTAAACGTGCACGACCTGCGTCTGAGCTTCATGATGAATCCCCTGCTCGTGTTCTCTGAGTCAATAAGATCATATCGGTTCGTCTCTTTTTCCTTTTCTGAACAATTACTTGTTCTTCATAATGATCAGGTGAATAATCCTCTCATTCTTGCAGAGATATCCTGGGAACATGTGTGACGGTTATCGATGATGACGACTTAAACAGTCCTCTTCCTTCAAAATCAAACACGCCTACCCCTGTGGACCTCGAAGATCTTTGATCCGGGTATCTCATCTTATGGATACCCCAATGCGAGTCTTTCATTCGATGTTCGCATGAAATGTTTATCCTCCCATTCTACCGAGATGTCGGTGGATTCTTAGTGCGGAAGGAGTTTGTGCCTTTGTACACAAAGTTATGGAGAAAGTATGGCCATATCGCAACCAGGGGAATGTGGTCGGATTGTTCATCTGCTCCGGTCACCGCAGTAAATTGCCTTCTTCCCATGATTCTTGAGATGGAGAATATTTCTATCCGCAACGTTCTTAGAATCAAGCCTCGAAAAATGGGAGAATATGGTATCTACCCGCGAATCCATGGAGTTCAACGTGGGCTGGTTGCGGCGGCGTCTTGATATCATCAAGGTAGATCGAGCGGGCATCCTCGTGAATGTTGTTCTCTAGCTGCAAAGCTATCTTGGAAGAGGAGAAGGTTACAGGCTGCAGAATCAAAGGAGGTAGAGCGGTCTGTACAGGACTTGAAGAAAAGAACAGAAAGATATCAAGCTAGACTGGAGATGATGCTCTCAAGGAACTATAATCTTCTAGATGGCCTCTTCTAAGTCGTATTCAGTTGTATTCCCTTATTGTTTATGTCAAAGTTTCTTGAACGTCTTTGCAGAATAAATTGCATTGGTTTTTGATTGGTGAAACGAGTTTTTTCATTGATGCATCTCTGAATATCATCTACATAGTCTTCTACTTTTTGTATGCCCCAAATGATGGTTCTTTAGCATCACAAGGTTTACTAATCCAATTAGATTGGTTCTATAGTTCAATAGATATGTCTTAAGAATATCTACAACTTTGTAGAAGGAACCAAATATTAATTTAGACCATAAGGGTCCAATATATCAAAATAGGAAGAAAACTATGCCTAAGCCCAAGTCCAGCTAAACAAACCCATTAACTTAAGGTCCAGTCCATAAAAGTCAACTAACAGTCACTATAGTCAAGAGGTCCAATTAACGGTCAACGTCAGTCAAAGGTATAGGTCAAGTCAACAGTCTAACTGGTCAGGTCAACGAGTCAAACATGAACTCGGTCAAGGTTCACTGGATCAATTTTGGTCAGGTCTGGTCACTGAGTTAACTCATACAGATACACTAGGTCAGCTAGACTAACTGGGATGACTAACAGGTTTAAAACACAAGTCCTGAGCCATAAGCTCATGCCACAAACTAGTGCATTAAAACACATACACACATAACTCGGACTAATACTACAATCCTTCCTTGAGTTTAATTGATTCTATACACATCCCATATCTCTATTTACTAAACCAGTGCTCCTGCAATTCTAACTTCAAAACAACATTCTCTTCATTGTGCTCACCAGTTCAGTACCAACAGCTTCACTTGTATCACCAACTAAATATCCATCCATTCTTCGTATCTTTATATCAACAACAACAGCATCACCAATATCTTTCCATATCCAGTTCCTTCACCACCAGTTCATTCCATGACTTCCCAAACACTACCACTTACAACTTCAGCTATCTTCCCATCAGCCTCGATTCATCTCAGTTCAACACTTCTACCTACACCAGTTTAGTTAACTTCAACAGCAACTCAACATAATACCACAACACCACATGTTCTTGTTCTCATACACAACAGACAACCACCTGCAATTCCACTTCAATCATAACAATCCCAACTCCATGTCATCTGCAATTGCATACTCAGAACACAACCCAATTACCCCCTACAACATGAACTCCATAATCTTTACTTGAGCCATAGCACCAACAATTATAACTCTAGCTCATACCAGAGACTCAAACCTTCATAACCACACATACGTCACTTCATTACAAAGACGAACACCAACACCTATTTAGCTTGTTCTTCATGAAATCCACCACAGCAGCACCATACTTAGGTCAGCATCAACAACCTCTACTTCATATTCAATCTCAAATCTCAGTTTCATGCTTCCATCCCCTGAAATTTAACTTGCAACTACAATTACCAACCCCCAACAGCTCAGTTATGCTCAACTGAACAAACACAACAACAAGGTATCTGTAATTTCATCTTCATCAACGGACTTCATCACCAAAATATACTTGTACCATCCCATCACATACTAGTTCAATATCATAACTACCAATGATTCAATATCCATCTCTACCAGCAACATCTACATCTTTATAATCATCAAAGATTTGTAACTATGGAACCCTAATTCCAAATTGAGGAAGAACAGGGGAAAACCCTAATTTCTCTATGAATTCAAAATTCAACCACATGCAAAACTCTAAATCAAAATTTACAGAAAACCCATCTTTAATCTATCAACACAAATCAATTTCAAGAAAAGAAATCAATCAATTCAGAACCCTACATAATCTTACCATTTTCTCTTCATCTTCCAGAGCTCAATAAACTTCAACATCCTCACCTTCTTCATCGATACAACAACAAGCTTCTACGAATCACCCACATTAATTCCATCTCGCTTCATCGACTTGAAATCAACGAAAGAAGAACAAAAGAAAGAACAAAGAAGAAGATGAAAGAAGAACAAAAGAGAAGAATGAATTTCTCTTCCTCGGTTTGGTGTGAAGATAAGGCCGACCAGAACTATAAAGACACCCAGACGATTGATAGGGGCAGCCAAGCGGTTTGATAACAAAATGACTATTTAGCCCTTTGATTAGTCTGATGAAATCTTCTTCATCTGGTATCCGATTGACACGTTCGAGTAGCCCATTGTGCATAACTTTTGAGACCTATTCGATGGTGCTAACTTCGTATCTAAGTCGTTGTTAGATTAATTTCTATTAATTAAGGCTCATCTCTAATGTCCCAGTGGTTGACGCTTAGTCATCCCTTGACTGGTATAATAGCGTTGACGTGCTTGAGGGTCCTTACAAAAATCCTTTGGTGAAAAATTTTTGTCCATCTCTATCTTGGACGGGGAGGACTTTGGCCATCATCTTCTCTCGTAGATCCTGAAAAAGCGAGGGTACAACAGCCACACCCAATATTTCGTTAGGCAATCTGTATGGACTAACTCCAATATAATTCCAAGAGAATCAACTAGAAAGTCAGACTCAATCAAGGAAAATATATCCAAGAGTTATATCTTTGTATCTCAATGTAATTAGAAAATCAAACAGATAGAATCCGCGAGCCTGATTTTTATGAGAAAAAATCTTGAACGGTACCAAAGACCAATGTTCAAGTGTCAATCAATTTCAATCAACAACCAAAGGATGGATTTACCAATTTATTGAACTACGCACAACCTGTGATATTTTAATTATATAAACAAATATAACGCGGAAAAGAAATAACACAAACACCGGAAGTTTTGTTAACGAGGAGACCGCAAATGCGGAAAAACCCCGGGACCTAGTCCAGATTTGAACACTACACTGTATTAAGCTGCTACAAACTCTAGCCTACTACAAGCTAACTTCGGACTGGAATGTAGTTGAGCCCTAACCAATCTCACACTGATTAAGGTACAGTCGTGTTCTTTATGTCTCTGAATCCCAGCAAGACTATACGCACTTGATTCCCTTAGCTGATCTCACCCACAACTAAAAGTTGCTACGACCCAAAGTCGAAGACTTTATAAACAAGTTTATCTCCCACATAAAAGTCTATTCCGATAGATAAATTTGTCTCCCACAGAAATACCTAGGAAGTTTTTTGTTTCGTATTTTGATAAATCAAGGTGAACAGGAACCAATTGATAATATGATCTTATATTCCCGAAGAACAGCCTAGAAATATCAATCACCTCATAATAACTTAACTATATGGTAGTAGAACAAGTTATTGCGGAATCATAAAGAATGAGACGAAGAATTACTTTTTATATCTTACATATCAGAGATAAATCTTTAGAAAATCTAAGAGAAGATAGTACTCAATACGATAGAACAAGTAAGATCGAACACGCAACTACAAAGAAAATAGTTTGATGCAGCTTGAGAATCCCAATGAAGTCTTCAAGTCGTTAACCTATAATGGTCTTAGGAAAAACCTAGGTTAAAGGAGAATCGACTTTAGTCGCAACTAGTATCACACAAGAGGTGTGGGGATTAGATTTCCCAGTTGCTAGAGTTCTCCCTTATATAGTCTTCAAATCATGGTTTGATAACTTTGTAACAAATCAATCAATATTCATCGTTGGATGAAACCTGATTTAAAATTCAGGCTAAGTAGGGATACTGAGGGAACTAAGTAGCTAGGGTAGTATGCCTAGTCTCAACTACACGAAGTTGGTTTAGATTTTTTATAGCGGCTTAATTCCGAGAGTATTCAAAACTGGAGTAGGTCCCGGGGTTTTCCAGCATTTGCGGTTTCCTCGTTAACAATATATTGATGTGTCTTTTACTTTGATTTTCGCATTATAATTATTTATTATAATAAAGTAAAATACACATATATGCTAACTTCGCATTACTTGATAATGATCTTATATAGTTTGGTTAAGTCTGAACCTATTATCAAGTAACACACTTTGTTGTCGTTTTGTCTCGATCTTGTATCCATAGTCAATCATACAATTTATCTTGTTGTTGTATTGTCTCAATCTCGTATCCATAGAAAATCACCACAGTTACGAACCGAATTGTCGTATTGTCTCGACTCTGTCCATAAACGATCACATTTGGTAGAGGACTTATAGGTTGAAACAAAAAGATTGTGGTGTATTTGGGTACCCTCGTCTTTTCAGGATCATTAGGTAAAGGGGAGTGAATCCACATCTATAGGTTTCACCTATTATGGAAAATATGTAAGTATTTACTAAGGGGAAGAAACATATCACCGTAGTATTACTTCGAAGTTGTGATACAATTGAACTTTGGAGAAGATAATAATGCTATATTTCTGTATAACAACGATTAAGAATACTTATTTTCAAAGTTGTTATCACTACGGATCTTCAACAACAACGATACTGATTTGAACACGTTCATCACTGGGAATCTTGAAGTAACGAAGAATTCGAGGAGTTGGAGAACCGAGGAAATCAAGCATGATGGATTTTGTAGTCTTAAAGCTTTTATTATTTAATCCATATATATTGATAGTTTTTTTCACTAAAATTGACAAAGGGGGAGATTTTTAGAGCATTGCTCGGTCGAATTCACAAGTGTTGCTATCTCAAACTTGTTATCAAATTTAGTTGATCAAAACTATATCTTGATTTCTAGTCTATATTTATTCAAGTCTCAGATTAAAATAGGAGTGTGTTGTTGAGTATCAGACATCACTGCGTTCTACCGTTTTGAAGGCGAAGATCAACTGAAGACATTTGGAAATTTCATTGACAAAAGGTAAGTGAAGACTGAACCAACCTATTATTCAATTTTGCACCTTTCTATCTATGAAACTAAGTCGTATGACTAAGGGACTTTTAAATGCACCAATTGGAAATTTCAAGTTAAGTTTATCTTGTTAATTATTCTCGAAATATGAATAACTAAGCTTAAGAACATTTGTTTAAAAATTGATGAATTTGGTTAAAAATAATTCTTGTTTATGACCTAAATCATGATTCAATTTAATCATTTGAAAATAGCCTGGAACAGTGATATGTGTCATTGAATTTTCAAATTGATTATTAGAGAGATAAAACTATTGTAAATCTGGATATAGGATATTGCACATACCAGTTCACGTACTGATGTAGCTGTCAAAAGTCTGGAACCACAGTACATGTACCACGTGCACGTGCAGCGTAGCTATAGTTGGCAGAACGGCTTTGGTACATACCCGGTATGGATACCAAAAGATCATGTGACTCTTGAACTCGGGGAGGTACGCATACCTAGTATGGATACCAAAATTTCTGAACTGTTTTTGTCTTAAGGGTATACAAATCGTGTACACGTAGCATGAAAAAAATAACTCACAAACTAGAAGTAAGCACACGTACTTACCCGAAATCGAATATTTTTAGATGCATCCGAATTATTTATATGAGATAATCATCATTTGAACTACTCTCTAAAAGTGTTATATGAAAATGACTAAACATAGTTCGTCTTCGCTAATTTTCGCTAACCTTTAATGAACAAGTCATTATACAGTTGATTGTTATGGTTCATCCTAACCCGAGTGTATATTTTGTTGCGTTTATTTCAAGTCGAATTTTCATCTAACGGTGGAAAAAGATTGCTTGATTCCAAAGCTACCTTAGCTTAAATCTAAAGCAACCTTCGATATTGAAAGTCTATAAAAGGAGAACCTCAAGCAAGCTGGTATTTTGAATCCCGACACTCTTCTAGTGTGTCCTAGTTGTAAACTAGCATCCTCCTCTCCTTTAAACCTTTTTAGGTTTAGCGACTAAAAATACTTCGCTTAGGGATTCGTGATGCCGGGTTCGACTATCTTTATCTTGATGGTTCGTGTATCCTGATCTTGCTATTGATTGTTGAGTTTTCGCTCCAATCGGGCAAGATATATAGAAATTGCAAAGTTTTTCATCTCGGACTTTGTGATTCCACAGGTATATTCTTCTATAACGATTCTTTGTTGGAGTAGGTTTTACTTATGAGGTGAATAATGATCTAGGCTGCTCTTCGGGAGTCGTAAGTACCGAATTGTGAGGTTTGCTAGACCTAGTCTACTACAAATGATTTTCTATCTCACCTTGATCTAACGATCGGAACGGAAATCACATATAGGCTTTTTGTGGGAGGCAGATTGGTTTAAAGTATTCAATTGAGTTGAAGCAACTCTTAGGCTATAAAGGACGTCAACTAAGGGAATCAATTTCATAGAGTCTTGCGAGAATCAAGAGGCATAAGGAGCACGATGATAAATAAATTACCATGACGGTGGGTTCGGTCTCAACTACATTCCAGTCTAAAGTATTGATAGCAGGCTAGAGTCTGAAGTGACTTAATACAGTTTGGTGTTCAAATTTGGACAAGGTCCGGTTTTTTTTTTTTTTTGCAATTGCGTTTTCCATGACAAAAATTCTGGTGTCTGTGTTATTTCTTTTCGCATTATATTGTTTATTTATATAATTGGAATATCATAGGTTGTACGTAATCAATCAAAGTAGATACGTCCATCTTAATAGTTGGATACGACTTGATTGATCTTGGATATTGTTCTTTGGAATAGTTGTTTATGGGTGAAAACTATCTCTGCCGGTTTTAGTAATTTGGGGTGTGTGGATGAGAAATGAGTCTAAACCTTAAACAAATGCACTACACGGGAGTGCTTGTAGATTCGAGAAATCAATCTGTGCAAATCCGGCCTAAACCTAGAAATGGCCGTTTCAGACTTGTTTCGGTCACAAAGTGAAGGAGATGGGGTTGATCTTAGGGGGGGAAGCGAAGAAGGTGTTGAGATTGTGAAGGTGTTGGCTATGTATGACTTGTATCGAAAAGCTGGGCGGGCTTGGGATGTAAGCTATCGGTTCCAGTATTTGAATACGATGGTATCAACACTTGCCTCCGTTGTGCTGGACTTATTCTTGTTTTTGGAAATAGGGAGGAGAACCTATTTATACAAGTCATTTGAGCCTTATTCACGTCTCTCGTGGGAAATGGAGGAAGTGGAGTGATGGAGTAGTGGAGTTGTGTTTTAGTGTTACACGACCAGCCTTGCCCACTTCTCCTGTCATCTCTAACCGTCCATGACTTCCTGACACGTTCTTGTGATGGCGCGTTGCACGCTACACAGCGTAAACCGCCGGACCAATACCCCAATATGTATCCCCCGGTTTGTGACATGATTGATGTCTCGAGTGTGTGGATCATGGGACCCACAAAGTAGCATGTAATGATAGATTAAATAACTAAGTTATTTAGGAAGTCGATACACAGTGAAGTATCGTGTGTGTATTCTATGCAATCTCTTGCATAATGGTGTGGTAAAGTGGCGGTGGTGATCACCATGATGCCTCACTGACCAATTAACTCCGACCAGGATTGTATAACCAAGCCGGTAAAGTTGGACGGACGAGATGATCTTTGAGACACTCATCTGCGACCGTTGATGGAATTAGGGTTTTTGAATTGGTGCGCAAGCATCACTCTTCAGCTTGGTCGAATCCAAGCATGGGAGGTGTTTTGGAAAGGACCGACCGGGAATGCGTGTAGATGGCATGCCGGTGTACACGTCCATACCTCACTGTCCATGAAGGAGCAATCTAGGCCACTCAATTTGACCGGCAAAGAGGAGCGGTTGAGATCGATTTGCAACAGAAATCTGGTGCCGCAAAGCCGCGCATCATGCCAATTTTGGGCGCGTGTTCCAAGACGACCAAGCTTGGTCGGTCTTGGCCCGATCAGCCCGAGCGTGCATACGGTGGGATGCTATATATACTTGTACTTCATCGTCCCATAGAAACGTGATCTAAGCCACTCATTTGTCCGGTAAACTTGAGCGGTCGAGATCAGTTTGTGGTTGGGGAGTGTGACCACGCCTAGCTTGGGCGCGCGAATCAAGGTGTACAGCCAAGTTTGGTCTTGGCCGATCGGGTGTGGAGATAGGTGGGCCGCGGTGATCATGTTGATACTTAGGACTGCTTAGTCTATTCTGGACCCTTCATCAGAAGTAGAAAAGGGACGCTCTTGATTGCGACAAACCCTAATCGGAGGTTTCTTAGGCCGTGTGTCATACCCGGTTTAGGCGCACGAATCAAGGCGACCAACCATAGTTGGTCTGACCGATCCGTCGGGTATGTAGGCGGGCCACGATATTTGTGTTGACATGCTCTGGGCTCTTTGAATCTACATCTACACCTCCATCTATGCTGCGAAGATGGATGGTTGAGACTATTTTGCGATACATGTAATGAGCCGCAAACCCTAATTTAGGGTTTTTCGTCCATACTGCTCTGGTTTGGACGGTTTGGCAAGCTATGCCACCCCTTGGGGAGGTCGACCATGCGGGGCCCGCATTGGGTCGGTGGTGTATATTCCAATACCTGCTTTGGGTCATAGATTTAATCTAATCCATCCAATCATGCTGGTGAAGTTGGATGGTTGTGATCGTTTACGAGACCCGATATGGTCAGTCTAGATTCAAATACGCTCAATCGGGCTAGTATAACAGAGAGTTGTATGCTCAATCGGGATAGTATAACACGTCGAGTTGTAGCCTATAAGGTATTTCTTACATGTTTACTACTAATTCTTGGAGGTTCGTGTTGCTCTGCGAGAACAACACTCGGTCGTCATCTTGCCGCACCGTAATGAGTACGGGAAATACAAGGATGGATATGCATTAATTAATAATCTTGTAAATTCCGGGTATATGGGATTGTTCTTTGCATGCTCCAACCAGGATGAATTTTGTGTATTTAATTCACAGAATACTGGGATTGTTGCTACATGCTCCATTCTAGGTGAATTAGTAAAGTGAAGAAGTATTCATTACTTATTAATGGCTTTATCTTTTGCAAGATTTTAGCGCATAATTTTGGCTTTTAGAATTTTACCCTTAAATGAAAATCCACCATCAACATTAAGTCCCCTGCCTAGCACGTAATGGTTACACCATTGTGGGGGTAGGCATGAGATGGTGACAGTTAAAGACAAATCTTATGAGACAAAGTTAGATGTTACCAGGAGAGACGGGTCATCCTGTCCTTGGAGCATGTCACGTTCAAGAGGCGTGCAGGCGAGTGTTCCTCTAGCATGATGTCGGTCTTGCATGCTTCGATGGGCTGTTACGCTGTTTCGTTCGTGGGAGCTCTGCACACGCTTGATCGAACGTGAGATTCATGTGCTGTTTTGGTTAATCGTGGGTCCGTTGCGTACGCATTGATCGAGCGTGGGACCCAATGTAAGCATGCTTGATTCGAACATGGGCGAGATGTGCATGCTTCGATCTAACGCGGACCACCGTGTACATGTTTCAAACGTCGGCCATGTCCTGTGCCTACTTTGACCTTACGGTTGATGTACTTGCTCGAGTGTCATCTTGCTTTACTTCGACCAAACACCGAGCCAGTAAGCTTGACTAAACAGGAACTTGATGCTTTGACCAAACACCGACCTTGTTGTTTGCTTTGCTCGAACGTGGGACCCGATGTGAGCAAGCTTTTTTTAAAAAAAAATGAACCTTGTGTGCTCAAATGTAAATGTGGGTCTGTAGAAAGCGTTAGGCGGCTTACGGGCCGAGGCCGGGAGAGCGTTGAAGTGTTGGAGCTAAAACGCCTTCTTCCGGAGAGAGAGCTTTGATTGGGGGCGGTATTATGTATGCCTTCGACCAATGGGGCTGGGATCAAGTGGGACCCGCCCCGGCGTGCTGGCGATCAACCTCGACCCAAGTGTTTCGATTGAAAACCATTACTGCTGCGTGCGCTGTTTTATTCGAATACCAGCCTTGTGACTTTGATCAATACCATACTTGAAACTTAAGCAATACGGGACTTGTGACTTGATCAATGCCGGACTTGTGACTTGATCAACAGGACTTGAAACTTGAGTAATAGGACTTGTGACTTGATCAATACCGGACTTGTGACTTGATCAACACCGGACTTGAAACTTGAGCAATACTAGACTTGAGACTTGAGCAATCTGGGACTTGTGACTTGATCAATCACAGGACTTGTGACTTGATCAATCTTAGGACTTGTGACTTGATCAACACCGGACTTGAAACTTGAGCAATACCAAACTTGAGACTTGAGCAATACCGGACTTGTGACTTGATCAATACCGGACTTGTGACTTGATCAATACCGGACTTTTGACTTGATCAACACCGGACTTGAAACTAGATCAACACCGGACTTGAAACTTGAGCAATACCAGACTTGAGACTTGAGCAATACTGGAATTGTGACTTGATCAATACCGGACTTGTAACTTGATCAATATCGGTGTTTGGACCCAATACCAGCCTTGTGTACACCAACGTGAATGTGTGTTCTGTAGTGTGTGACTACACATCTCACGCGTTTTTATACAAGTACTGACTCATGTATTTTATTGTAAAAAGAAGAAAAGAACTCTGTTGAGATGTCTTAGGGGATAATGCTGGTGCCAAGTCAGGAGGTGTTGTGACTTTAAAGATATGCCGAACATTGATGATGAGTTGTTCACCGCGCCCTTTCAACTATATGAAAATATACGTTAAACAAGATAACCCTTCTCTATCGACTTCAAGGTTTTCATGCTCATTGGGCCTTCATGAAGGATGGATGAGGCGTATGTTGAGAAATGAGTACATCAAAGATAACTTGACCGGAGCGCAGTTATTGATGCGGCTTGAGTGTTGAAACGGCTCGAGAGGATGTTAAAGTGGTTTTGCAGTGCGAGCGTTGAAGTGGATCTGGAGAGAGTGTTGAAGAAAGATTGAAGCGAACGTGGGTCCCGAGAGAAGCGTTGAGGCGGCTCTTGAATAGACCATTGAAGCAGCTTCTTCTAGAGGGAGTGTTGAAGTGTTTCCCTCTTGATTCGATTTACCCTTGCGAATTCCATGCTTCTTGACCCACCATCTCTCTCATGTTGAAGAATTCCTTGGTGATGGTGAAGGAACTTCATGCTGAGCCTCAGTCCCCGAGCGTGGTTTACATGGTTTGTTCGTAGTGGTTGTTGTCGAGCCAGATATGAAATATCTTGGATATTGTTTCATCATTGTGTAAGTCTTGCATGTGGTACTGGAGTTGGAGTTGACGGACGCGCAGGATGTTGTATCTCGGTGGTTTTCCTCTTGCTGCTTCGAGGGAACCGCTTATAGAAGGTCAAGGTTGTATGCCTTTGTTGGTGAGATATATGCCCCTAAAAACATTAGGAGGCTCTTCATTACCGGCAGAGGCCTGGTTCTTTCTATCATGGCATATGTTGTTGTAGATGAGCGTTCAGCGGCTCAGGAGGATGACCAAAAAGCGCGGATTCTCAACATAGCATGATAGACATGTACCCTTTGTCGATAAAGTGACTCGCCGGATCTTGTTCGATATGACGCGTGGACATCGTTATCTTCTTGAGGATGCTCCCTTGAGGTATCGGCTCCCGAGTGGAAGATTGCCATCATAGAGCGTTGATACGTTGCAGACCATTCTTTAAACCAAATGGCGGTATGGTATAATAAAAATTTCCGAGAGGAGTTCGAAAAGCTATCTTACTTGCATCATGCTCGTACATCCTTATCCGGTTGTAGCCGCTACATCCATCCATGGAGGAGAACATGCCGTGTCCATGGTTGCATCTAATAACATGTCGATGTTAGGTAGAGGAGGATCGTTTTTGGAGCGGCTTTTGTTCAAGTCTCACAAGTCTATCACGGCTTTGATCTATCCATTTTCCTCGTGTCTAACTACAAACTGTTTAACCGACTTGGATCAGGTATGACATGTAGATGATGGGTGACCAATTTTCATCTAAATCCGACATTTCTTCATATCTCCAAGCGAATATGTCCTGGTACTCTTTGAGAAGTTCCACGAGCTTCGTGCGTTTATCCGTACACAAGGTTGAGCTGATGGAGATAGGCTAGGAGATTCCTCAACGATTTCAATCTCATCAGTTGTGGAGTTGGTGCCATCTTGCAGCTGCTGTGGAGCATCTAGCACTTGTTCTTGTGGTTCGTTGCTGTTGTAGCATTCCATTGGGTGGAGAGAGTGGGTAACAGTCTCCCTTGCTAATTGATAATGGCAGTGTCGGTATACCTTTTTCCCTTTCTGGTCACGACTCATCACAAAAGTTCGTTCCCTCTTCGTGTGAACGTGGGTCGTGGCTTCACAGGATGGAGAAGAATGCTTCGTCAGCAAAGATGCATCGTGGGTTTTATCCCTCAATGATGCAAGCCGGTCTTCTTTACGAATTGACGCCCACGTGGGGAGAGTGGGGCATAGCGAACTTGTCGATTCTTTCCAAGGAGCTTCTCCCGTATGTCTTTGGTTTGGTTTCCCTCGAAGTCCGTCATTGTGGTAGGCTTTAAATGCGACCTTGCACAGGAGAACCTTGGATATCCCCGAGATTCTTGAGAGTAATCACATTCAAGACGCTCTGTGTAGATAAGGGCCGTCTTGAACTCTGAATCCTTGATGCGTGCGGTGACATGTAGGGCACAGTGGTGACCTTCCTCTGGTTGATTGCAGCAAAACATCTCCGCGCGCTGATTCTTCGAGAGGTGTGAAAGTTCTCATAAACTTTCCACTAGATAAAATGCTTCCCGATCCACCGGCCTCTGGTTCATAGCGAAACTATTGACTTGAGAAGGATCGTTGTGAGGATCAGTCCCGGTGTAGGAGTCTCCATGACAGGACCGCTCATATCTGATGTCGCTTCTTTGATCGGGTCCATGGAGGTACGCGCCACTGAAGTACCTTCTCCGGTGCGTTGAATGCATTCCTTTTTTGCTCCAGGGGCTGTCGTGGCTCTTGTGGCAATCGATCAGTTAATGTCTTAAGAAAAGTGAGTACCTCTTTCTGAGTTGCGGCCATATCCGTTTAAGTCTTATCAAGAACTTCCTGCTTCTCCATCAAGTCTGCAATGGTAATGGGGATGGTCCTCCTCTCGTCCCTCCGGCTCCTCGTCCTGATGAAGGAGTGGAAGTTGTTGCTCTGGTGACTACCAGAGGTGTTACACTTGATGAGACGTCGGGATTTGCGGCTGCTCTGGCTCTGGTGATGGGAGGTGTTACACTTACTGGAACATCTCCTGCTACGCTGACACTGGTGGTAGAAGTGACGGCTCCATAAGATGTATTGACCACGGTAGCTCCACTGACAGGTACATCGACACCGGGAGTGTTATCCACACTAGCTTTATCAGAATTGATTGTTGATCCAAACCTGAGTTCTACCATCTTGAAATGGATTGATGATTGAATTGGTCCTAAGATCTACCCTTTTTGAAATTGATAAAATTGAATCGGATTTTAAAGAAATTGACTTTACAACCGAGAGATTAACCTCCCACTGTGGTCGCCAATTATTTATGGGTGAAAACTATCTCTGCCGGTTTTGGTAATTTGGGGTGTGTGGATGAGAAATGAGTCTAAACCTTAAACAAATGCACTACATGGGAGTGCTTGTAGATTCGAGAAATCAATCTGTGCAAATCCGGCCTAAACCAAGAAATGGCCATTCCAGACTTGTTTCGGTCACAAAGTGAAGGAGATTGTGAAGGTGTTGGCTATGTATGACTTGTATCAGAAAGCTGAACTGGCTTGCAGGATGTAAGCTATCAGTTCTGGTGTTTGAATACGATGGTATCAACACTTGCCTCTGTTGTCTGGACTTGTTCTTGTTTTTGGAAATAGGGAGGAGAACCTATTTATACAAGTCATTTGAGCCTTATTCACGTCTCTCGTGGGAAGTGGAGGAAGTGGAGTGATGGAGTTGTGGAGTTGTGTGTTAGTGTTACACGACCAGCCTTGCCCACTTCTCTTGTCATCTCTAACCGTGCATGACTTCCTGACACGTTCTTGTGATGGCGCGTTGCACGCTGCACGCTATAAACCGCCAGACCAATACCCCAGTATGTATCCCCCAGTTTGTGACATGATTGATGTCTCGAGTGTGTTGATGAGTGCCAAATATTGCATAATTATACACCTTTTTATTGGCACTTTACTCATCTTTTGTGCTCATAAATCAGATATTATCCCAGATTCTGTATTTTCTTTGTTTTCAAGAATAAATATTTGTATTAATTAATTTTGTGTTTTTAGGTAATAAATAAAGCTCGGAGAAACGAGGAGTCCACGGAGCGAAGAATTGAGTCGAGCATCTATGGAACAGAAAGCCAAAGCCCCGCGCGCAACAGTTGCAACCCAACAAGTAGCAACTCATCTAGAAAACATGGGCTAGAGCTACCCACGACCCGGATCCGAACCCGCTCATCCCGAGCCGTTGAGATCTCGCCCAGATGCATCATACGGTCGCTCCTTCGCTCACATCTATTTCTCGATGCTCCGCTCAACACCAAATCTACCCAATACTTCCTCAACCGTTCAGATCGTAACTGCTACATCCTACGCTCGCTGAGGCCCTCTCATCAACTCTTGCTGTCCACGCCTCCTAACAGGCGACCCACACCTATACCCTAATCGAGCAAACCTATTCTCTCCCCTCACTTTCTCTTTCTTCTCTTCCCCTCTGCGAGCTCCACTTCCTCCCCCATACCTTTGCGAGCCGCACCATCACCACCATCTCCTCCTTCCGTCACCATCACCACCACACCGACACCAGCGCCAACAACCACCCTATTCCGCTACACTCAAGTTGTGTTTATCTCTAAAATAGCTTCTCATAACCCTAGAAGCTAAGTTAAAGATAAACAAAACTAGGTTTCACCAATCAAAGCAAGAAGAGTCGAGACGATTGAGTGGAGCCATCACTCGATTCGAGCATGGGTTTGATTTATTTATTCTTTAATTTCGATTTTTGAGAATTAGGGTTTGGTATTTTGATTGTGCATGTATAAATAAGAGAGGTAGAAGATGATTTTTTCTCATGCCTCAGGTTAGCCGATTGTATCAATTAGGTTTTAATTTGCGGTTTAATGTTTTAATTTAGTTTGTTGGGGTTTCAATGAAACCTAATTCCCAAATGTGTTTAAAGCGTGTTAAGTTGTTCTTGAGTGCTTAATTGACAAGATAGCTTCAATTCTAACACCTCAACCCTTTTCTCTCACGGTGCATGCCAATGCCATGGATGCACTTTCGTAGTTAGGTTAATCTTGAGTTGAGAGTGTTTCGACTCTTGCTTCTATTTTTAATACTAATTCCCCCGACTAGTTGTGCTTAATTAGACAACTAGTACTTAGGATTAGTGCCTTAGCTGTTATTTGAGTTATCACTAGGAGAAACTCCTAAATAGGTGGTAAAAATTGACACTTTATACTTACCTCTGGCATAGGAACAAGACACTCAACTAGTTGAGCACATAGTAGGAATTCAGAGGTGGATTTGAAGACCTAGCAAGCCCTTTTTGTCACTGTCTATACCTTAGTTTAGGTTCATTTCACATTATCCAGCCATATCGGCAACAAAACCATTGTGTTACGCATTACCGTCACTAGAACTCAGTTTAGAAAGCCATAAGATCACCTTAAGAGCACCAGTGGTTCGACCCGTACTTGCCGCGTCTCCGATAGACGCCGTGCACTTGCGGTATAACATGTAGGCTTAAAATTATACACCTTACGAGGCCTACCAAGTTTTTGGCGCCGCTGCCAGGGAACTGGTAGTGTGCTGTTGCTCTTTAGTGCATTTCTCCACTGTTTTCCAACCATATTTGTATATATATGCTCTGAAGTTGTTGTGATATCTTATGTACTTTGAATCATCCTTGTTTTTCATTTGTAGCCTTGTATATATATGTGCTTTACAATCTTTGCTCTCTTGCACTGTATTGTGTTATCTTAGCTTAAACTTTTGTGTTTCCCTGATAACTTAACTCAGCTCTGTTCATATATGCATCATTAGCATAAAGTATCATCTCAAGCCTGTAACTAGTGTAACTAGTTTCATCTCATTGGTTAGATATTTCACCACCTGTAGCTTGGTCTGCCCCAAGCAGGACAACCAAGTACGATGGTTAACTTCATACTGCAAGTCTTGCTCCTCTCCTTTGATCTGTGCAAACATTGAAATCCGAGATTTTCTCTTGAGTGGCAATAGTGCACTGTGGGCAGGCACGGAGCAAAACCAGGGTGGAGTGCCTAAACCCAGTATTGCACTGGTGGTATTGATCTCTAAACCTTATTCTGCTAGACCTTTAACCTTGCTGAGCCCTGTGCACCTGAGCATATTCTTTTGCATCTGTGCATTTGTTTTATGTGTTGCTTTGCCTTGCTAGCCCCTGAGCTTAGCTGCAAGCCCCTGCAAGCCCCTGTAGCTGCAGGCTGTGAGCTTAATCTGTGAAAGTTAAGTGAAGTCAACTGAGTGAGTTGACTCCACAAAACCCGTGAGCTATCTGCTACATTCAAGCGGCATTTCCTTCCCCAAAGAACCCCGCTCTGTGAAGCCCTGCCTTGTGTGTTCTGCAAACCCCCGAGCTCGAAGTTTGACATCAACTCGGACTTTTGATATCTCGAGTGAGTTGATGCCACAAACTCAATCGAGCCAGCTAACAACTTCAATTGTTTTACACAGCATGCCACGTTGATAATTGAGTCTTTGCTTGCCTGTGTTGAGCATGTTATGAGCAGACTAACATTTGCTGATTTTTATGCATGCCACGAATTTGTGTGACATGTGGTGTGTGAATGATCTGTTAAGTATCAAGATTTGTGATTAGTTAGATTGTTTTTCAACAACACAAACCCCGGCACATCTTTGCACCATTGAGTGAGCACAACCTCTACCCCCTGTGCACCTTTCACAAAACTTTTTCTTCTTTATTTGTGCTGTGCTGTTACTCTCTGTTGATTGCCCAAGCTGTGCTCAAGCTGTGTTGTTCCCTAACTGAGATGTGACCACCTACCCAGGCTGTGCACACAGCCAGTGGCTGAGTTTGCCAACCTAGCACCAACATAAACTGTCTTTGAAATCAACCGGCCTGCAATCTTCCTCACCATTGCCCTCGGCCATCTTCTTGGGCTGTTTACTGAACACGGGCTGCCTAAGCTAAAACCCATTTTTGGGCTTGCTTACCACTAAACCCTCAGCCCACAAACCTGGGCTGTAAGCCTGCCAAAAACAAAAACCCAACTACTAGGCTCACTTCAATTCTGGGCTGTGCATTATCAACCCACTTCTGGGCTTGCACAAAACCGAGCCCAACACCACAACAATCAAGATATATTTCTCAACCCAACCCGGGCCGTGCAACAATCAAACCTACACCTTTTGGGCTGGAACCAACCTTTTCAATGGGCTCTACAACATAATAACCAATTTCTTGGGTTTGAGTCTTGTGTTAGTGGGTTATTTTTGAGTTTTGTTTTTGTGTGTTGAACTTGTTGGTGTGTTAACATGCTAGAGGCGCGTGCTAGGCTATGATTGTGTCTTTTAGAGACCAAACAAATCGACTAGTTAGAATCCGGCCGGACGAAGTCGTAAGCATACCCAGTTCTTCAACAGAAAGCCCAATTCCATCAGAAAGCCCATCCGAATCAGAAACCATGGGTGATGAACAAAACCAACCCCGTAGTCTCAAGGACTACATGTACCCAACTAGGGCCAACCAGCCCTCTTGCATCATTCTCACAAATTGATGCTTGTCAGTTTGAATCAGCAAGCACCATTCATATGCTACCCGTGTTTAAAGGGGTCAATGCTGAGAACCCCTACCATCACATGAGAGACTTTGAGGATATTTGTGGGACTCTGCGTTTTAACCAAATGACAGAGGAGTCCCTCAAATTGAGATTGTTTCCTTTTTCTCTGAAAGACAAAGCCAAGTCTTGGCTTCATGCCCTACAACCACAGTCCATTAGAACCTGGGATGACCTCACAAAAGAGTTTTTCAAAAAGTTTTTCCCAAACCATAAGACTGCGGCAATTCGCCAAAGTCTAAATGGTTTTGTGCAATTAGAAGACGAAACTCTAGCAAGGTACTTGGAGAGATTCAATGAATTACTACTCCAATGTCCCCACCATGGTTTTGAAAAATGGAGACTCGTGCAAATATTGTATGAGGGTCTAGATGTTAGAACCCGAACCACGGTCGAGTCAATGTGCAATGGTGCATTTATTGATAAGAGTGCCGATGACGCTTGGGATTTTCTAATCGAAGTTCTTGAAAAGACTCAACAATGGGAGTCCATCCGAGAACCGAAACGGACTACCCCTACCAACAATGTTCATAGAATCGAGTCGACTTTGAGGAAATGCAAAATGGCTTCCTTGGCAGGAGAATAGAAGTGCTTGAGTTGGAAAAGAATGTAAAATCAAATGCCCCTACTCTCCGTGACCAAATTGATAGGGCCACTTGTGCCGCATGCCATAGTTCTGACCACTTAGTGGACAGCTGTCCGTTTATATGCATTTCAAGAGTCCAAGTCCGAGCAAGCCAATGCATTATACCAGAGACAAGAGAACAACCCTTATTCTCAAACCTACAACCTAGGGTGGAGGAATCACCCTAACTTCTCATGGTCCAAGGGACCTGTACAAGGGGGACCAACACATAACAACCAAGGATACTCATATCCTAGAAACCCCAAGTACAACCACCCCCTCAGTACCCTGTAGAGAAAAAAGACTAGCTTGGAAGACTGTGTCATTCTGTTGACCCAAGGTCTTTCAAAACTTGAGAAAACTACCGACCAACGTCTCACGAACCTAGATCTTAAGATAGGGCAAATCTGTGATGCATTGAATGAGAGAGAGAAAGGAAAATTCCCTAGTCAACCCCTAAAAATCCAAAGACTGTGTTTCAAGCAGGCTCCTCTACCTGCAATGAAACTTCACATAGTCAAGCGAATGCTGTCACCACTCTCCGAAGTGGTAGAATTGTTGAGAACCATGTAGGTGTACCACCATCAAGCGAGTCTACATCAGACTCCCAAGTACACACAACACCACAGAAAACATCTAATGTAGAGAACGAATCTGAGCCCATTGAGAAAACCAAGAGTCCTACTAATATAGATGTTCCCGTGCCAAGTCATGTTCCTGTTGCTCCATTTCCACAACGGTTGGTACAACGAAGGGGGTACCCAATACAACGAGATGTTGGAATTGTTCAAAAGAGTTAACATAAACATTCCATTTCTCGAAGCAATCGAGCAAATACCGCCTATGCTAAGTTTTTGAAGGACCTGTGCACACAAAAGCGAAAGCTTCATGTGCATAAGCGTGCCTTTCTCACCGAGCAAGTAAGTTCAATTATTCAAAACAAAACCCCACCTAAGTTTAAAGACCCAGGTAGCCCAACTATCTCTTGTACTATAGGTGAGCATACAATCAGAAAAGCTTTATTGGACTTAGGAGCTAGTGTGAATCTACTGCCATATTCTGTGTATGTGCAGTTAGGTCTTGGGGAATTGCAACCCACTCCTGTCACGCTACAATTAGCGGACAGATCTGTGCGAATCCCTCGGGGAATCGTTGAAGATGTGCTAATCAAGGTTGATAAATTTTATTTCCCTGTGGACTTCATTGTGTTAGATACACAACCTGTGCATAATCCTGAAAATCATATTCCCGTTATCTTAGGACGTCCCTTCTTGGCAACGTCAAACGCTATCATAAATTGTCGTAGCGGGATATTGAATTTGTCTTTTGGCAACATGACTGTAGAACTGAATGTCTTTCGTGTGAACCAACAACCCATAGAGTGTGATGATGATGAATTGCACGAGGTTAACATGATTGAGAGTCTGATTCAAGACTCATTTCCCGACATTTTGTCAGTGGACCCTGTGCAAGCATGTTTAGATAACTTTGACTTAGATCTCTTTGAGTCTGAGTACATTAGTGAAGTCCACTCTTTGCTAGATCTGTGCCACCCATGGATATTGCTAAATGGCAGAATGCAGTGGAACCCCTTCCACTCTCTGATACCAAATCTGCCCCACCTCTTGATACACCACCTAAGCTTGATTTGAAACCATTACCTGATACCTTGAAGTATGCTTTCTTAGGTCCCTCTGACACTTTACCTGTGATTATTGCATCATGTTTAGACACGGAACAGGAAAGTAGACTCTTAGAAGTACTTCAAGAACATAAAGGAGCCTTAGGTTGGACCATTTCCGATCTTAAGGGTATAAGTCCCACAATTTGCATGCATCACATAAACCTTGAGGAGAACACTAAACCATCTAGGGAAATGCAAAGGAGACTTAACCCCAACATGAGAGATGTTGTCAAGGGTGAGATTCTGAAAGCGGCTTGACGCGGGTATCATCTACCCCGTCCCCGATAGCCGTGGGTCGAGTCCTATTCAGGTAGTACCCAAGAAGTCCGGCATTACTTGTTGTTCAAAACGAGATGAATGAGCTCCTTCCCACCCGTGTGACCACCGGGTGGCGAGTATGTATTGATTATAGAAAACTGAACACGGTAACCAAGAAAGACCATTTTCCCCTTCCCTTCATTGACCAAATGCTGGAAAGGTTAGCCAAACATAAGTACTACTGCTTCTTAGATGGCTATTCTGGCTACAACCAAATTCACATAGCACCCGAAGACCAACAAAAGACCACATTTACATGTCCTTATGGAACATTTGCTTATCGTCAGATGCCTTTTGGGCTGTGCAATGCACCTCGCTACTTTTCAACGTTGCATGATGAGCATTTTTCCGACATGGTAGATAAGTTTCTTGAGATTTTTATGGATGATTTTTCTGTGTTTGGATCTTCATTTGATGAGTGTTTGCATCACCTCACATGTGTGCTAGTTAGGTGTAAGGAGAAGAGTTTGGTCTTGAATTGGGAAAAATGCCATTTTATGGTTAATTCAGGCATTGTTTTAGGGCATATCATCTCGGAAAAAGGCATAGAAGTAGACAAAGCCAAGGTAGATCTCATTCAACAGTTGCCTCAACCTCGTTCTGTGAGGGACATCAGATCATTTCTAGGCCATGCGGGTTTTTACCGCCGATTCATCAAAGACTTTAGTAAAATTTCACGACCTTTGTGCAATCTTCTTGCAAAGATGTTGCATTTGTCTTTGATGATGCTTGTAAGGAAGCATGGGAGCAACTGAAGGCTCTCCTTACATCTTCCCCTATAGTCAGACCCCCTGATTGGTCATTACCATTTGAGATTATGTGTGATGCGTCTGACTATGCTGTAGGAGCTGTTTTGGGCCAACGAGTAGACAAACTCCCTTATGTGATCTACTATGCTAGTAAAACACTTAATGATGCTCAATTGAATTATTCCACGACTGAGAAGGAGTTGCTAGCTGTTGTGTTTGCATTAGACAAGTTTAGATCTTATTTGATAGGGTCTAAGGTCATCATTTATTCTGATCATGCTGCATTGAGATATCTTTTGTCTAAGAAAGATGCTAAGGCTCGTCTAATTCGATGGATACTCTTGCTACAAGAGTTTAACCTCGAAATTCGAGATAAGAAAGGGTCAGAAAATGTTGTTGCTGATCACTTGTCTAGGTTGAATGTTGAATCTTCTGATGAGTCTGTGTTGATTAGGGAATCATTCCCTGATGAGCAATTGATGCTTGTGTCTGAGATGCCTTGGTTTGCTGATATTGTGAACTACCTTGCTACAGGTAGAATGCCCTTGCATTGGTCTAAACAAGACCGTGCTAAGTTCTTGGATGAAGTTAAACATTTCCTTTGGGATGACCCATATTTGTTTAAATGCCAAGACCAAATCATTAGGAGATGTGTCCCCAATTCGAACAAAGGGACGTCATTTGTTTTTGTCATGACCATGCATCTGGAGGCCACTTTAGTGCCAAGAAAACTGCTTGCAAAGATCTTGCAGCGGTTTCTATTGGCCAACACTTGTTTAAGGATTGCCATGCATTCTCAGTTTGCTTGTGACCGATGCCAGAAATTAGGAAGTATATCTAGGAGAAACATGATGCCCTTACATCCCATATTGATTGTTGAACTGTTTGATGTTTGGGGCATTGATTTCATGGGTCCATTTCCGAATTCTGAAGGTAAGTTGTACATCCTTGTAGTTGTCGATTATGTCTCTAAGTGGGTAGAGGCCATTGCATCCAAAACCAACGACCATAAAGTTGTTCTTTCTTTTCTTAAGGAGAACATTTTCTCCCGTTTTGGAACCCCTAGAGCAATAATCAGTGATGGAGGTAGTCATTTCTGCAATAGACCCTTTGAATCACTAGTGCGCAAGTATGGAATCACTCACAAGGTCGCAACACCTTACCATCCTCAAACCAGTGGCCAAGTTGAAGTGTCCAATAGGGAAATTAAGCATATCCTTGAGAAGACTGTCAATCCTTCTAGGAAATATTGGTCTTTGCGCTTAAATGATGCTTTATGGGCCTATAGGACTGCATACAAGACTCCCATTGGGATGTCTCCTTACGAGACTTGTGTACGGAAAAGCATGTCATCTACCTGTTGAGTTAAAACACCGTGCATCTTTGGGCTGTGAAAAGCTGAATTTTGATCTTGATAAGGCTGGTACCCGTAGGAAACTTCAACTCAATGAGTTAGAAGAATTGAGAAACGATGCATATGATAGTGCCAAAACGTACAAACATAGAATGAAGGTGTTTCACGACAAGCGCATTCTGCGCAAGTCTTTCACCCCAGGACAGAAAGTTTTATTGTACAACACTAGATTGCACTTGTTTCCAGGGAAGCTACGTTCCCGATGGTCTGGACCATTCGTGGTACGTACCGTCTTTCCCCATGGAGCCGTAGAAGTTGAAAACCCAGCAAACAAGAACATTTTCAAAGTCACTGGTCAGAGATTGAAACCATTTCTGGAGCATCTTCCACCGGAAGTTGAGGCCGTTGACTTGGAAGACCCCATCTATGTGGACTGATCTAGTTCACCTGTGTACATACATATGGACTAAAAATCCATCATCTTCCCCTTTTTCTTTTTCTTTTGCATAATTTTGATGTGTGCTAACCAAACCTTTTTGTTTTGCGCTCGTGATTGTTTGCTTTCAAAGCATTCATCTTTCTATGGTTTGGCAACACCCTCTTGCATCCGGTAATCTCTTCCCTTTTCTCCTCTCAACATAGTTCTCTTGGTATGTGAATGTTTAAATTCTTATCATCTGTTAACACATTGAGGACAATGTTTGATCTAGGTTTGGGGGTGTGATTTGCATATAGAGTTTTTAGTCTTTTTATTTTACTTCTTTAAAAAAAAAAAAAATATTGTAGTTTATTTTCTTAGTTTTGATACCACCATGGTAAAGAAGAGTTCAAGAAGAAAAAATCCAAACAACAAGGAAATTGAGTATAAAAGTTAAAAAAATTGTCAAGTTTTGTGAAGTTTAGAAGTTAAGTCATCAACAATTGAAGACCGAAGACCGAAGATTGAAGACGTTTCTATGGTTCTTATGAGAGAGTGATATTAATTTCCGATCGGGTGAGAAGTGAGTGAGTACTCCACCCCTTGCTAATGGTTGATTTACTTTCTTAGAGATCATCGAAAAAAGATTCTTTTTGTCCACATTTCAGGGAGTCTCAGTTTTATTTCGAAGGTTATCCTTCTTACCTACAACGTGTGCAGGATTTCTCTCTTTATTCCTGCCTGCACACATGAGAGACTAAAAAAGCGATCTTTTTGAGTGCAATTATCATAAAACCCTAATGGTGAGGCAGAAGTCGAGGCTTATGATCACAATCGAATCCGAATTCTTTCATATGGTATGGTTACTTCTCGCTCAGCACTTAAGGATGAGAATGCGTTCTTTAGTAGTTCTAACTTCTTGTTACTAGTATGCAGAAACTCTATGTCCTCATAGCTCCTTGGATGCTTGAGACTCTTTTACACTCTGAAGTTGGAGAAGGTTTTGTGGGTACACCTCTGGTAAACCCTCACGAGACTACAACTCGTCCACTAGGGACACCTAGGGGTTTAAAGGCTTAGTGCATACGCTAAATGCATTCGAGAGACTGCGGCAGGGGGTATAGTTAGGATTTCTTAATTTTTGTTTCACTTGAGGACAAGTAAAATTCAGGTTTGGGGGTATTTGATGAGTGCCAAATATTGCATAATTATACACCTTTTTATTGGCACTTTACTCATCTTTTGTGCTCATAAATCAGATATTATCCCAGATTCTGTATTTTCTTTGTTTTCAAGAATAAATATTTGTATTAATTAATTTTGTGTTTTTAGGTAATAAATAAAGCTCGGAAACTGAGGAGTCCACAGAGCGAAAAATTGGAGTCGAGCATCTATGGAACAGAAAGCCAAAGCCCGCGCGCAACAGTTGCAACCCAACAAGTAGCAACTCATCTAGAAAACATGGGCTAGAGCTACCCACGACCCGGATCCGAACCCGCTCATCCCGAGCCGTTGAGATCTCGCCCAGATGCATCATACGGTCGCTCCTTTGCTCACATCTATTTCTCGATGCTCCGCTCAACACCAAATCTACCCAATACTTCCTCAACCGTTCAGATCGTAACTGCTACATCCTACGCTCGCTGAGGCCCTCTCATCAACTCTTGCTGTCCCTGCCTCACAACGAAGCGACCCAAACCCTATACCCTAATCGAGCAAACCTATTCTCTCCCTCACTTTCTCTTTCTTCTCTTCCCCTCTGCAGAGCTCCACTTCCTCCCCCATACCTTTGCAGAGCCGCACCATCACCACCATCTCCTCTTCTGTCACCATCACCACCACTGACACCAGCGCCAACAACCACCCCTATTCCGCTACACTCAAGTTGTGTTTATCTCTAAAATAGCTTCTCATAACCCTAGAAGCTAAGTTAAAGATAAACAAAACTAGGGTTTCACCCAATCAAAGCAAGAAGAGTCAGAGACGATTGAGTGGAGCCATCACTCGATTCAGAGCATGGGTTTGATTTATTTATTCTTTAATTTCGATTTTTGAGAATTAGGGTTTGGTATTTTGATTGTGCATGTATAAATAAAAGAGGTAGAAGATGATTTTTCTCATGCCTGGGTTAGCCAGTGTATCAATTAGGTTTTAATTTGCAGTTTTAATGTTTTAATTTAGTTTGTTGGGGTTTCAATGAAACCCTAATTCCCAAATGTGTTTAAACTGTGTTAAGTTGTTCTTGAGTGCTTAATTGACAAGATAGCTTCAATTCTAACACCTCAACCCTTTTCTCTCACAGTGCATGCCAATGCCATGGATGCACTGTAGTTAGGTTAATACTGAGTTGAGAGTGTTTCAGCTCTTGCTTCTATTTTTAATACTAATTCCCCGACTAGTTGTGCTTAATTAGACAACTAGTACTTAGGATTAGTGCCTTAGGCTGTTATTTGAGTTATCACTAGGAGAAATTCCCTAAATAGGTGGTAAAAATTGACACTTTATACTTACTGGCATAGGAACAAGACACTCAACTAGTTGAGCACATAATAGGAATTCAGAGGTGGATTTGAAGACCTAGCAAGCCCTTTTTGTCACTGTCTATACCTTAGTTTAGGTTCATTTCACATTATCCAGCCATATCGGCAACAAAACCATTGTGTTACGCATTACCGTCACTAGAACTCAGTTTAGAAAGCCATAAGATCACCTTAAGAGCACCACAAGTCTCTGTGGTTCGACCCGTACTTGCCGCGTCTCCGATAGACGCCGTGCACTTGCGGTATAACATGTAGGCTTAAAATTATACACCTTCCGAGGCCTACCATGTGTGGATCGTGCGACCCACAGAAAGTAGCATGTAATGCTCGTTTAAATAACTAAGTTATTTAGGAAGTCGATACATGTGAAGTACCGTGTGTATTCTATGCAGGTACTGCATCATGGTGTGGTAAAGTGACAGGTGGTGATCACCATGACGCCTCACTGATCAATTAACTCCTAACCAGGGTTGTATAACCAAGCCGGTGAAGTTGGACGGACGAGATGATCTTTGAGACACTCATCTGCGACCGTTGATGGAATTAGGGTTTTTGAAGAGGTGCGCAAGCATCACTCTTCAGCTTGGTCGAATCCAAGCATGGGAGGTGTTTTGGAAAGGACCGACCGGGCATGCGTGTAGACGGCATGCCGGTGTACACGTCCGTACCTCACTGTCCCATGAAGGTGCAATCTAAGCCACTAAATTTGACCTACAAAGAGGAGTGGTTGAGATCGATTTGCAACAGAAATCTGGTGCCGCAAAAGCCGCTCATCATGCCAATTTTGGGCGCGCGTTCCAAGACGAACAAGCTTGGTCGGTCTTGGCCGATCAGCCCGGCGTGCATACGGTGGGATGGTGTATATATTGGATATCTTCTCCTTATTATGCGACTGATGTTGATGCCAGATACGAAACCAAAGAATAAGAAAAGAAAACCAGAGAGATTATAAGACTAGAACCTATATATAGATCGAGTCGAGTATTAGATACTTTGTTCTTAAGACGAAATCTTCTTTTATTTTCTTCTTTTCATCCAAGACACCTGTATGCTGTTAGTATTAGGCGACGATTGGTTGGGCCAATGATGATTCCTGTTGGAAATTGAATCACAAAGTTTCTTTATCTCCTCCCTTCTTCTGTACGTTGTATGTTTGGTCCATTGGGCGACGGTTGGATCTAATTAATTTAAAATGGAAGCAAGCAAATCCAATTTGGTGTTGAGCACCAACTGACAGTTTGGTTTGAAAGCCACGTTATTTAATTAACGTCGTTTTCATATAGTATCTCTGCCTTACATTTTTTTTTTTTCATTTGGGTTCCTTTGGAATTTGTCTGTAGCCATTAATTGAAATCATTACTAATTTGTATAGTTTGTTTCAAGCAGTATCATTAGAACTAATTGGAATAGTGAATGAGGAGAAGAGTTGCAGTAGTCGTAGAGATTGAAGCAAACGGACTACCATTTCTTTCTGAGAATCTCCCATCGGGAATAAGATGCAACTTCCAAAAGGACTCACTCGGAAAGTGCCTTACAGTTGTACGAAAATTCTCAAGAATCTAATGGCATGGTCGCCATTAAGTTACAATGGAATTTTGGATCTCATCTCTAAGAAATCGATGCATGGCAGAACTGGAAAATGGTTAGTACATTAATCAATACAATGATTCGGCCAGTTCTTCTGCGAAGATATGTTTAGAATTTGAGTTAAAATTAGGTTTTGAAATCATTATGCTAAAAGGCATAAGATTACAAGTTCAAAAGATAGTTGGTTGTCAGTACCCTACTCCTCTCCAAACATTTTAATGGGAAATGCTAGTTAGACTCGCACAATGGTGGAGTATAACCTTGTTTGGTTGGTTTATTTACCAAAAGACCAAGTGCATTTTCATTTTAATCTAGAAATGATAATTAGTATATCTCTAATTGCATTGCACAAGGTATAATAGATTCCGTATGTGAGTGGCGAGAGACATACAGAAACTATGCATGTGTATCCTTGAAACTTTGAAATCAAATAAGTGATACATGAACACACTAGTGCTTCATGACATATGTAAAATGTCGTGAAATAGGAGGAACAGGGGTGGAGGATTAGAATGTCATTCTAATGACTGACGTTTGGAGCGTCGACCTCATGAGATTTGAGTGAAATCTTATAAAGGACATTAATGATATCCTTGGAAAGTCTGGAACGACGCCTTGAAGCCAAATGTATGTAATTCATACGATAAGAATTATACAATTAGGTCTGGGAACTGGTGAAGTTTCACTGACTATTGATATCTCCGCATTTTATCACAGAGTGTTTTGGAACAACTTAACTTGCCCCAGTTTGTTGTTAAAGGTAACTAAGAAATGTGCACATACACATTTATGTTCCTGGTTCATGACAGTTATACATGCATGGATAGCCATGAAATGTGGGGGCATGTGATTTTTGAATCCACTAAATCATGTCGTATAAGTAGCTACGTAATTAATTGGATTAATAGTGATATGTTTGTAACTAAGATGATTAGGGGTGGCCAACCTAATATCAAGAAAGAGTAGTTACATGATCACTAGTGCATGCACACATGAATCTGAATTTGTAAAGACATGATTTTTGGAGATAATTTGTAGTAGACGCAGTTAGAAAAGAAATTACAATGATTTGTAATAGTGCTACAAATAGTAATGAGTCTCTAGTAAATAGTCTTAGAGGACCGCGCGTGAAAATATATTTGATGACTAGAGATAATGTGTTCATCGAGGGGAATAGGTTAATTTAAAGCCTACTAATTATTAGTGAAGATAATGGTAACCCAACCTAGTTGTTTGGAGATCCCAAGATCTAGGTTCAAAAGGGACAACTAAGTTATGTATAACTCGGAGTAAACAACATGGAGATAAAACTCCATCCTATTCCTATGATGAGACAACAGATTTCTGAAATGTGTTTTAGGATAAGCTATGCTTTTAATGATGCCTATATCTTGTATTTACAAGTGGGATATTACAGGGTATTCTTAATGGGACATCACCTGTGTGAGTGTAGAATTGTGGCCGATTCTATGGAAATTTTATAAGGCTTTAATTTCCTAAAGCACTCATGAATCCGGGATTTGTTCAGGGCCGAAATGAACACAACCGTAGAACCAAATTAGTGAGAAAAGGCATTGTGTGATAACTATTGTCTTGGTTTACATTAAAAGCTGAACAGTTCAAGACATCGTGTTCACTGGTTAGCGAGTAAATCCGATAGTTATTCACTAAGGAAGGTTCAAAGCCAAAAGCTACCTATCCCCATGCAATGACTTTTCACTTTATCTCTCTTTAGTGTCTGCATAACATTTGCATTCTTAGAAGTTCTATTCAAATGTGGGGAATTTTAATGCGCCAAAGAATACTTTCCTTGACCTAATTCTACAATTCATTAGCTTGCGCACAGGCACCCCCACAATTCCGAGGTATACTGCTAAGATTCAAATACCATCGTATCTTTCCATGGTTTCCTTGATTAACAACATTTTTGTTAATCTGTGCCCGCTGTAGTGGGGTTTAAACATAATAATTTCATTATGCTTCATTACAATTGGTTGTGATGTTGCTCACCAATCGGTGCCAAAGAAAAGTTCAAAATAAGTTTTTTTTTTTTTTTTTTTTGAACAGTTAAGATATCAATACGTTTGTTTCTCGGTTCCCATTGACAGGTATTCACACAAACCATAACGAATTACAACACTCCACACAATTAGTGGACAGAGATGACTTGAGTTTGTGCCATTGTTACTTGAACGTTCATGGAGGATATAGATACCGACTTCAAGAAGCATAATCAATAATGCTTCCCATCTAAGAGATTCCAGAAATGGGAAGAGAGTAAACTCTCACAGTGAGGACCTATATGAATGCTTCCCATGAATAATGCTTCCCATCTGATGTTGATGCCAGATACGAAACCAAAGAATAAGAAAAGAAAAACAGAGAGATTATAAGACTAGAACCTATATATAAATCGAGTCGAGTATTAGATACTACGGCCCTTAAGACGAAAGTCGCCCCACTCCGTGCTAATGGGTCTTACTTGCAAACGTCTCCCAAGATACAACAATCTTTCTTCCTCGAGTAGAAGCACTCCAAACTCAAGGAAACAGCGAAACAAATATAGTATTTATCTCTCAATACTATGACAACAATGAATGCAAGTGAAATCAGATTTTTGTGTGTGATTTTCTTATGTTTAGAATGAAACTAGAGTGGGGTTTATATACTTGATTGGTGTCTCTTAGGAAAGGACATAGTGTCTCTTCACCAAGAGTCACATCTCTTTGTAAGAGTCCTTTCATGGAGAGTCACAACTCTTGGAAAGAGTCCATTCATAGAGGGTCACTTCTTTTGGAAACAACCCTTCAATTACAACTAACATAATTTCTATTCAAAATTTCCAACAGTATATACCTGTACTTCATCGTCCCATAGAAACGTGATCTAAGCCACTCAATTTGTCCGGTAAACTTGAGTGGTCGAGATCAGTTTGTGGTTGGGGAGTGTGACCACGCCTAGCTTAGGCGCGCGAATCAAGGTGTACAGCCAAGTTTGGTCTTGGCCGATCGGGTATGGAGATAGGTGGGCCCGCAGTGATCATGTTGATACTTACCGGACTGCTTAGTCTATTCTGGACCCTTCATCCGGAAGCGGAGAAAAGGGACGCTCGTGATCGCGACAAACCCTAATCAGGTTTTGCCGGCCGTGTGTCATACCCAGTTTGGGGCGCACGAATCAAGACGACCAACCATAGTTGGTCATGACCGATCAGTCAGGTATGTAGGCGGGCCCACGGTATTTGTGTTGACATGCTCTGGGCTCTTTGAATCTACATCTACACCCTCCATCTATGCCTGCGAAGATGGATGGTTGAGACTGTTTTGCGATACATGTAATGTGCCGCAAACCCTAATTTAGGGTTTTTCGTCCATACTGCTCTGGTTTGGACAGTTGGCAAGCTATGCCACCCCTTGGGGAGGCCGACCATGCGGGGCCCGCGTTGGGTCGGCGGTGTATATTCCAATACCTGCTTGGGGTCATGGATTTAATCTAAGCCATCCAATCATGCTGGTGAAGTTGGATGGTTGTGATCGTTTACGAGGCCCGATATGGTCGATCCGATTCAAATACGCTCAATCGGGCTAGTATAACACACCGAGAGTTGTATGCTCAATCGGGTTAGTATAACACGTCGAGAGTTGTAGCCTGTAAGGGTATTTCTTACATGTTTTACTACTAATGCTTGGAGGTTCGTGTTGCTCTGCTGAGAACAACACTCAGTCGTCATGCCGCACCGGTAATGAGTACAGGAAATACAAGGCTGGATATGCATTAAATAATAATGCTGTAAATTCACAAGGTATATGGGATTGTTGCTGCATGCTCCAACCTGGATGAATTTTGTTTATTTAATTCACAGAATACTAGGATTGTTGCCACATGCTCCATTCTAGGTGAATTAGTAAAGTGAAGAAGTATTCATCACTTATTAATGGCTTTATCTTTTGCAAGATGTTAGCGCATAATTTTGGCTTTTATAATTTTACCCTTAAATAAAAATTCACCATCAACAATAGTCCAAGTATACTCTCACGGTATAATCAGGTTCACAGACTTGTCTCCGTTTACATATTGATTGTGAGAGAAAGAGATATAAACTCGTGATATAATTCCTAATTGAGATTCATTAAGTTGTAACTCTCAGAATTGTATTTGGGTTTAGTCCATACAGGTTGCCAACGAAAAATTTGGTGGTGTATTTTGGTACCCCGCGTTTTCAACTTTCAAAGATGAAAAGTCGACACAATGTTTAAACTAAAAAGATGACGACTAAAACTGAAAATGAAAGGTTCGGAGTCGCCGAAGAGGTACCATAACGACCACATAACTGTAATTCCATATTTTTGATTTTTTTGACATAATTTTACATGGAGTACAAGATTTAATTATTTAATCACTTACTTTCTCAATTTCGTCATTTCTCCGGTTTGTTCACTTTGAGAGTTTTCTTCTTCACTCAGTGATTTTTTTTCTTCCATTTGTATTGTTTCATTTGCTCTCCAATTCCAGAGTCATGACTGTTAGTGTGTTTCATACGCGGTCGCATGTTTGAAGATTAATCGATGATGAAATTTTCGAATCGATGAGTATTTTTTCGTTTGAGTGATGGAAAAAGATGGAGAGTGTCGGTAATGGTAAAGGAAGAAGGATAATATGAAAGTGAAACTGATAATAGAAGATACATTGGTGTAGTTTTAACATAAATACTATCTTTACTACGTATAATCAGGAAAAAGGCAACAAATTTGCAATATCAAAAACCTAAAACCCTAGTGCCTGCATATCCTTTGAGAGCATCTCTTATTTGGCCAGTCACAAATCTTAGATACCTAATTCTGATAGGTATAGTACCATGGGTGAAGAAATCTCTACACAAGTGGGTGATCTAGTTAACAGATTCAAACAAGCTACTCTAGATCTTGGAGATACTAATGATATTGTCATTTTTCAGCAAGACAATACCAATGAGAAGGATGGAGAAGAAACCAAATCGGAAGCTTGTGTAATTGACAAAGTTATTATTGAGGGGAGAATAAGTTATGATCTGGTTGAGAAATACATTCTGTTCACTTGGCCTTTTATGTCTGTAGAAGATCTTAGAATTGTTTAAATAGATCCAAATACTTTCATTTTCAAGTTCAACAATTGGTATTTGCTTAACAAAGTTATTAATGAACGTCCTTGGAGTATCAACAAGAAGCTTCTGGTAGTCCATGATTATATCCCAGAACTGGTTTACACAGAAAAAACAATGAGGTTTTCAACAATTTAGGATTCAGTTGAAGTTCCTCCTACCTGAACATATGAATGCCGCAGTTGTAACAAAGATTAGTGAACTTATGGGTGAAGTGGTGGCCATTGAACCAAAAGATGTTGTGCATGTGGGAAGTGTTCCTGTTAAAGTTTGCGTCAATATCGACTTAACTAATCCTATGCATATGGGTATTAAAGCCATTAAAAATGCTGGGTTATCTCGCTAGATTAATTTTTTCTATAAACGTTAGCCAAGTGGTATTTGCAATGATTGCTATATCATTAAGCACTGCAAAGTTGCCTGCAAAGAAGCTGCTACTTTCCTAGCAAAGGATCATGAAAAGCCTTATTTTTTCGGAAAATTTAGCAATCTAAGGAAGACAATTTCATCGACTACCAACACTGTTGCACCTGCTTCTCGAAAGAGTCAAAAGAATTTTTCCAAAAACACTATTTTTGTTCCTCCAAAAGATGGTGTTCCTATCAACATGGATTTCCTTCTCAACAATAGCGTGGTTAACAGTGTAGAAGATATTAGACTAGGAAAACGACTTAAAACCTCCAGTGAATCTATTCCTAGTAACCCTGAAGCTGAAACTTCTGATTCCAATGCCAGTCCAGATAATGTCATAGATGCCCAGATAACTCAAAGGTGCACAACAGTTGGAGCACAAACCAATAATGCATCTTTAGAAAATCAGGTATTTCTTTCATCAATTTTTTTAACTGTCTTTAAATCTGTGAAATTTTATTCAATTTTCTTTTCAACGTTAATTACTCAGTTAATTGTCGGTTAATTCTTTTCTACTCAAAGCAATTAGGTTTATTTCTTGCATGCATTTATTGTTTTCCAAAAACTCACATACTTTACTATAACAAGAGATACAAAAACCTTTTTTATCCTGGAATTATATTTTATCTGCTGATAAGTTGTCACTTTCTGTGCTTCTCCTCATGAAGATCATTTCCTGGAATGTTCAGGGTCTTAAATCCTCATCTAATAGGAATCATCTTAGTGATTTGATTAGGTTCCAAAATCCAGATATTTTTTTTTTTTGTGAAACAAAGATACCTCAGGTTAAAAGTAAGTCACTCTTAAGCCATCATCACTATCCAAACCAAGCCTATATTGAACCGATAGGTCTTTCAGAAGGCTTAGTTTTGCTCTGGGAAAATGGCTTCACATGTGATTTATTGGATGCTAGTCACAATATGTTCAACTTGGCTATTCAATCTGATCCTGGAAAGCCAGAATATCTTCTTACATGCATGTATGGATTTAATGATTACTCTAGGAAGAAAGAACAATGGGAATTCTTGGAAAAATCTAGTGAAATGCTTAGAGGTCCTTGGTTGTAGTGGGAAATGTAAACTTTAATCTTATAGGAGACACTCAAGGAGCTTCTTCTTCAGCAGATGGTTTTGTTAATAGTATTGTTAATACCTGTGGCCTTGAGGATATAGGGTTTATTGGAAAAGACTATACTTGGACTAGTAACAACTTAGGTACTGGCACAAGAAGATCTAAAATTGATATGGCTCTAGGAAATAGTGATTGGAACTTTCATTTTCCTAATTCACAGTTATTACATCTCACTCAAGTTGGTAGTGACCACAGCCCTATTTTACTTGTTACTGATTCTTCACTGCCAACTAGTTGGAAACCATTCAAATTTTTCATGACTTGGCTAAATGATGAGAGTTGTACTTCTGTCATTGAGAATGCTTGGAAGAGAATTGTTCCTGGTTCACCTGGTTACCAACTTGTTAAAAAATTCCAATTCACAAGGAGAGAATTATCCTTATGGAACAGAGCACACTTTAGTAATGTTAATTAAAGGGTTGATCAGCTGCAAAAAGAACTTGATGTGTTACAAGCTTAACCTCCTTCTGATGAGAATCATAATAAGATACTAAGCATCAATAAAGATCTCTCTAAATGGCACAAGAACAGATCAACTATATCATCAAAAATACAGGGATTATTTCATCACGAGACATGGACAACAACAATAAGTATTTTCACAACCAAATAAACAGAAGAAGATCTAGAAATAATATTGATTCCTTAATTAAAAGATCACAACAACAATTGGTTCAATTCAAGAGAGGATATATATAAGCATCTTACTTCTCACTTCAAAGATGTAAATGCGGATGATTATCTTTTCATTCTCATTTTTTCCATTATTTTTGAGTCAGATAATCAAATGCTTACAAGAGTTCCCTCTCATCAAGAAATACATGATACTATCAAAAGCATGGAGACATGGAGTACCCCGGGACCTGAAGGTTTTCAAGATGGTTTTTACAAAAGTTAATGGAGTGTTATTGGTGAAGATGTATGTCAAATGGTCAGTAGATTCTTTGAGACTAAACACATTGTGAAGCAGATCAGCAAGACTTACATATCTCTTATTCCCAAAAACAAGAAATCTACATGTACTGCTGATTATAGACCAATTGGTCTATGTAATACTTCTTACAAGATTATATCCAAGCTTATAGTGAACAGATTAAAAATACTTATGAATAAGATCATATCTCCTTATCAGGCTGCTAATTGTTTATGTGTGAAAACTATTTCTGCCGGTTTTGGTAATTTGGGGTGTGTGGATGAGAAATGAGTCTAAACCATAAACAAATGCACTACACGGGAGTGCTTGTAGATTCAAGAAATCAATTTGTGCAAATCCGTCCTAAACCAAGAAATGGTCGTTCCAAACTTGTTTCGGTCACAAAGTGAAGGAGATGGGGTTGATCTTAGGGAGGGAAGCGAAGAAGGTGTTGAGATTGTGAAGGTGTTGGCTATGTATGACTTGTATCGAAAGCTAAACGGCTTGCAGGATGTAAGCTATCAGTTCTGGTGTTTGAATATGATGGTATCAACACTTGCCTCTGTTGTCTGGACTTGTTCCTTTTTTTTTTTGGAAATAGGGAGGAGAACCTATTTATACAAGTCATTTGAGCCTTATTCACGTCTCTCATGGGAAGTGGAGGAAGTGGAGTGATGGAGTAGTGGAGGTGTGTGTTGGTGTTACACGACCAGTCTTGCCCACTTCTCCTGTCATCTCTAACCGTCCATAACTTCATGACACGTTCTTGTGATGGCGCGATGCACGCCGCACGTTGTAAACCGCCAGACCAATACCCCGATATGTATCCCCAGTTTGTGACATAATTGATGTCTCCAAAGTGTGTGGATCGTGGGACCCACAAAGGTAGCATGTAATGCTAAATTGAATAATCGTTATTCGGGAAGTTGATACTTGTGAAGTATCATGTGTATTTTATGCGGGTACTGCATCATAGTGTGGTAAAGTGACGGGTGGTGATCACCATGACGCCTCACTGACCAATTAATTCCTGACCAGGGTTGTATAACCAAGCCGGTGAAGTTGGACGGACGAGATGATCTTTGAGACACTCATCTTCGACCGTTGATGGAATTAGGGTTTTGAAGAGGTGCGCAGGCATCATTCTTTAGCTTGGTCGAATCCAAGCTTGGGAGACGATTTTGGCCAGGCCGATCGTACATGCGTGTAGACGGCATGACGGTTCAGACGCCCATACCCCATTACCTCACGAAAATATGATCTGGGCCACTCAATTCGTCCGTGAAGTTGAGTGGTCGAGATCAATTTGTGACAGAAAACTAGTGCCGCAAGAGCCGCACATCACGCCATCTTCAGGCGCGCGTTCCAAGACAACCAATTCTTGGTCGGTCTTGGTCGATCGGCTTGGAGTGTAGGTGGTAGTAGATGGTATTCACGCCTATACTGATCGTCCCCATGAAAACGTGATCTAAGCCACTCAAATCGTCCTAGTGAAGTTGAGTGGTCGAGATCGCCTGCAATTTGGGAAGTGTGACCACGCAAGTTTGGACGCGCGTTTTGGGATAGCCAGGCATGATATGCCTTGGCCGATCGGGTGAGGGGATGACGGGCCCACGATGGTCATCTTTGGTATGACCGGACCTGCTAATCTAATCTGGGACCCTCCATTCGTGCCGGAGAAGATGGACGCTCGTGATGCTCAAAACCCTAATTTTTGGGTTTCACGGTCGTGCGTCATGCTATGTTCTGGCGCACGACCGGGATGACCAACCATGGTTGGTCCCGACCGATTAGTCGTATGTAGCGGGCCCACGGTGATTGTGTTGACATGCTCTGGGCCCTTTGAATCTACATCTACGCCCTCCATCTATACCTGCGAAGATGGATGGTTGAGACAGTTTTGCGACACATGTAATATGCCGCAAACCCTAATTTAGGGTTTTCCGTTCATACGTTACTGGTTTGGGCGTTTTGGCAAGCTATGCCAATATTTTGGGGAGACCGACCATGCGGGGTCGCGTTGGTTCGGCAGTGAATATTCCATACCTGGCTTGGGGGTTGTGGAATTGATCCGGGCCATCCAATCACGCCGGTGAGGTTGGATGAATGAGATCATATCCAGACTGATACGGACAGTCCGGATGCTCAATCGAGCTAGTATAACACACCGAGAGTTCTCAATCGGGCTAGTATAACACACCGAGAGTTGCAACCTGTGCGGGTATTTCGTACATGCTTTCATTATAATGCTTGGAGGTTCGTGTTGCTCTGCTGAGAGCAACACTCAGTCGTCATGCCGCACTGATAATGAGTACAGGAAATACAAGGCTGCTCACGCATTAATTAATAATGCTATAAATTCACAGGGTATATGGGATTGTTGCTACATGCTCCAACCTGGATGAATTTCGTGTATTTAATTCACAGAATGGGATTGTTGCCACATGCTCCATTCTAGGTGAATTAGTAAAGTGAAGGAGTATCCAACACTTATTAATGGCTTTATCTTTTACAAGATGTCAGCGCATGATTTTCTGGTTTTTACAATTTTAACCTTAAATGAAAATCCACCATCAACATTAAGTCCCCTGCCTAGCACATAATGGTTACACTATTGTGGGGTAGGCATGAGATGGTGACATATACAAACGTAAGAAGACAAGATAAAGGAAGTCTACCTGGAGGGATTCTGGCCGTGGGCAATCCTCCATACATGCGCGATCTTAAGCCTTGATGTACCGGCTTCCTTCCTTAGGGTATTTGAATCAAAAGAGGAATCCAAACAAAAGAGGAATCCTTGTTCTATTGGGATTCTTCTAATTTTTGTCTATAAAAGAGACCAACCCCTTCTCTTTTTCTCACGATTTTTTTTTTTTGTTGAGCAGCTCCTGTCCGTGACCAACGCCGCCGCTCCTGCTGACGCTGCCGTCGTTGCTGCTGCCGGAGTTGCCACCGTCAGACGTGCGTCGTCGTCCGTCCGTCCAAGGTAGGTTTCACTTTTTTTTTTTGTTTTAAGGAAAAACCCTAATTTCTTAGGTAAAAATCTTTTGATAGATACATCATGCTTAGCTTTCTCATCAAGATTGATAGTAAAAATCACCCATTTTTGCTAGGATGGTTTAGTTCCGCCATTCCGTGAATACGTCGTTTTTGCTTCTTCTTCCGTAGTTGCATGCAAAACTAGCTTCTTAGGTTGTAGCTTGGAGAGAAATTTGGCTTGAATTTCATGAACACAATTCTTATGAAAAAAAACCGTGTTATAATACGTGTATACGAATGCGGTCCCACCATGTGCGCTTGATCCGAATCGTGGGTCCCACCCACACATGCTTGACTGAAAGTAGACCTCATACTAGCCTTGTGCCCGGATATGAAGCTTGAGTAATTCCAGACTTGAAACCAATACCAGACTTGAAACCAATACCGGACTTGAAACTTATACCGGACTTGAAACTTGAGCCGGTGCTTGGACCTTATACCGGACTTGAAACTTGAGCCGGTGCTTGGAACTTATACCAGACTTGAAACTTGAGCCGGTGCTTGGAACTTATACCAGACTTGAAACTTGAACCGGTGCTTGGACCCAATCCCAGTCTTGTGTATTCCAACGTGAATGCAGTTCGCATTCGTTTTTTTTTTTTTTTTATACAAGTACTGACTCCTGTATCTATTGTAGAATGAAGAAAATAACTCCTGTCAATATGTCTTCCGGAGATAATGCTGGTGCCGAGTCGGGAAGTGTTGACAGCTTCAAAGATATGCCAAACATTGCTGATGAGTTGTTCACCTTGTCTTTTCCAAACATTAGAAACATCCTCTCACAGGATAGTCCTCGTTTCCGATTCGTAAAATATAGAAGCGATCCATCTTCTTCTTGGACTTGTGATGAGGTTCTGTCTTCAAAGAAATGAATATTCTCCATCTCCTATCGACTTCAAGACTTGTCATACTCCACTGGCCTCTTATGAAGGATGGATGAGGCGCATGTTAAATAATAAGAACATTAAAGCCAATTTGACCAAAGCGCAAATACTGCCGCGGTCATGGCATCTCGCTACTCTTGAAATTAAGAAAGATGTTGCAGGCTTGATTACTTTCATTTCTCGGTGGCGCCCTTCTACTCATACATCTATATCTAGATGGGGAGAGATGACTATTACTCTGGAAAGCGTAGCTACATTAATGAACCTTCCTGTTGCTGGGAATCTTTATTATGAGCTTTCTGACACGGAACAACGTGATTATGACACTATACTCCGAAAGGTGGCAGAATTCGACGATCTGGACAAGGAGGAGAAAAAAGATACAAGATGCTTTTACACCTGGTGGGTATCGGAATGGTCTCCTGTAAACCCAGAGCCGAATCAGGAGTTGGAAAACGAGCTCAGTGTGATTGCATTCCTGTCTTTGTGGTTATCCTTAGATATATATGACGACGGTTCCGGAAAAGAAAACCATAAGGGGTGTTCTGGTTAAGATTGCTATAAAGCTAGCAAAAGGCGAAGTTGTTCCCTTAGGTGCCTTGTTCCTTGGATCATTGTATTCTCATCTGGACGCCTTAGCAATGGATATGCATGTTTCCAACGGGTACAAGAAGGTGGAGTCGTATGTCCACTTCGCTTTTCTTCAGGCATTCTTGTGGGAACATTTCAAAAGTTATGCTCCTGCTCCCGCAACTTCGCTCGTCAATTTGTATGGTGGCTCGAGAATACTCCGTTGGCAGAGGAGGCGTCCCAGAACCGGTGCGAAACTCGTGGATATCTTTGATAATGTGTCTTCTGTAACTTTCCGTCCATGGGGGCCGATCCACCCTTCCATTGTTCAGCCAAAGACTTTTGTTATTGCTTCTGACGGTCCCGATGCTGCGTTGCGTACCGATGCCGAGACTATGAAATTTGGAGAACTTATTTACCTGCACAGCTGCATTCCAGGATATATCCCGTCTCTATTCAACGAAGCTCTTACTATGACTCCGTATAACATCGACAAGGCTGCTCGTCAAATGGGATTTGACCAGGGTGTTCCCTTTATTCGTCCTTCGGAGGCTTCGAAAGAACTTCTCCCGGTTATCTTTGATGCTGACATATTCTTTGCATCGCAGAGTCTTCCCTTCGCCTATTGGGAGAAACTCAGTGGTAACCGACAAGTATAAGGAATTTTGGAGGAAGCAATTGTTAGCTTTCCAAGAATTCTCGGAGGATGTTGTGACAGATTCCCGTGGTGAGCCATCTTCTGACATCCTGAAGGAGCATTTCCGGTTGAGGCCACTTCCAGCCAAACGGACTAGAGCTGAGGATTGCAGTCCCCAAGCAGGAGAGAGATCTAAGAGGCAGGCATGTGGTTCTTGATCCTCAATTCCTTCAATATGCAGGTATTTAAATCTCTTTCTGTTGATTCCTTCATTTCTCCAGAGTAAATTCTTCTAAGAGTGATCCTTGCTTGAAATCAAGGAATTCCGAAAGAGAATGTCTTCACAAGGTTGGCGCGCATTCAGAATGAGAAGGCTGGTAATGTTGGCCTTCATGTTGAGAAGTCTCGCGGTGCTGATCTTTATCTTTGGGAAGTCTGGCGGTACTGATCTTCATGCTGAGAAGTCTGGCGAAACCGCTCCTTTTTCAGACCATGGCAGAGATGATGCAAGCTCGGTTGGACAAGGTGCCTCCCTAAGTGATCTTGTTGATGGGGCCGTGATGGAAATTAGCACCCAAAGCGAAGTAGATATCGGGAGGAATGTAAGAGAGGCAACATCCGATATTGTCGAGGTGGCTTCCCTTGAAGAATGTTCTGAGCAGGTTCCAGTCAATAAAGCTATCGTGGAGACTTCTTCTGAAAGACCTCCTGCAACTGACAAGGCTCCTGTGACTGGTGAAGTATTGGTAGGGCAACCTGGAGCTTTGTTCGATCCTCCGTTCATTGTTCCTTATCCAGGTCATGTGTTGGTTGGAGGATTCAGTGTGCCAGCTCGGTTTGAAGAGTTGTACACAGCGATATGGGAGAAACATGGCCACATTGCTACCACTATGAGGCTCAAAAGTCGTCTTGCATTGGTCAACCGTGTTCAGGAGGCTTTATTTTCTATCCATGGGATGAGCGTCACAACTGGTCGAATGGTTTCTGAGGAGATGATTGAAGACTGGAAGTGCCATCGAGATGTGTTTGTGCAATACGAATTCAATGCTCCTTGGTTCCTCAAAGGGTTCTCCGAGATTCAGGAGCTCCAGAAATTACAAGGTGAAGCCCCTTCTGCAATGTGTTACTCGCCGGGATGAAGAGGTTGAAAAGTTATCTCGAGGAGTTGAAGCTGAAGGCTGTGCAGTACTTCAAAGGATGAAAGTCGCTCTTGCCTGAAGGACGAGTTGTCTGCTTGAAAGACTTTCCTTGAAGGATTCGTGCTATACACTTGTCTCTTCTTTTTCTTTTTGAGTGATAGTGAGATTTTTTCATAATTTGACTTCCAGTTTTGAATTAATAGGTAATTGAATTGGTTTATTTTGAGATAGTTTTGTGAATAACTTTTCCGAAAGAGGTTATTTTAAATAGAATTTGCATCTTGGTAATGAATGATTGCACATGTCATATGAAATTGCAAATGTCGTGTAAAAGGGAGGTATGAAGGGAAGCAAACATGCGTTTGATCACTGAGCCTCTTTCTCCATGTGCGGGATGCTGAGTCCCCAGTGAATTCTAAAACTATCTTTCTTGTAAAATTTCTGAATAGAACTTACTTGCTTTTGAAGTCTCACTTGTGTCAAACCGAAGTAGCCTCTCCAAGGAAGTCGTCCGCATTAATTTTTTAGAGAATGAGAGTTATCCCTCTGAACCAAGTTTCTCCTGAACAATGCGCTTCAAAGCGTTGCACTCACCGGTAGGGTGGTGAAGGAACCGGTGGAAATGACAGTACCTCGGGTCCATTACTTCTTGGTCAGTGGGTGGACGCCATACCGGAGGTAGCTCCACCTCTCCATTTCGCACCCACGCCTCCAGCAACTCCAAAATCTTCTTTATTGGGAAGGGAAAGTGTAGGTACCTTGAGTCTAGCTTTTCCTGTGTTAGTGGGTGTAGTGATGTCTCTTCGTGGCTTTGATGTGGAACACGTTCCAAAGATGAAGTTGGAAGATTTGTGAGTGTCATCATATCTGCGGCTCATTTGCCTGGGTAAAGGGATGTGGAAGGTTTCGTAATATCACTGCTGAGTGATCGAATTGAACGCTCCTATCCTCTGTATCCACGTATTTCCTGATTGATCTCTCCTTCCTCAAGTATTTCTTCGCTTGGTTGGAAGGTCGATGCGGATTGGACAGTCTTCCGGGCTTCAACAAGAGTTTTGAGATATAAATCTTCTAGCAGGGCCCCGTAGGCTGCAGGCTCCCTTTCTTTATCTGGCAGACATTGTAGTATTCCGGACAAGTCACTTCCTCTGTGGAGTTGCCTCGAGTCTTCATTGCTGGCTGGACCATGTTGTTCCTCTTTCCCCGAGTCTCCCCGCGATTACGCGCTCTTTTTGCTTCTCCATTGGTAAAGTTGTGACTCCTGGCTAAGGATTCAGCGTTTCTTGCACTGCCTGAGTAGATGCATGCCGACCCTTCTTGTAATTGTCTTTGTTATATCATTCAAAAGGCTAATGTTTCGCTCTGTCTTCTAGCGATACCAAACAGATTTGCCAAGACATCTTCCAAAGATTCTAGCTATACTTCCCATGGTATCTGAACCACCTGTGGTTTCCTGGTGAGGATACATCGCGAGATGAAAACCGAAAAATTGAGAATTCAATTTTTTGCAACCGAGAGATCAACCTCCCACTGTGGTCGCCAATTGTTTATGGGTGAAAACTATTTCTGCCGGTTTTGGTAATTTGGGGTGTGTGGATGAGAAATGAGTCTAAACATTAAACAAATGCACTGCGCGGTGAGTGCTTGTAGATTCGAGTGATCAATCTGTGCAAGTCCGGCCTAAACCAAGAAATGGCCGTTCCAGACTTGTTTCATCACAAAGTGAAGGAGATGGGGTTGATCATAGGGAGGGAAGCGAAGAAGGTGTTGAGAATGTGAAAGTGTTGGCTATGAATGACTTGTATCAGAAAGCAATACTGGCTTGCAGGGTGTAATCTATCAGTTCCGGTGTTTGAATACGATTGTATCAACACTTGCCTCTGTTGTCTGGACTTGTGTTGTTTTTTCTCTTGTGTTGAAAATAGGAGGAGAACCTATTTATACAAGTCATTTGAGACTTATTCATGTCTCTCGTGGGAAGTGGAGGAAGTGGAGTGATGGAGTAGTGGAGGTGTGTGTTGGTGTTACACGACCGCCTTGCCCACTACTCCTGTCATCTCTAACCGTCCATGACTTCCTGACACGTTCTTGTGATGGCGCGTTGCACGCTGCACGTTGTAAACCGCCAGACCAATACCCCAGTATGTATCCCCCAGTTTGTGACATGATTGATGTCTCAAGTGTGTGGATCGTGGGACCCACAAAAGGTAGCATGTAATGCTAAATTGAATAATCACGTTATTCGAAGTTGATACTTGTGAAGTATCATGTGTATTTTATGCAGGTACTGCATCATGGTGTGGTAGAGTGATGGGTGGTGATTACCATGACGCCTCACTGACCAATTAACTCTTGACCAGGGTTGTATAACCAAGCCGGTGAAGTTGGACGGACGAGATGATCTTTGAGACACTCATCTGCATGACCGTTGATGGAATTAGGGTTTTGAAGAGGTGCGCAGCATCATTCTTCAGCTTGGTCGAATCCAAGATTGGGAGACGATTTTGGCCAGGCCAATCATACATGCGTGTGGACGGCATGACGGTGCAGCGCCCATACCCCATTACCTCACGAAAATATGATCCGGGCCACTCAATTCGTCCGTTGAAGTTGAGTGGTCGAGATCAATTTGTAACAGAGAATACTAGTGCCGCAAGAGCCGCACATCACGCCATCTTCAGCGCGCATTCCAAGACAACCAATTCTTGGTCGGTCTTGGTCGATCGGTCTGGGAGTGTAGGTGGTAGGCTGGTATTCACGCCTATACCCGATCGTCCCATGAAAACGTGATCTAAGCCACTCAAATCGTCCTGAAGTTGAGTGGTCGAGATCAGTTTGCAATTTGAGAAGTGTGACCACGCAAGTTTGGACGCGCGTTTTGGGATAGCCAGGCATGATATGCCTTGGCCGATCAGGTGAGGGGATAGACGGGCCCACGATGGTCATGCTGATATGACCGGACCTGCTTAATCTAATCTGGGACCCTCCATTCGTGCCGGAGAAGATGGACGCTCGTGATGCTCAAAACCCTAATTTTTGGGTTTCACGGTCGTGCGTCATGCTATGTTCGGGCGCACGAATTGGGATGACCAACCATGGTTGGTTTTGACCGATTGGTCAGGTATGTAGGCGGGCTCACGATGATTGTGTTGACATGCTCGGGCCCTTTGAATCTACATCTACGCCCTCCATCTATACCTGCGAAGATGGATGGTTGAGACTGCTTTTGCGACACATGTAATATGCCGCAAACCATAATTTAGGGTTTTCCGTCCATACGCTCTGGTTTGGACGTTTTGGCAAGCTATGCCAATATTTTGGGGAGGCCGACCATGCGGGGTCCGCGTTGGTTCGGCAGTGAATATTTCATACCTGCTTGGGGGTTATGGAATTGATCTGGGCCATCTAATCACGCTGATGAGGTTGGATGAACGAGATCATATCCAGACTGATACGGACAGTCAGGATGCTCAATCGGGATAGTATAACACACCGAGAGTTCTCAATCGGGCTAGTATAACACACCGAGAGTTGCAACCTGTACGGGTATTTCGTACATGCTTTCATTATAATGCTTGGAGGTTCGTGTTGCTCTCAGCAGAGCAACACGAAATCATCATGCCGCACCGATAATGAGTACAGAAATACAATGCTGCTCACGCATTAATTAATAATGCTATAAATTCACAGGGGGTATATGGGATTGTTGCTACATGCTCCAACCTGGATGAATTTCGTGTATTTAATTCACAGAATGGGATTGTTGCCACATGCTCCATTCTAGGTGAATTAGTAAAGTGAAGGAGTATCCAACACTTATTAATGGATTTATCTTTTACAAGATGTCAGCGCATGATTTTCTGGTTTTTTACAATTTTAACCTTAAATGAAAATCCACCATCAACACTCATATATATTAATTAGTGATAACACCGTGATTGCACAAGAAATAATTCACTCCATGAAAAAGAAAAGAGGTCAAATAGGTTGGATGGCTTTAAAACTAGACATGTCAAAGGCTTTTAACAGACCATAATGGAAATTCTAAATTAAAGTTCTTAGGCACTTTGGATTTAATGAAGATTTTTGTGAGCTAATTTTCCAATGTATTGGTACTACTTATGTTGCTGTCATGCTCAATGGTTCTCCCTGTGAAGAATTTTAAACCCACAAGAGGTATCATATAAGGTGATCTACTGTCACCATATCTTTTCATTCTTGCCATGTAATTTCCTTCAAGGCATTTAGTTCATGATCAACAGGAAAACACCATTAAAGGTATTAAAGTGGTTGCTAACTCTCCAACCATTAATCATTTGCTTTTTGCAGATGACTACTTGATTTTCACTCAAGCTAATGTTTCCTCAGTTAACAATCTTTTGGATCTTCTCCACAAGTTCAGTACTCAATCAGGTCAAGTGATTAATTTTGATAAATCATCTGTCCACTTCAGTAAGAGAACCAATCCAGAAATTACTGAGAATCTTATATAGATTCTAAGTGTCAAGCCTATGAATTCTAAAGAGAAATATATTGGATCTCCATTACTTCTAGGACACTCCAAGCAAGAATCTTTCAAGGCAATTGAAGAAAACTTCATGAACAGATACTCATCTTGGTCTTCTACATCTCTCACTCAAGCTAGTAAGTCTACTATGATTAAACATGTTCTCAATTCCATACCTATTTATCATATGGGAACTTTTATACTCCCTAACACCATCATCAAGAAACTCACAACTATTTAGGGGAAGTTTTTTTGGGGACATAATTCAAACAGAGGCCATAATCCACTTGCCTGGCTTAAAGTTTGTAAACCCAAGGATCTGGGTGGTCTTGCTTTTAGAGACCTAGAAATGCTTAATGTAGCCCTTCTCACTAAACTAGCTTGGAGACTTTGCACAGAAGGTGATGCTCTATAGACACAAATTATGGGTAGTAAGTACTTCGTAAATGGCAGTATTCTTCATCAAAATTTGAAAGTTGTGAATTGCTCTTATACATGGAATGGCATTATCAAAGGTCTTCAAATAGTTCAGCGGAATTATTTCATGGAAGTTAACAATGGAAGGAAAACCAAAATATGGTTGGACAAATGGATTCCTAGATTAGATACTCCTCCTCAACCTGTAAATGATCTTCATAGGTTCTACCAAGATGTCATTGATGATACCAAACTCCAATTCCCTGAATGTAAGCTTGCTCAATCAGTTATTTGGTGGCATTACTTCACAGAAAATACAAAGCTTATTCTTGGATGTTTCTAAAGAAAATACAATGATCTGGATGCCTTCTAAAGACGACAAGTTCTTAGTTAAAAGTGCTTATAAGAAGCTTACTATGAGTAATGCAGAAGTTATAGTTAATGTTCGAGTTATTCAGCATACAGTTTGGAAGTCATTATGGAAATGTAAGGAAGCTCATCGAATTAAAATCTTTGCTTGGAAATGTCTACATGAACCTAATTCAACAAGGAATAAAATTTCTCAATTAAACGACAGCATAGAATCTCAGTGCGTTATATGTGGTGATGAGGATGAAACTATTGAGCATTTATTGTTCAGATGTTCACATGCCAGAACTGTTTGGCGGTTAGTACATGTTGATATCGATGAAGTTTATAACATAAATCTTAGTGTTTCAGAATGGGTTGAAAGTTGGTTCACAGCTAACAGATCTTCATTTAATGAAAAAGAGTTTTATACTCTAATGATCACTGTTTGGATAATCTGGAAAGACAGATGCGATGCAGTGTTTCAGGAGTTAAACCTAATCCTCATTCATAATTGTATAAAATTAATTATCATTTTTTCTCTCATCTACCCTCGTTATCTGTTCATACTCATGATGATCTCAACACTAGAATATCACATTGGCAACCTACATTGCAAGATATGTTAAAATTTAACGTAGATGCTTCATATGATTATGATACTAACACATTTGGTATAGGTATTGTTTTAAGTTCTTCAACAGGTTCCTGTGAAGGAATCAAATGAAACTACGGATATGGAATTCTAAATCCAGAGATGGGCGATTGCATGGCAATACGTGAAGCTTTGGCTTAGGCTAAGGAGGAATATTTCACAAAGATTCATATAGAAGCTGATGCTAAGCTCGTTATCCAATCTATTAGAGATAATAGCCTTCTCATTCAATGGGAAAATAGAAACTTGCTTAAGGAAATAAAGTTTTTGAGTTTAGGTTTTGAACAATGTACTTTCACGTTTGTTAGTAGAGAAGATAACCAAGTAGCAGACGCAATAGCTAAGTCAGTTAGAGAGTCAGCTACAAACATCCATCTTCTTAATGTTTTCCCGTTTTTTGTAATCTCATGGCAAGAGATTTTAATTCTCTTCCTACTTGATCAATAAAACCTATCTTTATCAAAAAAAAAAAAAAAAAAACATAACTAGTAGTAAAACACCAAGGTGACTAAATTTGGAGTACAAAAACTCTGTTCAAATGTTGGGATCCATTAAACTTCCATATTAAACAAAATTGATACAAAAACCCCAAATTTTTAAAAATTGATACAAAAACCCCAAACAAATTTGTTTTCATCAAATTCTATGATGAAACCAAATTTGGTTTCAACTTATTTTTGCCTATTTTTTTATCATGAAACCAAAGATTTTAATGATGAAACCAAATTTTTGGTGGAACTCTTTCTTTTTAGTGGTGGTGCTTTTTATGGTGATGGTATTTGTTGTTGGATGTGGTGCTAGTAATGGTAGTTAGTGGTGGAAATGATGGTTATGAAGATGATGGTGATGGGTGGTGCTAGTTGGTGGAGATGGTATATATTGATGCTGGATATGACGGTGGTGTTGGTATATATTGATGGTGGATATGGTGGTGGTGTTTAGTGATGGTAGTGGTGGCGAAGATGATGGTGTTGCTGGTTGGTGATGGTAGGATGTGGCAGTGATGTTGTCTATCATGTTACCGTTGATTAGTAATGGTGTTACTGATTGATGGTGATTAGTGGTGGATAGTGACACCTTTGGGGTTTTTGTGTTATTTTTGTTTTGATGGGTTTTTTGTTGATGGATAATGACACCTTTGGGGTTATAACTCACAGCCCGTAGTTTTAATTATATATAACTAGTAGTAAAACACCAAGGTGACCAAATTTGGAGTACAAAAACTCCATTCAAATGTTGGGATCCATTAAAACTCCGTATTAAACAAAATTGATACAAAAACCCCAAATTTTTTTAAAATTGATACAAAAACCCCAAACCAAATTGGTTTCATCAAATTCTTATTTTTTATCATGAATTGGTTTCATCTTATTTTTTATCATGAAACCAAAAATTTTAATGATGAAACAGGAAGTTAATGATGAAATCAAATTTTGGTGGTACTGTTTCTGGTTAGTGGTGGTGTTGGTGGTGGTGCTTTTTATGGTGATGGTAGTGCTAGTATTTGTTGGTGGGTGTGGTGTTGGTTGCTAGTAGTGGTAGTTGATGGTGGTTATGGTGGTGGTGGTTGGTGATCGTAGTGGTTGGTGATGGTAGTGCTGGTATATATTGATGGTGGATATGGTGGTGGTGGTGGTTGGTGATGGTAGTGGTTGTGGTTGGTGATGGTAGTGGTGGATATTGATACAAAAACCCCAAATATTCATATTATTTGGGGTTTTTGTGTCACTTTTGTTTGGATGGGTTTTTTGTGGATGGATAGTGACACCTTTGGGGTTATAACTCGCGGCGCTTAAACCAACAGAACTAGTAGTAAAACACCAATGTGACCAAATTTGGAGTACAAAAACTCCGTTCAAATGTTGGGATCCATTCAAACTCCATATTAAACAAAATTGATACAAAACCATAGAATTTTTAAAAATTAATACAAAAACCCCAAACAAAATTGTTATCATCAAATTCTATGATGAAACCAAATTTGGTTTTAACTTATTTTTGCCTTTTTTTATCATGAAACCAAAGATTTTAATGATGAAACAGTAAGTTTATGATGAAACCAAATTTTTAGTGGTACTATTTCTGGTTAGTGGTGGTGCTTTTTATGGTGATGGTAGTGCTAGTATTTGTTGGTGGATGTGGTGTTGGTTGCTAGTATTAGTATTTAATGGTGGTAATGATGGTTATGAAGCTGATGGTGATGGGTGGTGCTGGTTGGTGGAGATGGTGGTGCTGGTATATATTAATTGATGGAGGATATGGTGGTGGTGGTTGGTGATGGTAGTGGTGGCGGCGATGATGGTGTTGTTGGTTGGTGATGGTAGAATGGTGACAGTGATGTTGTTTGTCATGTTACCGTTGATTAGTAATGGTGTTACTTGGTTGGTGGTGGATAATGATATTTTTGGAGATTTTGTGTTACTTTTGTTATTTGGGGTTTTTGTGTTATTTTTGTTTTGATGAGTTTTTTGTGGATGGATAGTGACACCTTTGGGGATATAACTCACGGACGATAACCCAATTAATCGGGGTATACCCCAGATCAGGGACTCTAAACATGAGTGCACAAAATCTATGTCTACTTTTTTTTTTTTTTTTGATTAAAAGATGAACTTTTATAAATCAAGTAATATAGTACAAAACGTTTACAACATCATTTTTTTCAAAAGAACTAGATAAAATAGTTGATTTACTAATTTTTTCTATAATGTGCAAAGATAAATTTTGGAGACTCTTTGATCCTAGCTTCCTTAGCTAAGATGTCTCACAACGAGTTGTATTTTACATTAATATATCCGACCTTGGCTTGTGGAAGAGTATCCAAAGTCGCTTCAACCCTTTTCATTGTGTTTTCAGCTTCCCAAGAAATTTCTTTACAATTCTTATTTAAATATTCAACAATAGTTTTGCAATCCGTGACGAAAGAAACGCTGGATAAAATGTTATTTTTCAACCAAGATGTAGCTTTAAACATTACCTTTGCTTCTGCATGAGTTGCTTGTCATTGGTTGTCTGAACCTGCTTCAATATGCATGAATTCCTCTTGATCCATCGAATATAAGATAAACGCGAAACCCATTGATAGATCTTCTTTTTGAAAGCCGCATCGATAATGATTATCCAGTCTGTGTTCAGAGATGTCCAATTTGGCTTTGGAACCACTCCATCTCTAGCCATAGTTTTTCCTTTAGTAGGTATAGAAGTTGTTGATTGTAATTAAATACTTGTTTATTTGGTCTATCAACATTATCGGATTAGGAGTTTTTCCTTCAAAAATAACTGAGCATCTGTGTTTTCAAATAAACCAGAGAACCGTAGCGATTTTATCCAAAATTTGCTCGGAATTCAGATCTTCAATCCAATTTTTGTCCCAGTTGCATATAGGATCATTGAAATGTTGGTTGTGAATAAAACTTAAAGATACCCCAAACCAAACTACTCTCGCGAAAGGGCAAAATCTGAATATATGTTGTTCGTTTTCATGAATTTGCGAGTTACACATCTGGCAATTCGTTGAAGTATCTTTCATGCGGGCAGCTAGTCTAGTTGAAGTTGGAAGAGCTTTCTATACTAATTTCCAAATGCATAATTTAATTCTTGGAATTGTTTTAATTTTCCATAATTTCTTCCATGGGAAATTCGCCAAATCGTCATTTTCTTGTTCTTGGTGGTTAAGAAAATTATTGATATTTTTGACTGAAAATGAACCTGAAGAGTGGTGCCTCCATTTTATTTTATCTTTTTCTTCTCTTTGTGCCGAAATTGCCAGGATTTTTTCTTTGATTTCCGGGTTGAAATATTCGTCTAATGAAAAGATGAGGGTACCCAAATATACCTCAATCTAAAACTTTTCCACCTATAAGTCCTTTCCCCGAAAGTGATTGTCTATGGACTGAGTCGAGACAATAAAACTAATCGGTTCACACTTCGTGTGATAGTCTATGGATACGAGATCGAAACAATACAACAACGAAGTATGTTTACTTGATAAAAGGTTTGAACTTAACCAAACACAATAGGATTAATATCAAGTAAATAGGAATAACGTTTGTGTATTTTACTTCTAATTATAATAAAAACAATTATAATTGCGGAAATAAAAAAGTAAGAGACACAACAAGATTTTGTTAACGAGGAAACTACAAATGCAGAAAAACCTCGGGACCTTGTCCAGAATTGAATACTCTCAGGATTAAGCCGCTATACAAAATCAAACCAACTTCGTATAGTTGAGACCAAGCAACTAAACATATAGTTCACCTAAATCTGTCTGTATTCCCACGCCTCCAACTTGTAATAAGTCACGTACTTGGAACAATTCCTTTGGTTCGTATTCCAAACAGTAAAGGAACAACATATCTGTTTGGTAGCAACTCTTTTCAATCAAGTGATATGAGTTCGACACAAATCTCTTCCCTTTATCCCAATAAACTCCTTTGCCAGGTCCTTAGATCTATCTAATCACAACGTGCAATCAATACTTTGAATCACAAAGAATTGTATTGATGCCGATCTACTCAACTAATCAATCCAATCTACCACAAGGATAAACCGATTATAGTTGGATCCTCTTTAACCGAAACAAGTATTGTGCACACCAAAGATTATGAACCCAAATCAGAAATCTTCAAAGTCTTCTTTGTGTTCAAATCTTCTTAGATTTTCAATAAACACCTGCACACAAACAACTTGAATCTCTTGTGATCAATCACACACAGAACGGAGTCTGTTAACAATGGATTATCACAAGACGTCTTTAGATCTACAAAAAGTTCTAAAGATCCCCGTCGAAACTTCGATCTAGTTTGAGTGAATTTTATATCAGAAGAGAAGATTCTCAAGCATAAACAAACTAGGTGCAATCAAAGTTCCACAACCGTTAGTCAATCAAATCAATCGAAAACTAATAATAAACCGCAATTATCTAGTTTCCCACCAACGGTACTAATAGAGCTTCTCAATCCCAAAGAAATCTTTAAACCGAGCGGCCGTAAGAGATTTCGCCTAATTAGGTTACTTTACTCTCCGAATAGGCGGCTCCACCAGTAACAACACAACTAGGTAGTTTTGCTGGATCTGAGGATTAGTTTGCTTGAAATGCAAACTTTGATATTTATATACCAAGGAAGTTTGGACACCAAGGAATTTCCAAAACCGAAAATATTCTCAAGATATGCAATATATTTCCAAATTCGGCTTCCATAATTCCTGGAAATGCTTTGTCCAAACATTGAACGAAAATCTATTAGAAAATCTCCAACTAGTAAATGCACATTACTAATTTTCATTTTCCAAAAATAAAATTAAAAACCTTAAATAAAAGATTCTCAATTTATTTTTTCGATCCGGGATTTTCCTTTAGCTATTAAGGAATATCTTTAACAATAAAAGATAAGCGTTACTGCACATGTTCAAAGTATGTCGACATCTTAACTGAGTAAATCATCTTTCATATTTATTATCTTGGAATCGATTTGCCACACTTCCAAACAACTTTAGAATTGGTTCATATGACTTCCAAGAACTATGTGATTGATCAAGAACACTCAATCACCAATCATGGGTTTCATGGTTCTACCAAAACAAGTTTCGGTTCTACCTCCATGTGAGTACTGGATTTAGTCACACTAGCTTTCCAAAAATTCGGTTGACTAGGTACTAGGATCGGCCTCCCACATATATATGGTATCTAACTTGTATTTGTTGCACATGTCCATAGGATCGGTTCACAATATCTAAAAACGTGTTGCACATGTTCATAGGATCGGTTCCCAATATCTAGAAACGTGTTGCACCTCTTACAAGGATCGATTCCCCATTTGTGATCTACAGCACCTCTTACTAGGATCGGTTCCCCTTTGCCTAGATTTGGTCATAGCAATAACACTAAATCGATCATACCATCTCGTGGTGATTACTTAAGATCGGTTTCACTAATAAAAGTCATACCAATACAAAAGTCAGGCCTTGTGAATAGTTTTACCAAGAATATAAACAAGTCATGAGCGGTTATACTAATCACACATATTGGTAGTTCAAAAGATATGCAATGAATAACAATACCAATAAGCCTAGCGATTTCCCTTTCGATTCACAAAACAAGTTCATGAATTTACTTCCTTTAAACGAATGTAAAACATTGTTTCCTAGGATGAAATCTTCACCTCATACCCATACATAATCACAATAGCATTCAAACGATTATGTCGATGTCTTATATACGAAGTTCAAAAGATAAGCGTTATACTTCGTATTGTATTCCTTAATACTACGTCTAACTAGAGTGTAATCATTCATGCTTCATGATTATGTTTTCAATGCACGACTTGAAAGATACGTTGGGGAATGAAACAGTTCAAGTCAAATATCACTAACCTTAAGTGGAAGGATGATGTCGTCGTTGTAGCTCCTTACTTCTTCACTTCTTCAAGTCTTCGTAATACTTGTAATGTCTCATATCCTAATACTTTCAAGCTAACCTATACGAAGTTGACTCTAGTACATAATCAAGCGACTCTTTAAATGAGTTTTGGTTCACTAAAATATGACAACCAAACTTGACATACCAACACTTGGTGGGTTCAACCGAGCTATTCTCTAACATCTAAGTTTACAATGTCCCGATTGTTGTCAAGCGTGATCAGGTCTTTTACCATTTATGGAGCTTGATATGTTATATCCGCGGGTTTTGAATTATATCCTCATTGGGTATCCATCTGTCTCCCCAAATTTTAGTTGATTCTCCATTTTTAATTTGCCACACGAAATTCCCTTTTATAAGACTCAAGCCTTTTTGGATACTAGTCCAAATCCAAGAAAGATTAGATGTTCTCTAATTTTTTAGGGGATTTGTGGTTGGAAAATATTTTGCTTTTAGAAGCTTAACCCATAATTGATCTGGTTCATGAGATTAATCTACTAGCCAGTTTAGTTAGCAAAGCCAAATTAAATTGGTGCGGATTTTTGATTCCCAAACCCCCTTGCCATATGGGTTTGCAAATATCGGACCAAGCTTTCATAAATCCGCCTTGTCTTTTCACCCCGTTTTTATTCCACCAGAAATTTCTTTGAATTCTATCCAGTTGATCTAAAGTTTGTTTTGGTAATTCTTGCATCTAGTAAGTTGGATAAGCTTGGAGAACCGATTTTATCAGAACTGTTTTCCATCCTAGGAAAGAAGCTTCGATTTCCAGTCTTGGAGCGTAGAATAGTATCTTTGTAGAAGAGGTTCAAAATAGATGGATTCCTAAACATGTGTGCATATAATCTGGGTGGTTGAGCTGTAGTTTATTCTTTGGATGTGAAACTTAGCCAATAAAATTTTACTAACTCATCAATATGTGCACGCTTAGGTAATTCCGCCGCTTGCCTCAATCACAGTTTTCCACTTCTTTATACATTACACACTACTGAAAGCTAAAAACAAGAAAAGAAAAAGATGGTCTCTACATAGATAACCGAGAAATTTGAATACAAGACAACATAAAGAAAAAGAGAACAAAATTGTTAAGAAATGGAATAGCTTGTGGAGGGTCTTGTTTGAAAGTTTAGATAGTAAGAGAGGGTTTTAGATTTTAGCATGCAATACAAATCCGAAGAACGAAGTAAAAAAAAGAGAACAAGAAATAAAGAAAAGCATAAAGACAACCCATTCATTTAGCACAAGCAAGCAAACATGTACTATTGTTGTCTTGTGTTGCATTGATCCAAGAGCTTGGAATTCTAAATAGAGATCTCATTACATAATATATGTAAATATAGTGGCAATGGCATAAAGCAAGTCTTTGTTTTTTCCTATTTTACTTTAATCATTTCTTGCACCTGTAGCAATCAAAAACTTTGCTAGTCACTTCCAATAGCTTGTAATCAGATATTCAGATGTGGAAGTGCTTCTAGTCACTTCCAATAGCTTGTAATCAGATGTGGAAGTGCTTCTGTTTTCTCAGAAGCAGAAATAGTTTCTTTAGTTGTTTTTCGCTTTTCAAAATTTGGACCCTAGCATGGTTGCACTTTAAGGGGATAGTTACAATTCTATTTTAACCATATGGCATAAGAGCAAGTCTTATGGTGGAATCCATCCTATTCCAAGTGTGGAAAAACCATGGAATCTCAAGTCTAGTGGCTTCCAAATTTGTGCTTTCCATGAAAAATCCAAGCAGTGTTCCATGATTTCGTGTAATGGTCCGTGGAATCCATGGTAGTGCTAATCAGATTAGCGTAAAACGCTATTCAGAATAGCGCACTAGAAGACGAAAAGCGCTAATCAGAATAGCGCTCAACGCTAAACAGAATAGCACAAAGCGCTATTCAGAATAGCGCTTTTTTTTTTATCCGTAGATTTAAAACGAGACATTGGAAATCTAATGGCTGAGAAAAAAGCGCTAATCTTAATAGCGTTTTGTGCTATTCTGATTAGCGTTTTTTTAGCGCTATTCTGATTCGCCGTTTTTGTTGTTCCACCACTACACTTGCGCTTCCATCCCCGATTCCAAATACTGAGGTGGCGTGGAAGATGGAACTCTTCCACCATAAGACTTACTCTAAGAGCCAATAATGTAGAGAATCCGGTAGACTGCTTCTATGGCTCCCAGGCCTTCTAAAAGGCAAAAAAGAGGCATGAAATGCAAACTGCAAAATATTTCAAAGCAGCTAAAAGCTAAGGCAGACCGTGGAATGTGAATTGTTTGCGATTTTCTGAACATTCAACCAAATGACAAGTAAGATTACAAAATTTGTTTCATGTTCGACTGTCCACCTGTAAGCGCTTTTCGTTGAATGATATGGCAGATCAGCAAGTAGTTCAGAAGACTGGACTGGTCTTTTATTTTCTTTGTAAACAAAAGCAGAGACAAATGATAGAGATGTAGGGAGCACAACACAATAAAGATACTTAGCTTCCCAATGCTGTTGGTTCCTCTCTTTATTTAGACAATCTTAAATTGCTTGAATAGCAGGCTTATGATTGAGTGAGGAGCTGAATCTGAAGCTTCTTCTTCTCTTGCTTTCTGGTCTTTGCGGTCCCTCTTAGATTTTCTTTGCAATGAAATCAATACCTTATTAATAGAAGAAGGATTAGACCCTTAGAAAATCTATTTGTTCTTCTCTTGTTACTTGTAAAGAAACTCTAAAGAGCAAGATACTTGTATTCTTCTTGTCTGAAATCATGAGGTTTTATACTTACAGAGCTCTTATCCTTCTTGTCTGCATCGAGTACTTGATCTTCCAACATGAAAAGGTTCTTGCCTTGAGAAGCATAGACATGGTGATTCGAAATAAAGAACAGCATGATGGGGTACAGGGAAACGATTCGTCACGTGGACTAAACAGCGCCATAACCAATCATTATATGAAGAACAAGAAGAATTCTGCATTGTGGACCACCATAAATATGGTTCCTAAAGCAGGAGAGGTTGTATTACAAAGAAAGAACGCACGGTTACTTAGCGACACAAGTGTTGAAGATATGAAAGTCGAGAAGAATTCTTCTTCAACTGTCTCAGTTAAGTTTGATTCAAGCAAAAGAAGGGTTCGAAGAGGATCAGACCCAATCCACAACAGAAGTTAAATATCTATAAGATATGTGGGTCGCGGAAATGTATAATAAAGCAAGTTCATCAGATACATATATTGAGAAGAAACTACATGGTGGTGATGCATGGTTACAGAGATGTGCACAGGAAAGAGGTGCTGAACCAGTTTCATCTCTGTCTGAAAATCCTAACCAATTATGAGGTTACTGAATCCGACCGCAGTTTTCAGAAATACAAAAATACAGAGTTTTTCTTTTGTTCTGTTTCCTTTCCTTCAAAGAAAGTATAAATCAGTGTGTTTGAATTAGTTCTCTAGTTCTTGCGGAATTTCTACAGCTTTTATATTCTATCAAATAGCACTTGCATATAGTCCCAGTTAGATCTTCTGAATAAAATGGGGGTAATTAGTCAAAATTCAAATCATATAACGAAGTGTCAGTAGGTAAACTTCTAACATAAGGCTTCATGAAGAACAAGTGAACAACTGATCTAAAATGCAGTCATATAAAGAAGCAGTTATAATACTCAGAAACGGAAGACCGGTCTTTCAGATGTTTATATATTATAGAAGGAAAACATGTATAACTTGCATTGAACCATATTATAAATTCTGCTTACATTATGTACCTGAACTGGCAATGCAAGGTTGATTACAGCTATCCAACCTAAACATGTAAAAAGAAGAAAAGAACGAACGAATAATGATTTTCATTCTCTAAAAAAACTAAGTTGAAAAAGTATACCCATATTGGCGATACTCCTATTTCTTTACCATTCCCATCAGCTGGTACCTTTTATATCTGTTTGTCTTATGAAGTCTTAATCGAGCGGAATGCATCTTTCGTGAAGCTGCCTCCCAGATCATTTCTACAGCATCACCTGAAACAGATGGATATTGATACTCAAAATGTGGTGCGACTTCTTTTAACCTGTTCCACATTTTTGTCCATTTTTTACGCTTGATCCCTCTAAGTAGATTCACTAGATATCCTGTTTTCACGGCGTCAGATGTCTGGACAAAGATACAGAACCCAGAATAATCTAAGACATCTTCAAATGGTAGCTCAATTTCATCACTTATGATCACTGGAACACAGTGGCTCACAATGGCATCAAAAAGGCGGTTCGAGGAAGGGGTGTCTCCAGCGATATTGAGGCAGAACTTGGAGGAAGCCATTCCTTCACTTGCCTTGTGAACCCCGTTACCACGGACAGTGCCGAACGCAAAGTGAACATCCTTCTCGTCTTTGAGTAGATAATAGAGTTCTTGTCGAATGACTCCTGCCTGCCAGAGTGTCACTATGATATTAGAAGATTTACGACTAGTACTGTTACCGACATACGGAATATACAAATTCTTCTTAATAATTTTATACTAATTAGAAGTCAGATATATAAAGCTGGTATTGATGCAGGGAGCCTAAAAAAAGTGCAAAATGGGAACAAAATGAAGCTTTTACGTGCACTACACTGATTGCAGTATCTTCTTTATTCTACAAGTAGTGAACCATGTTCACCAAACTACAAGTATCTAGTTTTATGTACCCTAAACGTAGCCTACATACTTTCATATATTCTATTTCAGCAATTCTCCAACATATGAAAAATACTTGACAAATCAGATGAAAAAATAAATAAAAATCACACAAATTTAGCATATCTAAAGCTAGAACTTCATACAAACTCCAAAATATGTTGGGGATTAAATAAAAAGAAGCTCGGCAGAGTTGAACAGAGTACGGAAAACATCAAAATTCCAAGTTTTGTAGCATTACAGCCAAAATCAGAGCCTTAAAACAGTTAATGAGAGCACACACATAAGTAAAGTTTGTGTCAATAAGCCTGAGGAACTCGTATCAATAATTATCTTTGTTTTGCAAGCTTTCTAAATAGGTAAATTAGGACATAGACAAGAGGCATGGAGTAATAGCACCCAACAAATCTACTAGTCTACTTGGAAGGTGTCAGATTATAGGGTATTACTACCAATGAGTTCTCTAATCAAGAGTGGCATCTAGATCATAAAATATGTTTCTTCCTATCTTAGCTAATACCTTGTTGTCCTTTTAGTATTGTATGTTTATGGCATTAAAAGAAGATATTCTTGTTATATACAGAGACATAAGCTTACACGCTCTCTTAATCAGACCTCTAATACTTACAAATTTAAAGCATGAACATTGTATGCATAGGATTACCATGAGCTCAGGCAAACAAATAATTAAAGGGAATAGATTGAGTTAACAGACAACTAATACTGCGAAGATATAACTTTTTGCAGAACTGCAATAATCATAATTTACAAAAAAAAAATTGAAGAAAAAGAACAAGAGCAACTTACATCCTTCCTATATATTGCACCTTGGAAATACGCCAAGATTGGCCTTTTCTCAAATGAGGCTGAGTTATTGACGCCAATCACTCTCACAATGTGCTTGTAAGGAGCAATTATGTCTTTATCCAGATTTGCTACTTCAGCTGGGTATCTCCCAAAATCTGCAAGAACAAACATAGCCGAGCCCAGCTTCCTTCTAACACCCAACATGCTGTTTGGATGGTGAGCAACAATAAGATGATTTTTCCCACCTTCTTTCTTCCATTCAGGCCTACTCATCAAGAACTCAACCAATTTATCCTGCAGCTGTCTATTCACACTTACTTTCTCTTTTTTTCCATGTAATTTGGATTGCCTGTTGTAGCTCAATGACGAGAAGAACGGAACAAAAATCACATCTGCCAAACTTGAGTTCTGCACTCTAACTGCACTACAAGGCCTTGCAACATTTGGAGTGGTCGACGCAAGCAGATCCAAAGCGAGCCAGTACTCAATACTGTGCTGCAAATTCAACCCGCCAGGGTACCTCGGAATCTGATCTATGGTACTAACATCAGGCCATATTTGATTGCCTTCCCCTTTCCAGCCCAACAAACCAAAGTGAAATTCCGGGGACAAATCATACATATAGACCTTCAGGAGAGATTGATTACATTTACATACTTTTGCATTCTCTTGTTCTAATACACCAATACCATGAGGCGAAGAACTTTCAAACTCGGTTATTCTAGTATCAATTGAAGAAGGCAGAGAAGACTGATCAAAAGTGTCTTTACTGTAACTGTTAACATTTCTTCTGAAATACTCAGATGAGGTAGTATTGACTACGATTAGCCTGAAAACTGATCTGGGCACGAATGAATTACTACTTGATTGAAGAAGGATAATAGAAGAAAGAATCAGAAAAAACATGGAAGTGAATATGAGGTAGAAAAGGAGCTTTGAAGGTTGCATGTTCTTTTCTGACATTGATGAAATCATAGCACTTCACAACCATCAAAATTGGACAAAATGCAAGTGAAATTGAATCCAATCAAGACCAGAATTAGTAAAATTCAGAACACCCCTTTGAACAAAAACAGTCTATTTAGCCTAATTTCAGACAAGGATGTAAAGGGGGTAGCTAAGAAAAGGAACCTTTAGCTCATAAACCCTAAAGGGTTTTACTCAAAAGACAATGAAATCAAGATTTGGGTACCTGAATTAACCTCCACCAAAAATTTCTTCAACATACTCAAGAACAAGACTAAGAAACCCATGAATCTTCCAACTTTAATGAACCTTACAAGTATCTGAAACAAGATTCTATCAAACCCAGTAGTATCTCCTCTGCACCATTAATGGCCAGTATCAACAACCTACAGTCACACAAACAACATTAAAAAAAAAAGAATCAGTACAGAGAAAAGAAGAAAAAAAAAACATGTGTTTTCCAGCTCTTAAAGCATGCACTCCTTTTCATTTCACTTTCTAAAAATTTACAGCTAAAAACAGGTAAATTTTTCAAAATCAGACCAAGATAAAACCAAATAAATAAAACAAGAACAAGAAGAAGAAGATGAAGATTATGAATATGAAAATGAAAACCCAAGAATTAGCTTGAGAGTGTAAGCAAAATGAAACATGGGTTTTGAAATAATGGTGTAATTGGTTGCTCAGAGATTTGAATCATTTGAAAAGATTCAAACTTCAGTACCTGAAGTGGAAAATTAGCTTCAAAGAAAGTATCCCCAAGAGAAAGGAAAAGAGAAAAAGGAAATTTTCTTTGAGATTATTAAAATTCACAAGAAAGGGAAATTTATAGTTGTTTATTTATAAAGAAAAGCTTTAGCTTTACTCCATGTCCATGATTTCATGAAAGCAAGGTTTGATTATTCAATTAATATAATCGTTTGATTTGGTAATAAAGGGGTTTTAATTTAAAATTTAAAGGACTAATTCCAGATTGATTAGTTGATGGGTCTTGCAGAGAAAAAACCATTAAAAACACACAGAAAATATGTACATCGTAGTAGGTTGCAGAGACGTTTGTTGTGAGGGGGACACTTGGAATTAGTTGTTCGGACATATCTATTTTGCTGAGTTCAGGCAATGTGCTAGTTTTTCTACGGAATACTAAAATTGGGTGACCAAATCCGCAGCGTATTTACGTGGTTCACCTAATATTTTTTGAGTTTATGTCATGTCAGTGGGCCACAGTAAAATTAAGGTCGGCAACTTACTACGGCACCTTTTAGTTCAGGCATTCATTAAGATACTCATTCCATAAGAAAGCGACAAAATATAAGCATCCGATAGATCAAGTTTTTAACATAAGGAAAATACTCATTCCAACAAATGGAGACCATCGAATTGATCCGGCACGATCAATTCCTCCCATCGCCTCATGTTGGGATCGTATTTTTTTAGCCACTCCTTGGTGACCTCCGAGACCTCATGAAACCCATAAACCGGTGGTAATGGACAATCATCACGTACTTTAAGACCGATATAATGTATGTTGTTATGGTTGAATAAAACAATTCTCCGATCCTTAAGCGATTCATCCCAAATGGTGTATTTTGGTGTGTATGTATAACATGATCCCTTACCAAATAGATGAACAACGCAACTCCACGTTTCTGCCAAGAGATGTCCACATAGAGGCATCTGCATCCAATGCTCTCGGGTAATTGTCCATTCCCCTTTGGCCCTTGTACTCTAGCAACCATTTTTTCAAAAATCACTTCTTTGTCTTGTCTTGTTTTTCCTTCCTTCATCATCGATATGTAAAATTCCTTGTCTTCTTGTAGGCGCAAGGCCATCATATTTCTAAAGTATTGACATTGGGTTAGGTTCTCATCGTCCGCCAAACTTATATGGCCTATTTGTTCCGACGCAACGTGATAACCACAATTCCCATCCGCATCCACGTCGTCGGTGGATAACACATAGGGCTTGATGATTTCAGGAAGTTTCGAGTAATACTCCTCGAATATGGTGTAACACGTTCGATGGGGTCTACCTCGTTCATCCCTATGCGTGCTTCCATCACCAAGAGCGGCCCTTATAGTCACCATAGAACCCTTTTGTCTTGCTTCCCCCTTCCATGCACGTAACCTTGACATTCGTGTTGTACTAGCTTGACTCTCTTGAGAAGGAACGAATAGATAGTTTGGCCCTTGACTCTCTTGCGAATGAGAGATTGGATCCTCATGTTGCGAATGAGCGATTGGATCCTCATGTTGCGAAGGAGCGCGTGTCCCGCTTTCTCCCTTCTTTGGTCGACCCATTTTCCTCTTAGTCGGTGCCTCTTCATTCTCAATTTGTGAAGGAACGTTTGAAACATTTTTCTTCTCTTGTGCGCTACTTGCCCCGCTTTCTCCCTTATTCGGTCGACCCCTTTTCTTTGGAACCTTAGCATCTTCATATTTAGCGTCTTCCTTCTCATGTCGACAAAGGATTCTTTTATGACTCAACAACGAGTGTTTTCCAGTACTCATTGCAACCTTAAACTCGTATCTTTCTTCCTTCCTATCCATGTTGGAAGGTGGTCTACTCGTCGGCGAAATCACCGTTGGTTCTCCGACCGGTACCATATGGGGGTTCGCGGCTAGTTTTAAGTCATACAACAAAACTTTTCTTCCCAAGCCATAATTTTTTCGAATTTATCGATGATTTCTCTTCCAATATCCGTGTCCACAAAGGATTCGAGTGGATCTTCGGTTGGGGGTGGTTTGAAAGTAAGTTGCTTCCAAAACGGATCAATGATTTCAAAAGGAATTCCTTGTTGGTACTTCGCGATCATGTGATGACACCGAAGGCCGTCATCATCATACATTTACATTCAATTCTTCTTCTCCCCATCTCCTTTTCCACATAATATTTGTAATACTTCATCATAAAAATAATCGCCCAGTGAGACACCCTATAATTTAAATTTGTAATCAACTGACTGTGTTCCTTGTAGCTTGTGATGATTTTCATCCTACTCCCTTCCATTTGAGCGGTTATCTTGATGATATCGGCCTTGGTGTATTCATGGATGGCTTCTTGTAATGTAACCACGGTGTTTTGGCTCCCTCGGAGAAAGCTTTTCAAACGTCCATGAGATCCTTCCGCGATACTTGTCGCCTCATTCTTGTAATGAATGTGTTGGTACGTGTAAGCATACACAATTTTTTTTTTGTACGGATCCAACAATTCCTTTAAGAAATAAACCATACATTTCTCGTAATGTTTCTTCCATAGCAAGTGGCAATCGAACTCGTGCACGGACATTGAGCATACCATTGAATCCCAATGATGTTGAAAAGCCTTCCATAGTATCCCTTTCGCTTCATACTCCGATTTGCTTTTCTTCTTGTCCTCCTCTCTTTGTTCCGGAGTTAGTTTTTGAAGATGCTCATCTTCGGCTTTTTCACGAGAGGTACCTTTTTGTGGCTTTGGCTTTTGGATATGACCCCTACCATACTTCTAATATTGCATTGTATGTGCCATGTGCAAAGAAAATGCTTAGCATCCAGAAAAACCACTCCAATGGCATTCATTAGTGCTTGGTCCTTATCCGTTACTATGATCCTCGAGTTTGATCGCCACTTATATCTCCTTCACGGTCTCTAGCATCCAAGTAAAACTCACATCATTCTCCCGATCCATAAACCCCCATGCTACCATGAAAGTTTGCTTGTCGGAAGTATGGCAAGCAATGTTTAACAACGACATGTTGTACTTGTTGGTCTTGTACGTACAATCTATTAACAAAATTTGATAGAAGCATTGTGCCAACTTGATCATCTCCGGATGCGCCAATACTTGCTTCCTCATTGTGTATCCGTGTTGATCGGCTAACCATTGAGATTGTTCCATAACCGCTCTACCATCCCATGACCTCCTCTTAAAGGCTGCTCTTGCCGTGTATATTTGCCTCAAAGTGGACAAGTTACCCCCATCATCCTCCTTAATCTTCCTAAGGATGTCACTTGGTTTACACGCTTTCATCGACATCACCGTTTCCCATTGATGTGGTTTCAACCCAAAAACTGCCGCGTGTCCAACAAGAGATTCCGGATCATCATGATTATGACAACCATTCAACACTTTATAGAGCTTGTATACCTTAATAATCGGGTTTCTTGCATGTATTAACTATAATCTTAAACGGGCAACCATACTTCTTTGATTTAGTAATGTATTCCCTTGTCGTCTTCTTCACGCATACCGGCCCTTGCCCGATGACTTTCTTGCTTTCCACCTCTCTCACAAACAAGTTCCAAACGATCTTGACTTGAGCGACGGCCTAAAACTAACGTGCATTTGATCTCTATTCCCTTGTCTATAAACCATTGCTTTGCATCGTTTCGTCTTGCCATTCCAAATCGGTGAAATAGTGGGCAGGTATCGTGACCCAACGGAGATACGGCTTTGGGTTGATCTTCATCAAACGCTACAACAATCTACAACAAATATCAAAAATTTGATGATTCAAAATAGGTTTATATGTTACAGTCGATTAACCCGATTAAAGTAATCGGTTTATATGTGCAATCATAAAGACGATTAAAGAATTGGCGAAAAAAAATTCAAAGTATACAATCGGTTCACGTATCGTGTAATATAATCCGATTGTTATTCACATTTCTCCTTGATCTTTTTTCTCCAAAATCGGATTACACATTCACGAAAATAAATCGAATGTCAACTTTGTGTATTCTACGTGATTATTCTAGTCAATGAATCGGATTATGCACAACACCAACAAAAAACGATTCTCCTCACGTACCCATCTCGCCAAGAATTTACTACAATCGGTTTATTTGGTTATGAACAAAGACCGATTCTTGAACCTAATTTGGGGATTTTACCCAGAATCGGTTTATGGCATGTTATCGAATAAACCGATTCTGGTTTAAAGTTTTGAATTTTTTTTCCTTATTCGACAATTGGGACATGCAAATACATGTTTGTAGATCGTTACAACTCATACCTGTTTATTGGAAGCATTATCATCTTCTTCATCCCGACGAAAGTGTTCTTGTGCTTGAATAATATCCTCAAGCATTCTTTGGTTCACTTTCTCTTCTTCATTCAACAAATTTTCCAATTCGGAAGGATCGAAATCATTATAATCTGATGCACCCCCTTCTTCATCACTACTAGAGTCTTTATCATCACTATAAAGTTTCATTTTTGCTAAGAAAATCACAAACCCGAGTTTTTCCTTTTTTTCCCTCTACTTCTTTCCATCCCAACCTCAAAAAAGGAAAATGATCTTCTACTCTAATCTAAACATTATAATCCTACTCAAACACTTATTAATTTAATAAACATTAACTTAATTAATCATCACTAATTTAATAAGAGTATATTAGGCATTAATATATATAATGTATAAGGGGTTCCTACAAATTACTTCCTAGTGACCCTATTTTGTCATGTAGTTATAGGCCCCAATTAAGTTGCCTATGCCCCAATTTAGGAAGGCTATCTTAGTGCACTGTGGCTACTATGTCTTTACATTTTATTTTATTTTTGACAAGTCAAATTTTATTACATCAGAACGTCACTAAAATAGTGACAAATAGATACAAAAGAGAAAAGAAAATCCAAGGGATTATCTGTGTTTGTACCCAATTAAAATGGCGTATGTGCATACCGCACAAGCTATTTGATGCTGGAGAAATACGATTTATCGGAGAAACCTGTTTGGTTTATTAAGGAAACATATCGGTTTATTAAAGCACAAAATTGGTTAATTAACCCAATAATGATAATTTCTGGGTGAAAAAGGCATGTAAAATTTGATACTGTTTAAATGGACGAGAATGTAAAAATAACCAGGATGTAAACAGTTTCATCCTACCCATTTTCAAATACTTTTTCTTATTTTTAATTTATATCAGGATGCATCCAGTTTCAACCTCGCTATTTTTTAAGTTTAAGCCAGGATGAATCCAGATTCATTCTTGCTATTTTTTTTGGTGTCCATTTCACCCATACTACTTTTTACTCGTCCATTAGAACCATGTTTTAAAAATATTTGGGCAATTGACCCAATTTCTCTTATTAAAGAAACACGTGGGTTTGTTAAAGAATCCCACATGGTTTATTAAACCTGGCGAGATTGGGGTATACCCAGATTAATTGGGGTATGCCCAAATTTACATGGACCTAGTGATCTTGCTAAGGGGTGGTCAAAATTGGTGATTTTACTTTAATACCCTTGAATTAATTAACTTAAAATTAAAAACTAAAAAATTCTTAATCTTCCCTAATCCCTCTTCTCTAATCTCTCTGCTCTTCCCCTTCATCTTCTTCCATTTCTTCCATCAACCGAAAATCTTCAACTTTGATTTTCCGAAAAAATGGTTGATTCTACCGGCGAAAAGAAAACTGTAATGATGTCTAAATTCAAACCCATCATTGTGCTGTGTGATTTGATTGTTATATTAGGTTAAAAATCAAAAATTATGATTTATGTGTCTTTAGTCGGAAATGTCATAACACGCATATCTTGCCGACTTTTCATAATAGCCATGGCGACTGTAAAAAATTTCAACAGCCGGCATGGTATTTTTTTTTAAGACCTTGCCGACTAATACATGATTCTACATTTTTCTCAACAGCCGGCAGGGTATTTTCAACAGCCGGCGGGGTGTTTTTCAGCAGCCGACAGGGTATATTTTTGAAGACCTTGCCGACTAATACATGATTCTACATTTTTCTCAACAGCGAGCATGGTATTTTTCAATAGCCGGTGGGGTGTTTTTCAACAGCCGGCAGGGTATTTTTTTTGAAGACCTTTCCAACTAATACATGATTCCACATTTTTGTCAACAGCCGACATGGTATTTTTCAACAGCCGGCAGTGTATTTTTTTTGTAGACCTTGCCGACTAATACATGATTCTACATTTTTCTCAACAGCCGACGGGTTTTTTTTTTGTAGACCTTGCCAACTAATATTAGTCGTCTCGTGTGTGTCAAAAAAAATAAAGTCGGCATTGTCTTCATTTGAATACCCTGCCGGTCAAAGTTAGTCGGCGTTGTCTTCATTCATCTACATTGCCGGCCAAATATAGTCGACATCTTCTTCATTCGTCGACCTTGCCGACTTTTCATAGTTTCAGAACAATTTTTTCATCACAAATCCAGAGTTCAATCAAAAACAAAATTTCATAACTTAAATTTATAATTTCAGAAGTTTTAATCTACTCAATTAATTAATCTAAACTTAATTAATTAACCTAATCAGAATTTTTAGTGTTAATAAACAAGGGTATATTAGCCATTTAGAATATACATGGTTAAGGGGTGGCCTATTTTACTTCTAAATGACCCGGATTTTGTCTCATTAGGTATACCCTAATTTGGCGAGGTTATTAAAGAAACCAGTTCGGTTTATTATAGAAACATGTGGGTTTATTAAAGAAACCCACGTGGCTTATTTTGGAAACCCAGTCGGTTTATTAAAGAAACCCAAGGCTTATTAAAGAAGTCCAGTTGACTTATTTTGGAAGCCCAGACTGTTTATTAAAGAAACCCATATTGCTTATTATCGAAGCTCAGATGGTTTATTTTGGAAGCCTAGTCGGTTTATTGAAGAGACCAAAGGCTTATTAAAGAAGCCTAGTTGGCTTATTTTGGAAACCCAAACAGTTTATCAAAGAAACCAATGGCTTATTATGGAAGCCCGGCCTAGCTTATTATAGAAGCATATTTAAAAGACTATTATGGAAGTCATTTTGAGATAGACACAAATCTTGGAAGATAGATATGGATCTTCCAAGATAGATACAAATCTTGAGAGATAGACATGGATCTTTCAAGATAGATGCAAATGTTATGGAGATGGACACAAATATTGTGAAGATAGACACGGGTCGATTCAAATCTGGGGAAGATATACAAGGATCTTTCAAGATAAACATGATTCTGGGGAAGATAGACATGGATCTTCGAGGATGAGTACAAATATAGGTGGTTATTTTGGATAACTACAAATCTAAGGTTAACTACAACTAGATTTGGTTTTTGCCTATAAATAGAGGCAAAAATCTAACTCAAAGGACATGGAATTCAAGGTTTGCTAACCATTCAAGAATTATTGTAATCATCATATCAATAAAATCTCTCCCTACGGGATTCCATCCGTGGATGTAGGCACAACTTTCCGAACCACGTTAAATTCTTTGTCTCCTTTATTTTTCTTTAATTCGTTTTCCAACCCTAATTTTACATCATCAACATCAAATCAATCGTGTTTTGTGCCTAAAAGTAATTTTGGGAACAAACAATCTGCACAAGACAGCGTCAAAGTTACAAATAAAAGTGGAAAGTGAAGTATCCTTGAAAAAATCCGTGTGCAAGGGACCAATTAAACAAGGAACATTTTACAACAACAATGAGTTGCTTACAATGTCTTTATATTGTTTTACTGGTTCTTGAGTCTGATTTGCGTCCATTATTATAGAACGTTGTATCATTAATTCCGTTATCTTGATTTGGTTGTTTTCTACATAGTATAAAAACAAGGTTCAAATGGGATTGTTGTAATTTAGGGAAGCATATATAGTAGGGATTTGAAATCAACCATCTCCTCCTTCATTCTTTAGCAGCAGGACACCTACAAGGTAATGCAAATTAGGAATCTTTATTGGAGAGAAAACGTAAAATTTCTCGTGATTTTATCTCTAGAATGTTGAAAAGCGCCATCATTATGGTTTTTTTTTTTACATGTTAGAGCGAGGGCTATGACTGTATCTTTTTTTTTCCGAAGAAAAAAGAGGATGTATTAAAAAGTAAAAATATGTACAAAAAAGTTAAGGATCAAGCGGATCATGCTCCTCACATCAAGTAAAAAAAAAATATGGTTATATTTTGAGAAAATTAGGCTAAGGCCCCACCCATGGATAACCCATAATATGAGGCCCCTAGTTAAAAGAGTTTTAAAAACAGGCCCCGAATTAAAAAAAAAAAATTAATGAAAGCGAAAAGACTAAATTAGCCTCGAGTATATAATAAACATCACCTACCTTTCTCTCGTTCAGAAGCCACTATTTCATTTACCAGGAGAGAGAAAACAAATCTCACTCACTGAAAACAGAAAAAAAAAAACCTAAAAATCAAGAAATCTTCCTAAATCAGTTCGAGATCAAAAACTATTCATCATCTGCTGAATCTGCTAACCCCTAATTAGAAGAAACATATTGAAACAGTTTCAGACTCAAAACCAAAAACAGTTTCAGTTTGAGATTCAAAAACTAAATCGCCGTTGTTAATGATTCTTGTTGATGAAATACTCCGACGATGAATCACTAGGTATGTTTTGATTTGAATCTGTTAGTTTTGATCTGTTTTGATGAATCACGATGTCAACTGTTTTTTGGAACTGTTTTTGATCTGTATTTGATTTGTTTTTGATATGTTAATTCAAAGACGAATAAAGAAGAAGAAGACGAAGAAAGAAGAAGAATACGAAGAAAGGAGAAGAAGACGAACAGAGGTTTGAATCATTTTGGATCTTCTACTTTTCCTCTCTGGTTTTAGGGGTTAGGTTTACTTGATGATTTCTGTTGATGTATCATTTGAATCTCATGTTTAGGAGTTTAGGACTACTGCAAATTGATGTTTTCTTCTTGTTAAAACTGGCAGATTGATTCAATTTACATTTTGTGAACTAAAATGGCGCAAGGAAGAAGGAATCCCCCAGCGTATGCTTTAAGAGGTACTTAGATGTGAAATTATTTGAGTATATGTGTTGTTGTGATATCATGCTAGTGAAAATGCCTTTGAATGTTTAACTATACAAACAAGGCCTTGTGTAACTTGAAAGTTACACATTCAAAATCTAACCACCGATGTATTGTGGTATGTATATTGAGTGTGTAACTTGAAGTTACACATACAAATGAGCATATATTACTTGTGAGTTACACATTCAAGATGTCGCCTCGAGCTTCGTGTAACTATAATTTACACATTTGGAATCTCATGTTTTGATGTGTAACTATAATTTACACATTAAAAATCTCAACACTAACTTGCCAATTGACTGTGTAACTATAAGTTACACATGGAAAATCTCGTCATGAACTAAATTTGATTCACTTCTGAATTTTGCTTGTGATGATGTCATGAACTAAATTTGATCTCATGATATGCTTGTAAATTTTCATAGAAATAGAGAGTATGTAAATAAGAGTTACACATTAAAAATCTTATAGAAATAGAGTATGGTTTGTATATTGATTGTGTAACTTATAGTTACACATTAAAAATCTTATAGAAATGAGCCTAGATTTGTAACTATAGGTTACACATGGAAAATCTCACCACTGACTTGCTAAGGGCATGTGTAACTATAAGTTACACTTTAAACAATCTCACCAATGACTCTACAATGGGTTATATATTGATTGACTGTGTATGTGTAACTATAATTTACACATTGAAAATATCAACACTAACTTTCCAATTGACTGTGTAACTACAAGCTACACATTCAAAATCTCATCACTGACTTGCCTTGTGGTCTGATTAACTTATAGTTACACAGCAAATACAGATTCTTATGCATGTGTAAATTGAGGTTACACAACACATAATAGAATGATTCAGTTTGTGTACTTGGAAAATACACATAGTTTATGACATGAATTTGATTTTGCAGTTATAAAGGAGTGTATTTATTAAGTACACAAAATACTGACTCATGCTATTTTTTGTGTGTGATATGTACAGGAAAATTAAGGCAATCCTTGAATGCCATTAAGGATTTGGTAAAGGTGATAAAACCTATAGGATTGACTGATAGGGCTCAGAGATATCTTTTAAGAGTTGCTTACGGTAAGCTCGTAATGATGTATTACGATGAGTATGATCCAGCTGTACCAAGTACAACAAAACAAATCACTACCAACAAAAGCGGCGTATTGAAGCTTTTGAACTGCTTTGATATGGATTGTGACACACCTTGTTATTTCAAGTTTGGTGATGATAAGTTTATAGAGTCTACACCTAGAGTCAAAGGCCGGTTTATTTTACATGCAAAGGATTGGAAGTAGAAAGGGTCAAAAGCTATTAAAGAACTTTTCTCATAAGGATTTGACTGACAATGTTTTGTACAACAAGTTCTTCACCGATATTAAGTCTACAGCACATCAGACAACAGTGACTAAGACAAAAAATTTAGAGAAGATAAAACAACTTATGACCAAAAGGAGAAAAAGTGGGCGAAGAAAGAAAATTGATGATAAGGATCTAGTTTGTTTGATAGGTTTTTATCTTTGCTGTGTATTATTTTTTGGAGACATAAATGCTAATGGAGTGAACGTGAAATATCTTAGTGTCGTTGAAACATATGAGACGGTGCTCAAGGTGTCTTGGCCTGACTTAATACACGAGCACTTGTTTGAAGAAATTCATGATAATATTAATTGCTTGGCAAATGTGAAGGCTTGTGTGCAGTACTTACTGGTAAAGCTTGTGTGTAATTTCTATTCCAGCACTTTTAGTGTTATGTTCAGGATATTTTAATATTATTTGCTTGACTAATTAAAATTTATATATGTTGCAGATATTGTTTGCTGTAACATGCACCAAGGCTCAATCCCAAAGTTGCAAACCACGAAGAAGATATCCCGTGGGTTGGAAGGTGGGATCTATACTGATTTCGGATTACATTTCTATAACAGACATGACACATTTTCGGTAAGTGTTAGTTGGTTTATGTTTTGTAAATTTATGGTAATATCAATATAATTTAGATATAACTTTGATGTAATCAGAATTGTCATGTGTAGCTATAACTTACACATTTAAATGTGCTTGTGTAACCTATAGTTACACATGCAAACATAACACCAGTGAATTCAATTTATATGTGTAACTATAGGTTACACATATAAAAATGTGTTTGTGTAACTTTAAGTTACACATACAACTGAAAATTTGTACATTTAGAATGTTCAACTGTTTTTGCTATCTCTTTTTAACCTCTCCATCTGTTAATTGCAGCCAACTCCTAGCTTTGTGGCTGAGTTTTCACAGCTTGAGAAGCAGCTAGGTATATCAACCGTGGTACCCAGTAAGGACGACCTGTAAAGCTGGCTGAAAGCGCAAACCATTGAGAATGGACAACTGAAAGAGCAACTGCAAGCAAACCAAGCAATGTTTAAAGCAGTGTATGCAATTGCAAGAGAAGGAATATCAGAAGGGGACCTTTCAGGAACAGCAGAATTCAAGATTCACAATTTTAGTTGCCAAATTATGCAAGCAATGGGTATTGATCCTTACAAAGTGACCCAGGAAGAGTTTATGCAACATGAAGATGCTGGACATGGAGGTACTGATCGTGGAGCTACTGAGCATGAAGAAGTAGAGTTACTGCATGGAGCAATTGATCAACAAGGAGATGGAACTACTGAGCATGGAAGTAGTGAACATGAAGAAGAAGAGTCCGAGAAAGAGACTGAGCAAGAGAAAGAGAAAGATGACACGGAAAAATCCTTCCATGAAGAATGTAAGTAGTTGTTCATTTTTAATATGCTTCTTTAACTTGATAGAGGTACCCAATTAGTTGACACTAAGGTCTTTGAACATTTTTAGGTTCATATTTTAGTTGTTCAGTTTTAATATGCTTGTTTAACTTGATTACACTTGATTATTGTTGAGTAAACTAATCATATGGATGTGTAATCCTAGTTACACATGCTATATGCATGTGAAACTTCCCGGTTACACTAGTTAGATGCATGTGTAACTGCATGTTACACTAGGTATCCATGCCATACTCATGTGTAACATGAAGTTACACATGCTAGTTATCGAAGCCAGTCAATCACACATGATATATTCTTCTTGAAATTTTATTAAAAAAAAATTTAACATCATAATCATCATCCTAATTCTCATTTCAATGCTTGTGCAGTTCCATGTATGAGCCTGGCAGCTGGAAATACGCCAAAAATTCTGCAAGCTCAAACTTCTGCAGAGGGGCGCAAGGCTCATCAAAAGAAGAAGCCCGCTAGTAAGAAAAAGCGCACTACTGCAGGTGTTGTTGATGAGGCGCAGAAGAAAGCTGATGAAGAGACGCATGCTGCTGATGAGGCACAAAAGAAAGATGCAGAAGGTGGTGTTGTAGTTGAGCCGCGTGAGAAAGCCATAGGTGATGATGCAAATGTCATTGAAGAGACACATGCAACTGTTGGTGACGGTTTGGTTCTGACTGCTCCAACTCAGCCAACATCAGAAACTATTGACGATAGTTTTGCTTCAACACAGTTTGAGGACTCCATGGTGATAACTGCTACAACACCGCAAACACAGCCTGACAATGCTCAGACCTACATGTTGGTGCAACAAGGAGCTAACCCTACTGATATGACGGATGCTGAAGTGAGTAAAATGCTTGATGAGATTGTCGGTGACATTAACAAAAGTGAACCTGAACCTCACAGGTGATGGAGAATGCGAGAACCTAGCTCAAGTGGTAACCACTCTTCCGTTTTATTTTTCCTTTATGTTTTGTTTGTAATGGAAGTGTAACTTCAAGTTACACATTGCAAAAGGCATGTGTAGCTTGAGGTTACATACATTACATTATTATTTTGGCTTGTTTTGTTTGTAATGGAAGTGTAACTTCAAGTTACACATTGTAAAAAGCATGTGCATCTTGAGGTTACACACAGTACATTATTATTTTGGCTTGTGTAACTTTAAGTTACATACATGTGCTAATTTACTGAGATTTTGCGTATTTTATTTTGCGCAGCTACAACACAAGGGAACTTTTTTAGCCTTGGAATAGATAAAACTCCACTACCTGCAGGAGAGTTGCTGAAGGAAGTTGCGAATACAATAAGAGAAAACCAACCAGCATTCATACAACAACGTGTCTTTGAGAATAGAAAAATTCCAACACAAGATCTGAAGCGACATGAAAAGAGGACGAAGAAGATTAAGAAGAGTGTTAATGAAGAAAGAATGACCACAGTTCCAGAAGTGGAAAAAGAAAGAATGGACGCAGTTCCAGGAGCAGAAGAAGAAAGAATGGATGAGGTTGCTGAAGAAGATGACAGAACAATGAGAAAGGATGTGAAAGGTTCTGAAGTTATCGAAAGGCTGGAAGGCGAGAATAAGGAGAAAGTGCTTGAATATTTCCATACTCATTCGAAAACGTAAGTAGCTTGACTCCAAGTAGGCTTGATTCTGTTATTGATTATTGGATATTACTACTTGATTCTGTTATGTTGATGAATAATAGTTTACTTCTTTGTAATGCAGAGACATTACTTGGATTGAACACGACGAAAATGGTAGCCTTCTGTTTAATATATCTGGAGAACTAATGCTACAGACTTACCAAGAAAGAATCCTTATTGAGTCGAATTCATCGACTTCTACATTAGCAGATTGAGGACAAAGATGAACTCTAACAAAAAGTATGACAAAGCGATATTCCTGCTCTCCACAAGCATACGTAAGTAGTTCGATATATTTGAAATCTTATTCCATTTATAATGTGTAGTGTGTGTTGTAAGATTATGATTTTTTTTTTTATTTCGGAAAACAGTTATAATGTAGTAATCTGAAGTTACAAATGCTGTTATAATGTGTAATCTGAAGTTACACAACCATTTATAATGTGTAATCTGAAGTTACACATTCTTATTTTTCTAGTGAAAAACCCAAGCCCCTATGTGTAAACTTCTGTTTACATAATCACTTGTTCATTTGTAAAACTTTTGATTAAAAATGTGAGTTTGACATTCCAAATGGTTTTTGCAGATCACGTACTTGAACGATTACGCAGAATTCAAGAAATTTTGGATTCCAAAGCTTGCGAAGGAGTATGTCAAGTACAAGAACGATGCTGATCAAACTTTTCGCCCAATGTGCAACAACAAAACACACTATACACTGTTGGAGTATGAGTTGAAGAGCTCTAATGCTTGGTCCTACATGAACTCATCAAACGTTAAGCAACTCAGGAGTGAACACCTTATTCAAGCCAAGAAATATGCATTTGCAATTACTACAGGAACCGAGACTCTTGTGTCCTTATGCTTCTTGGGATGAATAAAAACGCCAAGTATATGGCTTCGCCCGCACAAGGTACAATTCTGATTGTCTTCCATGTGTATGCAATTACATGAAGATCAGGATGAAGAATAAACCACTTGACAAAAATTAACCTCAAGTATGATGCTATGGTGGACCGACAAGCTGAACCGCATGAGAGGAAGCATGCTATACAAGATTATTTCGGATCCATTCGAGATGCGTAAAAGCGTCATTAGGATTAGAAAAAAATCTATACTAGCAAATATGTTGTTAGCCACAAACAGATGTTAGACTTGGAAAATATGTTGTTAGAAACTTTTAAATTTCATCAGTTAGTAGATTTTAGCAGTTCTTGGTTTTGAAAATATTTTTGAATTGAAATTCTTTGAATTAAAAACTTTTATCTTGTTAGAACTTTTACAATTTATGTGTACGAGGTTTCATAAAGTATGCAAAGGGTAAGTAACTACACATCTTAACATGATGCTTTAGGTGTAACCTGAGTTTACATATGCATTTATCATGTGTAACCTAATATTACACATGCATTCACAGCAGTGTAACTTCTGGTTACACATCCATATATTTGAGTGTAAACTGAAGTTACACAAGCCATTGATCGGACTTTCCCAATAAATCAAAAATAAAATAAAGTTACACCAGCATTTATCATGTGTAAGCTAATGTTACACATGCATTAACAGCAGTGTAACTTCTGGTTACACATCTGATCAGAAGTTACACAAGCATTTGACCACTGATCAGACATACACAATAAATCAAAAAAATAGAATAAACTGCATTTCAACTGTTAACTGACAAAATATAAAATCTGAATGAATAGATCCTTGCACATAATCAACGTTGCAGAAAAATAAAAACGTTTGGTCCATGCGAACCGAAATGAAGAAAACTAAAAAAGAAACAATCCAAGACAAAAAAGAATCCACACATAAAATCATTACTTGCAGAAATGAACTTTGGTAGGCTCAATCTAGTGAGGTGTGAACTTCCGAGGATTCCCGTGAACTGCCTTGTTGTGACTGTTTCCTTGCGCTTGCTTTAAACGAACTTTTCTCTTCACCTTTTTCTCACGTTTACTTATAATCCTCTTTCCTGGGGGTCTACCTGGTGGCTTCTTCACGGTAGGCGGGATGACGGTGTTATCTGGATGATATTCAACAGGCCTGTTGTAGTTGGGAATCGGCTGGATGGCATGCATATAAGTCTTCCTAAAATAGTCGCTTGTAAAATATGGTGAAATGAAATCAATAGCCTCACGTTTAATCTTCCGTATGGCTGCAAGATCATGAGCACAAGGAAAACCATATACGCGCCACCTTGAAAAAAACAAAAACAAACAAAAAATCAGTTAGTTGCACATACAAATCATAAAACACTCAAAATTAGATAGTTACAGGTGCATATACAGGATGTGTATCTTTAAGTTACACTTGCAAAATATATGTGTAACTAGTATTTACACATGCATATATCTAATCTTAAAAGGAGAAAAAGAACATACAGAGAGAAGAAAAAGCATAAGAAACCAAACCTTTGACAGGTGCAAGTCTCGTGTTCGAGGTCCACCATGTGAGACCTTTCGCTAATAACTTCAAACACGGTAGGACTAGCAACCAATACTTCCCAAGCCAAACCTTCATCTTGAAGAGCCACAAGCTTTTCTTCATACTCAGGGGTTAATGGAGTCATCATATTAGCACCAATTTCACGACGCTCTGCCATCAAACACATTATTTTCCTCCTAATCTGAAAAGGAAAAAAAAATGATGAATACATAAAGTGACAAAACATGAAATAAAAAAACAGCAAACAACAAAACACACACACACACTTAATTAACCTGATCAAGAAGAGCAGATGCGATCTTCTTGTGAACCAACCCGACTATTGACCGATTCTGCTAGAGTACTAGATGTTCGTCCATAACGACAACCTTTGAAATAGGCATTCACATATGATTCAGGTGGTATGGTCTCGATGTAATCAGCCACCCAATTGCAGTTCAAGTCTCTAATCTTCTGTATGGCTTTCGCATGGTTTTCAGGTGAGAGTGCGTATGTCGCCTCTCGGAAATGGTCCATCACAAGCGAATACCTAGGATCTGTTGCAGTGATGGGTATATTTTTCGTCAAATGATAGTAGCAGAAGCTGTGGAACCCATCTGGATAGACAAGTGGAACACCCTGCAAGAGTCCTTCATGGCGATCCGAAAGGAAGGTGATTGGCCTCCCATCACCAACAACTTCAGTCAAATTCCTCAAAACCACTCCCATTGTCGATAGTCTCATAATCTACTAGTGCAAAAGCAAGGGGAAAAAACCTACAAAAAAAAATTGTGCATAATCGAAGAATAATAAGTTTCACACAAAATAAACAATGTGTAAATACAAGTTACACATGCTAAAACAAATGTGTAACTTAAGGGCTACGAGATGATATTTTCTTAGTTACACCTCTGGGTAAAGTAATGTGTAACTGAGAGTTACACATGTGTAACTCTCAGTTATTTGTCAACTGAAGTTGTTAAAAAAGAGAAAAAAAAAAACATACCTTTACCACCATTGATCCCAGTAGCTGCCATCAAGCAACCTTTGAATGTACCAGTAAGGAAAGTAGTATCCAAGTATACCATTGCACGACAAAACCGCACCTTTGATGCATGCAGCAAATGCGATGAAAATCCGTTGAACTGTTTATTTTCACGTTCAAACTTTATCACGCTACCAGGGTTGGTTTCCTTATAGCATTAATATACCATACCAAATGCGAGTAGGACTTGACATCGTCGCCATAAATCGTCTCATAAACCTTTTCCCTAGCATTATATGCCTGATAGTACTCCATGTTAATCCCATAATTGGTCTGGAAATCAGCAGCAATTTGGTTGGGCTTCTTGTGAGGATTTTTGCGAACTTCTTCCTCAATCAAACTAGATGAGAAGCTGGTGGAGTATGTTTGGTTCAAGTTGCGCCTCACCAAATTCACAAATGTGCTCGGGGTTATAAGACCTGACTGGAGATGTTAATACAAAATATAAAAAATTCAAACCAAAAAACAATATGGTGCAAAAAACATCATGTGTAAACCCAAAGTTACACATACCGTAACAACACATAACATGTGCTAAGCATTAGATGACAACATCGAAAACCTACCCGAAACATTTCGTTCCTCTCATCAATAGAAGCCGCATGGAATTTCCAAATTTATTTTTTTATCTGCATACTTAGCCGTAACCTAGAACGCTCATTGTGAGTTACAATCATTTTGAAACCAGTGCGAAGACGATACTTGGGTGTAAGCAACCCCGACTTGCTTAACTCCTTCAACAAACACATGACCAATCTCACCAAGAACATTGGGCCAACCATCCGATAACAAAGGTTTCCCGTTGAGCTTGCTTTTATCTTCCAAATACATTCCAACGAGTAAGATTGTTTCTGGACGAACACATACTACTAGACCCGCTAGAAATAGAAGAATCTGCCCTAGAGCTGGAGGAAGAGGCCACACGAGGAACATTTTGCAAGAAAATATCAACACTGGTCTTTTGTTTACTATTTGTGATGGATATAAGAGCTTGCAACGAAAAATCACAAATCAAGCGGGAAATCTTTCCCACTTTCTCGAAAGAAGAAAGTAATACCAAGAGGAGTAAAATGCTTCCATTCCCGGCAAACTTGTTCCTTAAACTCTTCAAGTCTGATATCAGTATTAACACGCAGGGTAATAAAATCAAAAGTAGCGAACAACAAAGAATGCAACTAACAAGCAAATAACTAATGCAGCAGCGCAACTAACGGAATCCATGAAAACCTAAAAATATCAATACACACAATAACAATATCAAAATTTTAAAACGAACTTAATTCACTCGGGCGTTGCCCTCGTGAGAAGTATATTCTATGCGGCAAGCTAAATATGAGTAAAAGATACAAATGATATACCTATTTACACATAAACATGTTACAGGACATATATATGTAACTTCAACTTACACATGCTTAAAATACAACAGGATACATATGTGTAAACTAAAATTACACATGCTACAACTAAAAAACATGTGCATCTTCCTCACACATGCTTAAAATACAAAATGATATATGTGTGTAAACTAAAATTACACATGCTTTAACTAAATAACATCTCGCATCTTCCTTACACATGCTTAAAAATACAACAGGATATATATGTAACCTAAAGTTACACATCCCAACAACAAAAAAACAGCATGTCCAACAAATCAAATCGAACTTGTTCTCATCAAACAAAATTGTTTCTTCATACTCCTCTCAAGATCAACAAAAAATTAACGAGATCGTACATGGAAGAAGAACAAATAATTCAAAAAAAAATTGAAAACAGATCTGAAATAAAAAACAAAATAAAATTATTACCTAGATTTGTTGTTTTCTTACTTCTGAAACAATGTTCTTAGTATTCCTCTTCTCAAATTATCAACCAAACTCGTAAGCATCAACAAAAACATACTCAGTATCAAAACCAAATAAAAAATGTGAAAAACTAGATCGCAATTGTAACAATCAAAAATCAGTTGAATTGAAAACTAGATCAAAAATCAGTTGAATCATTCGTACCTACGTTGATTTCTATATCTCTATTTATAATGTGATAAATCCAATGAATAACATCAATAAAAATTGAGAAAAAGCAACAATGAATCCTTGTTCTTCGTCTCGTCTTCAACACAGCAACAGATTAACGACCTCTTGTTCTTCAATGCAACAATTCGTGTAGAAGAAATCAACCTAATTCTGCTACTGTTATAATCGAGAGCTAATCGAGAGAAGAGAATAGAGAGCTAAAACCTAACCTGAGTTGGATTTCTGTTTCTGTTTCTGTTATAAAACGAATATAAATACCGGAGGTTATTTTGGGTATTTTTACTTTTATTAATGAAAGTGCTGACGTCAGCAATCCGGGATAATTCAAAACCAGGCCCCAAAAATAAAAGTTCTGGGCCTAGAAATATCAAAAATAGAAAGTGTGGAGTTGATAGTGGAGGATCCACTTTGAGGGGCTTGTATATGTTGAACCCATATAGTAGGGGGATTCAAGTATTTTTCACTTATATTTTCTCATTGAAAGGGTACTTGAGAAACTGAAAGGTGTTTAACTTCATCAAAAGAAACCTAAAGAATCAAATTATGTTTTGCGTTCACTATAATATCATCAGCTGACTTTGCTCTCCTCTCATGCGCTCTAATTCTCTCCAGATCCCATAACATAGCAAACAAAATTAGCAGCCACAAATTCTTGCATCTTTCAGTAAGTTTCCACGTATGCCAAGATTGGAGTACAGAAGATAAATCCCTAGGAGTAACCCAGCTGATGCCTACGGAGCTCAAAAATGGCTCCACGCTTGTAGGGAAAACTTAGTAAATGAGAAGCGTCTTCTTGTTCGCAGTTGCAAAGCACACGGAAAGTACAATCGTGTTGAAATCCTCTTTGTTGTAGCATCATTCTTAATGGTAGTGAATTTTGAAATGTAGCTCAACAGATAAAGGAGATTTTAGGTGGTATACTAGACCTTTGTACCACTTTATAAGGGAACAACTCATTAAATGTACTCATCCCAGCATTATAAGAGCATATCCTATGAGTAGTGTCACTTCTTCAAAATGAATGAGTGACTACCAAATTGCTCTAATTTTTCTTTACTTTAGTCTTTTTTATTTCATTGCTGGAGTGCTTCTTCAGTTATTGAGAATGGGGATGATTCCGATTGTATCTGGGGGCGATCTTAGTTCAAGAAGTGGTGACGGCGGCTTCAACCGGTGGTAGTGGTGGTGGCTATGGCTAACACGATCTAGGGGTGCAGAATCCAGGGTTCTGGGTATTGCAGTGGGTTATCCTTAAATTTTTCTCCATTTCTACCTGTCTTTCCTGCTTGATGAAGTCACAGATCAAAAATCATTTCCTTTTTGGTTTTCCCCAGCAAAATCATGTCCATATCTTCTACTTCTTCCCTTCAACGACAATTATTGGGGATCTTGTTATCAATGGTTTCTTTGGGTGTCGTGGTGGTGGTCGTGTGGTCCATGAAAGCGGTGATGGATGATGAAAAAGGATGGTGGTTGCTGATCTAGGGGTGATTTGTTGCATCTGGTTCTAGGGTCCCAATCAAGATCGATTGATCTTGTTTTCCTTGGGTGCCATGGCGGTGAAAGCGGTGGTGTTGCGCGGCGGGGCGATTTCAGTTCCTGTGGCCTGTGGCGGCCGTTCACCGCTAGGGTTTCTACTTTTAGTGGAAATGATATAGTTAGGTTTTCTAACACTTGGTTGGTATTAATGGGTTTTGGGCTTTCTTTATATGGGACTTTTCACATTTCTGTGTGATAAATTTTCCTGGGCTTACCAATTATTGGTAGGATTTCAATTTTTGGGTTTCTAAAAATGTTACGTGGGTTGCTAGTGTAATGTGAGGTTCATTTACAGTGTTGGGTGTACCAATGTACTAATATCCTTTTATATATAAATATAAAAACTATCTTTACCGAGCAAAAAAAAAAAAAACCCTTCATTCCAAACTCTTTCATACACTCCTTCGAACGAAATAGTGGTTAGTAGTGTCACGCTAGACGGGGACTTTTCGCGTGTGGAAAAATCATCATAAACGGCAGATTGTCCCTTGTGTGACACAAAAATAGGAGTTCATGGCAGACTGTCCCCCCTTGTGGGCATGAAATGGGTATACATGGGGCACAGTCCCCTGTGTAGCCTCATATTTACCAAATTTGAAAGGTTGTGCATAGTGGCTTCCCACCTTCATATGAACTAGTTCTCCTTCATTACGAAGGATTTAGTCTCCAAATGATATTATTCGTAGGAGGTGTTCTAAATATACTTGAGGAAAAATATGTGTTCTCAACAGGATCCATATCATCCTCCTAAATTTGTAAAACATCGTTATCACGTTTTATTCCGAGAAGGTCTATATGTTCAGCGGGATCATGTGTTTTAACACTCTATCCCCGTCTATGAGTATATTTCTTTTTTTCGGAAAAAAAAAGGTTATACTAAAAATAAAAAACATGTATAGAAAAGTTACGGATCAAGCAGATCATGCTCCTCTCAGCAAGCAAAAAAAAAACAAAAATCACAATATGGTTATGTTGGAATTTTGGATCAAAATTATATATGAGTAAAAATCTATTTTCAAAATTTAAATACCAAAAGATATGTTTGTTCATTCATAAGACACCTAATCATGAATAGGTGTTATGGAGAGTCACAATTGCCCATGGCGAGTCACCATTGACCCTATGTAAATTCATCTGTTAGTATTATTTTATATAAGTTTTTTCACAAGTTTCGGAAAATAAAATGTCAAGCACTTTCATAAAGTTTGAGTCGTGTCTAAGGGAACAGTAATTGTCGACATTCGCCGGCCTAGTAGAATTGTAGTGCTACCTTCTACAAGTCGTGATCGTTGTAGAAGGTTGCGTCTGCAAAACTGTGAACACCGTATACGGGGACGTATTAGTCTTTAAGGGAAAGAGTGATCCTCGCCTCGATCAACCAATTTGATAAGTATCTTAAATTTTACTTTGTTAATTTTTATTTGTTGCATCGAGAGGATTTCCGAGAAACCAAAACCAAAGCATATTTTCCAACAGGTTATATTTTCCTACCTGAGAAATTGAAAAGTGTTTGAAAACTTCATCAAAAGAAACTGAGAAAAATTAGATCTTAAGAGTGTTATGTGATCATAAAATTGATTCTTTAAATCAATTGCAATACAAGTATTATGAGAAAAGAAGTAAAGTACATTGGATTCCCAATGCGGATAAAAGTACCTGTATATTCCACCTTGTAGCTACTCAAAGAAGGAAGAAAAATAAGATATCTTCTCTTAAACTCACTAATCAAAGTTGGGTCATGACTAATGTTGATGGTGTGGTTGCTTACTTAGTCAATCACTTCTCAACTTTATTCAAAAGAAATCTTGATGAGGATAAGGTTACTATTCAGTTTCAAGCCTTAGTCAAATTAGATTTCGTATACTATGAATTGATAGCCATGGTCCCTTCTACCGAAGAATTTTGGAAAGTTATTAAGAATATGAAGAATCTTATAGCTTCGGGACCTAATGGGATGCCTATAATCTTCTTTAAATATTGTTGAGAGTATATCAGCGAGGAAGTAACTCAAACCATAAAGAATTGTTTCTTGTTTGCTTATCTTTCACTAGGACTAAACCCTACTAATCTTAGTTTGATTCCCAAGGTAAAATACCCTACTTTACCTTCCGACTTTAAACTAATTTCACCCACTAATATCATGTACAAGGTGATAATCAAAATTATTTCTCAAAGACTCAAAATTCACCTCAACAACTTAGTGGACCATGCTCAATATGCATTTATACTAGGGAGAATGATTGTTGATAATATAGTGGATGCAAAAGAAATCTTGCATACCATATCCACATCCTCATATGTGTTAGGTTCTTTTGCTCTTAAAGTAGATATTAGTATGACAAGGTTAACTAGAGGTGTTTAAGCCATTTCCTTAGAGCTTTCGGTATTGTAGGTAAATCTCAAGAATTTATTATGAAATGTGTCTCAACTTCATCGTTTTCTATTGTAATAAATGGACAAGAGCTAAGGGTTTCTTCCCTAATGAAAAATGATTACAACAAGGATGTTCTCTCCCTCCGTACTTGTTTATTTATGTACTCAAGGGTTTTCTTGGATGATGAGAACAATGGAAATAATGCTCTTTCCAATGGGTATAAGATTTGTCGAAATGCTCACTCTATTTCTCATTTAATGTTCACAAACGACCTCATTCTTTTTGGGAACCTTCATGAGAAGACTACAAACTTTATTCAAAAGATACTTAGTACTTATGCTTCATGGTCAGGACAATGTGCAAACATGAAGAAATCAACTATTAATTTTAGTAAAAGAGTCAGGCATAATAGAAGATCTAGTAGGTTGGGTGTTTAATAAATGCAAATAACTGATAAGTATCTTGGTTTTCAACTTCTTATTATCATCTTACAAGATTGGTTCTTATGAATCCTGGTTGATAATTTTGATTCCAAGTTAGCAGGTTGAAAGAGAATTCACTTAACTCATACAAGTAGAATCATAATGATCAAACATGTTCTTGGTCTTATACCTCCTTACTATATGACGACTTCCATCATTTCTAAGAAGATCTTGGAGAGACTCACAAGGACTATGCGAAACTTTTGATGGGGTCACTCCAGAGAGGTAAGAAAAACTCATTTTATTAACTGGAAGCACTTTGAAAAATTGAAACATATTGGTGGGTTGGGTATTAGAATGTTACAACATTTGAACAAAGCCATGATAGCCAAACTTATTTGGAAACTGTTAGAGAATGATGATTGCTTATGGTGTCATCTTATAAGAGAAAATTATCTCCAAAATATTAATTTTTGGGAGGTGAAGAAGTGCAAAAGTATTCTTCTACATGGTCAGCAGTGTTGGTTCGCATAGATGATATGAAAGATGGTTGTTCTTTGGTGAGTTGTTAATTGGAGAGAAGATTAACATTAGGAATGACCCTTGGGTACCTAATCTGACAACATGAGACCTACTATCAACCATAATGTTACTAATGTCTTTCTCAAGTTGGTGAACTTATTCTTCAAAATCTATCAGATGGGACACATACAAACTTCAACGACTGATTCCTCCTCATGAAGTTACAAAAATTCAGGAAATCTACATTAGTAACAATCAAAGATAAGAATATAAGGATAAAACTTTGGATTCACCACCCTAATGGGGTTTTTTTCAGATAAATCCTTCATTAAAACTCTACAAGACATACTTCCTTCCTCCTCCAATGCTGGCAACTCTGAAGAATTTCCTTGAAAGAAATTTTGGATGGTAAAAGTTATTCCCCCTATGATTCATATGTTTCTATTACGAATGTTCAACAATGGTATTGCAGTTGGAAGCAGAATGGTGAAGTATTGTGCAACGGTGTTATTGAATCAATGTAGCATCTTTTTCTTTATTTCCCAGTTTCTCAAGCCCACTTATTTGCTTCTCCATTGAACTTCATAACTAGTGAGAGCATGAATTTGACTATGCATCATTATGAACTAGATGTTAAAAGGTGGTGATTCTTACTAAAAATAGGTGCTTGTCTACTTGTCTCCGGGTCTTATGGAAAAAAATAATCCCGTTTGAAGCGTTTTTTCAACAAAGGCAATATTAATATGGCAAATCCCATGGTCAATGTTTCAAAGCAGAGGGCTCTTTCTCAACCAAAATTTGTCCCCACTCCTTATTGAACAAGATAATTTAGATTCTAAAAAAAATAAAAAAAAATGAAATAGTGTGGTATATTGAACATGATCTTTTATTAATGGCTAGGAATTTCTACTCGGTTTGATGATTTTTGATTTAAAGTTCTTGATTTCATCTCTTATGTGAAAATGAAGTTTATTGTGCCTTGGTAAGTATTGAACTATCCATCGATGAAGAGGTTAAAGCACATTATAAAATGAAGGCGACTCTCTCATTTTGATAAACTATATGAAATACAACAATTTCATTATTCCTTGGAGGATCAAGAGTACTAGTTCCAGAATTAAGGGAAAGATAAGCCTGTTTTCTTCTGTTCAATTTAGTTTCATCAAAAATAAGGCTAATGTCATGGCTCACTCCTTAGCATCTCATGCGGTTGAACACCATCTGTATAATCAGTGGTTAAATTCTCATCCTTCGTGTATTACTTGCTTGTTAAGTGAGTCTTTTTTTTTTTTTTTTTTAAATCTTCAATAAAAAGAAGGAAAAAAAGATAAAGAGAAAAATTATGAAAAATAGCGGGAAAAAGTAAGTTAAATTGAGATTGAAGACCGATATCATTGTAGTACAGTGGTAAAGTCATTAGGTGATTATACCTGCAGTGACCTGAGTTCGAAACTCATCATCGCCAAATTCTTTACCGATCAAATAAATAAATAATTGAGACTGAGTACTCTTTTAAAAACAAGAATAAAGTGAGTATCCATAAAATCTAATTTATTACAGAAACCAACTCAAATGTGCCTTCGCTAACCAACTCTTGTTAAATCCCCACATTAGGCCGGTTCCTATGGGCATGGCAAAGCCATGAGTTTGCCACTTTTCCAGGCCATGTCGAGTCCCTACCGAGTGGTCGAGTCTCGACTGCTTGGTGTAATATAGACCGTCGGGTCAAAAGTAGACCGTCAGGGGTGTAAACTCGGTCACCCACTGCATCTCATCCAACGGTCATCAATTCATCACCCTATCAATACAATATCATATATCATTTCAGCTCACATCATTTCTTTAATCTTCATTTATTCACTCCATAAATCTAATATGCTAGTTCGAGGTCACAAATTTAGCTTAGCTGAAGATGAATGCATTTGCAGGAATTATGTTCTTGTTACACAAAAAATGGTCAATGGTGAACACCAACAACAAGTTACTTTATGGAAAAATATATTTCAGAGATTTCAAGTAGAAACATTGAACCTCAATAATCGAGATGCAAATACTTTGTGTCATCGCTTTGGATTAATCAGCAAGGATGTGATCTTGTTTGTTGTTGCGCTTGTTGAAGGAATTCGAAAGCGAGTAGATGGTCAAAACGAATTTGATGTGGAGAAAATATGTCAGGTTCAATGGCGCAACATAGTGGGAAAAGATTTTCAATTTGATAGTTGTTATCATATCTCTAGGATGTTTCCCAAATATGATGCATTTAGATTAACATTTGTATGATGCATCTTTCATTTGTATGATGCATTTAGAAGTAATCAAAATTTAACGTTATTATCAAAGTTTAATTTTAAGATATTACACTACAGGAAAAATCATCATCCGCAACTGGAGTTTCGCAACCCTTTGATAAATGTCGTAGAACATCCTATGTTTTGCAACTTTTTTCAAAGGAAGTGTCGTGGAAGGGCATCAGTACTAACCCCCAAGACCCAAGGGTTGCGACAAAAAAAAAGGCAACCCTTTAAGCAAAAATGTTGTGACGCCATTTAGATTCACAACCGTTTTCAAGATAAGTAGTTCGTAATCCTATGGGAAAGAGTCGCTGAAGATAAACATAATATGAATAAAAAAAAGATTAGTGTTGAGGGGATTCGAACTTGAAACATACTGTGTGTTAGTTCAACCCATCAACCATCCTTACAGTTCACAAGTCTTGGGTTTTGTGCTTTTTTTTACAAATGTATAACGACCATTATAAGTGTTGTTGAAGCAAAAATATAGGATGTTGGAAAAAAATGAGGGTGAGGGATTTGATCCCGAGCCTCGTGCGTGAATGTCAGCACCATCAACCATGCCTACACGGTCACAACACCTGTCACCGTGGTTTCTATATTTACTTACTTCATGACAACCTTTGACAACATTTATAAGAGTTTCAAAACAAAATAGGATGTTTAAAAATAAGGCTCGAGTCCACCCGAGCCACAAACATCGCAAAGCCTTCCCGTAAACAATCTTCCCCCGAAACAATCACATACATTCTACCATGATAATGCATCTCATTTCATATCTCTACTAGTTCCCCCGGCACTTCATTTCACAATTCAAGACTTTAAGTACCCAATTTCTTCTAATCCACCAAAAAACATAAAAAGAATGGAAATTTTTCGGAAAAATGACAACCCATAGCACCAAATGGTAACTAGACATGAAAAATAAGACAAATTACTGTGCATCTCTAGTTCTCCTTTGTAAATGACCGTACCATCACATATTCCCTTCTTCTCTCCTATTTTTTCCTATCTTGAGATTCATTAATGAAATGAAAAATCATTTTCATTGGCGAGTTAAAAAGGGTGTTCACTGGAACTAAGGTCAAAAATCACAATCACACATTCCCAATCACAATCGAAGAATAGTTATAGTATCAAAGAAAGGAAAAGCAAAAGATCCCGTGACAACAAGATACACAATGACAAAGAACGAGAACGACTGAGACAAGTAGAAGAAAATATAGCGTGCAAAACCACACACGTACACTACGTACCGACTAACACAGCGAACTTCTTTTCTTCTTCCTTGTTCTTCTTCTTCTAACCACTACGACAGCTTCAGCATCTTCCCTTATGTAACTCTCGCTCTCGCCCTCACCACCCATTAAGTATCCATAGTTTGGCAACTTGTGCCATCGTTTTCATTGCATACCTCTAATTCATGGAAACCCCTAGGTGGTGGTTTTATCATCACATACCAAATTAGATATATCCGACTCTCGAAAATAAAAAACTTGTCGCGCTTGTGATGCTAAAATGAACGGGTTCGTTACTGAAATTGGTTCTTATGTCGCTTTAAGTTGACTAATGTGAATCCTTTCTCTACCTTCACACAAAAATAGGTGTGAGCCCAACTACATTTGAATATGGGAACTTGAAGGGTAATGGAGTCCAACACTGTAATTTCTTCTAAAACACCATAGAAACCAATGGTTTTTGATCGTCCTGCAACTAAAGTTTTTGATTCAATTGAGACACCACTGTTTTGTGTGACTCTTTTAACATCCTTCGTAAGAAACCTAGACCCGTTGATAAGCAAGCCTTTATATGACACGCAGTTTTCTAAAGGCCCTTTGACAACCACTCCACCGTGTTTGATAATGACATGCCTTGTTCTATTTGCATATAAACCTATAAATGCATACGATCGTAACATAAAAATATAACTAAAATGGTTATCTCCTGAGCATGAGAAGACATATTTATATCGATTCTTTTAAATGCGGATGGTTTAAGTGACAAAATCAAACGAATATCTTGAACCCATACATGGAAAACAAACAAACAATATATATAGCACATCCATAGACAATGGTTCTATTTGTGTTTTCAAGTCTCAAAAGCCATAAGTGATTAAAATAGATACTAAGGTGCTAATCGACTAAAAGTGGGAAAAACGTACCTTTTTTTTTTTAAACCAATCTTCGAATGTTTCGATCAGATAGAAATGAGCTGGTCTTCATTGGTAACAGACCTCTCAATGGAAGATTTTAACTCATCCATATGCATTCTAAGATAAAATTAAAATCAAAACATGACGTATTAATCCTGACAAACCATTTCTAATGAACAACAACGTGATACTTATGTCGATATGGGTCAATTTCTGTTGTGTTAAAAAGCACATATCTCGTGAGCAATCTTTAGCTCTTCACTATCCATACGCACTTGTTCACCTTTAGAAATTCGAGTAGTGCGTAATTTTTAACATATTCTTTGAATGTCTTCATATACACTACGAAAGTAGCACATATATAAAACAGATTATACCGGTTAGAACACTTAAATATTAGGTAGTAACTCCTAAGCTACAAGAGGAAAGCTGCGACATGTTGCATAACACACCTTTCAAATGGATACATCCAACGATATTTCTGAGGTCACATAAACGCACTTCCTCGAGCTAGGTGAATTTTCAAGTGCACCATCACATCAAAAAATGATTGAGGAAGTACACCTCCAACATACACAGAGTCTCAATAACTTCTACTTCAAGTTCTACTAATCTTTTGAGATCAACTACCCTTTGGCATATTTCGTGAGAAATAAGAACACAACCTGAAAATCGCCACTTGGCCCTCGGGTAAAAGTCCCCTCAAAGCTACATGTAATATTTGTTGCATAAGAACACTTGGTAATCATGAGCCTTAAGGACACCTAAGCAACCATCTTTCAGAAATGCTTGCTAAGATCGAACTATACCCATATGGAACCTTCAAATTTCTCATCCTATTATAAAGTATAGCCTTATTCTTGTGGCTTAAAGCTATATAGTCTTTGAGTCGAAGAATTTTTTGCCATTTATCACTTGGATGCAGTCAGGTCGTATTCCCATACTCTTCGGATCATTCACGGGAATTCAAACCATCTTTGTTTTGAACTTTATATTCAAAATACTACCAAGGATGCTCTCACAGGACATTTTTTTTATCGTATGCATAACATCAATATTATGCATGTAGCAACAAATCCTAGGAACTCATGAAAAAACCTAACATTAGTAATTCCAAAAAAAAAAAAAGATGAGTCTATGTTCAATGAAAATCAAGTTTTACACATAATAATTACCTATAAAGCCATTTTGACAATCTAATATATATGTATATGAAGTTATAGTGAGTTCAAGCAAACATGATGAGAACCTCATCATAAAAGCTGCTATTTGGAAGTTCGAGGGGGCTAATCGAGGTTATAGTGAGTTCAACGCATAGATGATCAGTGCATGAAGCTATTTAACAAGTAAATGTGAAGTTAGAACTGACCTTCCGGTAAGGCGGGTCGAAGAATATCGGCCGTTTGTTAAACACCTGAAGACTCGGTTTCACTCAATCGGTTGCACCCGATCTAGCCGCATCGAAACAACATCCCTTTTCCAGCTTCCCACAATTAGAATTAGCATCCTTTGCACCTCTTGCCGCACTACTCGAACCCTTTTCCTTTACTATCTTCATTATTCTTAACTTATTCTTACGATTCTTCTTCTTCTTTTCCTCTTTTTCCTTCCTTTTCTCCTCCTCGATTCTTCTACAGCTTTACCAAAATCATTCACAATACTACTCTGCGTTCAAACACCTCAGCGCCTGGACATAACTGGTGGTTTTCTCTCCTCTCAATTTCTCCATTAAACATGTCTTTTTCTTAGCGAAAAGGATGATTATTACGAAAGAAATATCCTATGATTCAATGTATACGGTTTCACGACTAAATGGCAACCACCCAGCGCTAGAGTATTATCACCACTGAAGAGGACGGGATGCCTTCCCTTCATATGTACATTCGGATAGATTTCCATATGCATGGAAATCGTTAATTTTCCACATCAATCAAAGTTTTCAAGTTAAATTACAGTTTTACTAAGCGAATCCATACACTTTGACGTCGTTTTCCATAACTCGATCGGATCGTCAATCAATGGTCGCAAGTATACATCAATGTCTCCTACAGGGTTGCTTTTTCTGGAATCAGCATGCGCAGAATAATGTTTCGGCTTGCATACCGCACAGGGCGGCAGGTGTAAATCACGATCATCACCGCTAGCAGTGTGGGTTGTGGAAAGATCGCCAAGCGGATTGAATCCGTCGACACATCAAGCCCAAGACGCAGATTACGCGAATCTGAAGCAAATACGGGAAACCTACGGTCTATGTGCTTCCAAGCCAAATAATCTGAAGGATGGCGCATCTTCCCATCTTTACTCTTGTTCGTCGCGTGCCATATCAAGTCTGCTCGGCCCACTTCTGGCGGTTGATCATAATCTCCTCAGATCTCCGGAACAAGAGGAAGTATCTAAGAACCTTCACTTCGGTATCTTCTTTTTTGGGCTTGTCTATCATGTCCGCACTCGTTGAGGTCGTCCATGTTAGACGTGTCTTGCTTCCACCTAGAATAATGACATTTATGACATTCATCTGCATCTTTCAAATCTTTTCTAAACAAGCGACAATCATTATCACGGGCATGTATTTTCTCGTAAGTCAAGCATAAGATTTGCTTGACTTCTTCGCCATATGTGCTTTTAGGAAAACGATGAACTGGCGTGCAACATCGAACCAATTGTCTTGAGAAGCTCGTCAAAAGCCTACTTAGATATACCATTAAACTGTCTTGTTCCTATACAACTCAGCAGTGATAGATAACTGTGTGTGTGTTGTACAATTGGGGTATAACGGAATGTCAGCCCGCCTCGTCCACCTGGTTGTCCAGCCCCTCGTCCTTCTGATTTCATGGACCTGATCTTGATGTGAATCACCTTCGAAATTATCCTCTTCTTGTATCTTTTCTAAACCATGCAGTCGCTCTCTCTTGGTAAGCATCATTAGAAATGATAACTAGGTTCCCATGAAAAACTCACTCGGTGTATGTAGGATCCTATACCTCGTTTTGCAAGTGAAGATGCACTATTTTCGGAGGAAGTGGCAAAGCAAGATTCTTACAATCAACACAAGGACAAGCTGAACTTAGAAGGATTTCCAAGTTTTTGACAAGCAGATCTCATGAAATTCTTGATACATTACGATATGGAAGATCACCCCTACATAAAAGATAGATAAAATCGGAACACACGCACGTAATATTAACGTAAACAATATAGCAAACTGATGTAAAGAATATAATCAATATATATACTCTTAAGTTAAACATATTAACCTTGGCCAATGAATCCAATCTTTATTCATGATCAGTTACAACGAATTCAATCGATCGATAGATATATATGTTAAAATAAAACTTGAATGCAATGCACATGAGAAAAGAGAAGAGTTAGAATATGGCTCATGAGAGATCTAGCCTACTGCAATTAACTTTATCATGTAAGATTATAACAAGCACTAATAAGTAGTTACCCGAAAAATTATAAAGTCATGAATGAAATGAAGTACTTTTTATTTCTTTTAAATCATGGTCTTACACATAAAATTAAAATTATTACGGATGAAGACTTTTCCCTAGCTTTGTAACTAGATCAGCTATTTTGATTAAGTAGAAACTCTAACTTTTTCTTTTGCATGACAATGAAGATAGCATCTGAAGCCCATGTAAAATCTTCACATTGTTCACATACAAGGTAAGCTATGTGTTTATTGTGTTGATTGTTGCATATTCTTAGGGTGAGTTTGCATTTACAGGTTGAAGAGAAGCACAACTGATTGTGCAGTGGACAATCTTTATAAGAGTGATCATCTTATCCATAGGCATTACAGACTTTTCGCTGATGGTAATAACAACTTAACTTGGCTTTGCAAGGGTCGAAGCATCATTAAACCATTCAAAGTAGGTGCGGTAGGTATGGTGCACTTGAAGAACATTTTCCATAGGTATCAGTTGTTTTAGATCGTAGAAATGCTCTCACCACCATTACTAAGGAACATGCTTGCACCTAATAGAGCAAAGGACACACTTTTTGTTTCATGGTTCCCTTGTTCACACATAGCTGCACTCAGTTAGTATATTTTTCATTCTCATCTTCTGTTGTTGTTGTTGACTACTATACTGCTACTTGGAAAGTCTTTCATACCTCCTCCCATGGCTCGATTCAGTGTTGTTATGGCTTAATTAGAAGCTAATTTCAGTCCCTAGCTAGTAATGTAATCGGTTCCACAATGCTCTAAATATCTCATGGCATATACCTTTGAACTCTTCTCTCGGATTACCCTTTGTTTCCCTCCCGGTTCGGCAAGTATGTGTACACAAAATTCTTGAGATAAAAAATTAAATCAAATCCTGCCAAAAGAATTGAAATTTGAATCAATATAATGCAAATCACCTGAATTCAATGCAAACCTAATTCTAATCATTTGAATTAAATGCGACTTAATTCACATGAATTCAATCTAAACCCTAATTCAAAATATTAATGCAGTAGATTTTATTTCAACCCACTAGTATTCAATGCAATGATTGAACTTAACTGAAATAAATGACCCCAATTATCCAAACGAATTAAATTCAATGATTGAAAAAATATAAAAATCAAAATCGAGAATCAAAAACAAAATTAAAATTAAACCTAAAGAGATCGAAACCAGATTACCAGACTGGGTAAGTCTTCGGGTAGAGTCGATCAATGTTGATTGCTCGTAAGTCTTCAACTCCAGTGCATGTTGATTGTTGTTCAACTATATCTGTTGGTGTAGAAACTTACGACTGCTACCTCGATACATTGGGTTGATGAGGGTGGTT
>JAJJWW010003300.1:2005000-2212768 GCA_023531295.1 Papaver armeniacum | reverse complement strand
AATTTTGTCACATTAGATACTTTGGAATAGGTTTTCTGTTCATTATTCCATCTTCTCCGTCTGCAGTAAATATACGCTATCTTACACCAGTCTGTTGTCTTATTTATTATACTCATTATTTCAAAAGCTGTGACCACCTCTGGTTTGGCGGTCACAGCTTGCAGCGTACACTACGCTCACATCTTGTAAAAGCCGAAAATAATGCGCTGACATCTTGTAAAAGATAAGGCCATCGATAAGTGTTGGATACTCCCTCACTTAATTCACCTAGAATGGAGCATGTGGCAACAATCCCATTCTATGAATACACGACATTCATCCAGGTTGGAGCATGTAGCAACAATCCCATATACCCTGTGAATTTCTAGCATTATTAATTAATGCGCAGTCAGCCTTGTATTTCCTGTACTCATTATCGGTGCGGATGACGACCGAGTGTTACTCTTACGAGCAAAGACGAACCTCCAAGCATTATAATGAAACCATGTACGAAATACCCGTACAGGCTGACTCTCGGTGTGTTATACTAGCCCGATTGAGCCCCTCTCGGTGTGTTATACTAGCCCGATTGAGCCCCTCTCGGTGTGTTATACTAGCCCGATTGAGCATCCAGACTGACCGTATAAGTCCGGATATGATCGCAGTCATCCAACTCCACAAGCATGATTGGATGTCCCAGATCAATTCCATCACCCCCAAGCAGGTATGGAATACCCACTGCCGACCCCGCATGGTCGGCCATTGGCCTAGCTTGCCAAAAAAAGTTCATACCAAGCAGCATGGACGGAAAACCCTAAATTAGGGTTTGCGGCATATTACATGTGTCGCAAAACGGTCTCAACCATCCATCTTCGCAGGTATAGATGAAGGGTGTAGATGTAGATTCAAAGGGCCCAGAGCATGTCAACACGATCACCATGGGCCCGCCTACACACTTGACCAATCGGTCAAGACCAACCATGTTTGGTCGTGACAAAATCGTCGCCCAAACAAGAGATGACGCACGGCTTTGAAACCCAAAATTAGGGTTTTGAGCATCACGAGCGTCCATCTTCTCCGACATGAATGGAGGGTCCAAGATTAGATTAGGCAGGTCCGGTCATACCAACATGACCACCGTGGACCCATCTATTCCCTAACCCGATCGGCCAAGGCATATCAAGCCTGGCTAATCCAAAACGCACGCTCAAACTAGCGTGGTCACACCTCCCAAACCGCAAACCGATCTCGACCACTCAACTTCGCCGCACGATTTGGATGGCTCGAGATCACGTTTTCATGGGATATTCGGTATAGGCGTAAACATCAGCCTACCACCTTCACACCAGGCCAATCGGCCAAGACCGACCAAGATTGGTCGTCTTGGAACGTGCGCCCTGAAGAGGGCGTGACGCGCGCCCTTACGGCACTAGTTTTTTGTCGCAAATCGATCTCGACCACTCGATTTCACAGATGAATTGAGTGACCCATCATACTTTCATGAGGTAATGGGGTATAGGCGCCTACACCATCATGCCATCTACACGCATGTATGGTCGGTTAGGCCAAAGTTGTATCCCATGCTTGGTTTGAACAAGTCAAGAGTGATGCCTGCGCACCTCTTCAAAACCCTAACTTCATCAACGGTCGCAGATGAGTGTCTCAAAGATCATCTCATCCGTCCAACTTCACCAGCTTGGTTATACAGCCCTGGTCATGAGTTAATTGGTTAGTGAGGTGTCATTACACATCACTTTACCACACCATGATGCAGTACCTGCATAAAATACGCACGATACTTCACAAGTATCGACTTCCTGAATAACGCAGTTATTCAATTCAAAGATTACATGCTATCTTTCATGGATCCACGATCCACACATTCCAGACATCAATCATGTCACAAACTGGGGGATACATACTGGGGTATTGGTCTGGCGGTTTACAGCGTGCATCGTGCAACGCGCCATCACAAGAACGTGTTAGGAAGTCATGGACGGTTAGAGATGAATAGGAGAAGTGGGCAAGGCTGGTCGTGTATCACCAACGCACAACTCCACTACTCCATCACTCCACTTCCTCCACTTCCCACGAGAGACGTGAATAAGACTCAATGACTTGTATAAATAGGTTCTCCGCCCTATTTCCAAACAACAGAGAAAAACAACAAGAAAACACCCAGAACCTACTTACACCAATCGTAAGCTTGTTCACTTTCCTGTTACAAGTCATAATAAAGTCTACAACTTCACAATCTCAACACCTTCTTCGCTTCCCTCCCTAAGATCAACCCCATCTCCTTCACTTTGTGACCGAAACAAGGCTGGAACGGCCATTTCTTGGTTTAGGCCGGACTTACACAGATTGATCTCTCGAATCTACAAGCACTTACCGCGCAGTGCATTTGTTTAAGGTTTAAATTCATTCCTCATCCACACCCCAAATTACCAAATTCTGCAGGAGTAGTTTTCACCCATAAACAAGGGTGTATTCTCTACGGGTTCAAAACTGCACGCGCAGTATTTTCTTCAGGTCCGAAATTTATATATGCAATATTTCCTATGGGTTCGAAGTCATATGAAGCACATATACAGTATTCTTCTTCGGGATTCATATACAGTATTCTCTACGGGTTCAAAACTGCACACGCAGTATTTTCTTCAGGGTTCAAAATTATCTACGCAGTATTTTATACGGGCTCAAGTGCGTCTGCAGTATCCTTCTTCGGGTTTAAAATTATATATGCAGTATTTTATACGGGCTCAAGTGCGTCTGCGGTATCCTTCTTCGGGTTCAAAACTATATACGCAGTATTTTCTACGGGTTCGAATGCGTCCATGGTATCCTTCTTCGGGTTCAAAATTATATATGGAGCATTTTTCTACGGGTTCGAATCATATATGCAATATTTCCCTTGGGTGCATATACACAATATTTTCTACAATAAGCACGCCAAGAACTCATATGCGTAATCATCGCAAGGATTATAAAAGAAAAACGCCTACTCTTAGGGTTTGCACCTACATGAAAAGGGAAACAAGAGAAGTACCGGAAGACATACCTGGAAGCCGGTTTTCTTTGTGACTCTGCCGCTAGTAGGAAAGGATGAAAGGAATAAGGTGCAAGATGAGAGAGAGGGATTTTATATATGGGCGTGAAGATTCTGAAATAGGGAAGGATTTCCCTTTACCAAAAATCGTGCGTATAAGGAACGGGCCCACAAGGGCGCCCAACTTCCCAACGTCGCCCAAGTTGCACCGGTCCCGCCAGTTGCGCCAACTCCCCAGTACCGCCCAAGCCACACCGGTCCCACCAATTGCGCCCAATATCCCAATGTCGCCCAAGTTGCACCGGTCCCACCAATTGCGCCCAACTTGCCAATGCCTCCCAAGTTGCACCAGTCCCACCAATTGGGCCAACTTCCCAAGGACAGCCCAATTCGCGCCAGCTAGCACGCTCAGCTTCCCTACCTTGCGCCGGTCCCACCAGCTAGCACGCTCAGTTTCCCAACTCGCGTCAAACTTCTCAATGCCGCCCAGCTCCCTGTCTCTCAATGATGTTGACTTCCCAATTGTGCCAGCCTCCCGATTTGTGCAAAACTGCCAGAGGCAAGGATTCCAAATCCTATTTATAAAAAGGTCAGACAAGCCTCCTCAATTCTCTTTACGATTTACTGCTGATAGTTTGTCACCATCTTATGCTTACCTCGCAACAAAGCTCCTGTTCCGAGCTAAGCAGGGGACTTAATGTTGATGGTGGTTTTTAAACAAAGGGTAAAATTATAAAACCCCAAATAACCTAATGTCACCGATGACACATTTATTAGAACATTTAATGCAGGTAGTCAGTAATTAATAGGGGGTATTTTTTCAAATTAGGGTTACAACGAACAAAACCCTAATTCCCCTCCGTGCCAATGGCAAATCATGCCGGCCACACCAAATGCGCCAAAGCATGCTAACCATGCTAGCCGCACCTCCGTGCCAATGACAAATCATGCCAGCCACACCTAGCCCAAGCTAGCCGCGCCATGCCAAACGCACTCTACCTTGGCCCTAGCTATGCTAGTCACACCAAACGCGCCAAAGCATGCCAACCATGCTAGCCGCACCTCCGTGCCAATGGCAAATCATGCCAGCCACACTTAGCCCAAGCTAGCCGCACCTCTGTGCCAATGGCAAATCATGCCAGCCACACAAAACGCGCCAAAGCATGCCAACCATGCTAGCCGCACAACCGTGCCAATGGCAAATCATGCCAGCCACACTTAGCCCGAGCTAGCCGCGCCATGCCAAACGCACTCTGCCTTGGCCCTAGCTACGCTGGTCACGCCATGCCAAGCCAAACACCCTTACCTTGGCCCTAGCCGCGCCATGCCAAAGTAGCGCCCGCACCTAGGCTTGCGAACCATGCAACCTAGGCCAAATTGGCCACGCATGCCATTGGCACATGCCAACACGCTAGCTGGTAGCTTTTCTCACCAGGGCGCGGCCCTAATGGCCGAGCATGCCATTGGCACATGCCAACACGCTCGCTGGTAGCTTTTCCTACCAGGGCGCGACCCAAATTGTCCACGCATGCCATTGGCACATGCCAACACGCTCGCTGGTAGCTTTTCCTACCAGGGCTAGACCCAAATTGGCCACGCATGCCATTGGCACATGCCAACATGCTCGCTAGTAGCTTTTCCTACCAGGGCGCGACCCAAATTGGCCACGCATGCCATTGGCACATGCCAACACGCTCGCTGGTAGCTTTTCCTACCAGGGTGCTACCCAAATTGGCCACGCATGCCATTGGCACATGCCAACACGCTCGCTGGTAACTTTTCCTACCAGGACGCAACCCAAATTGGCCACGCATGCCATTATCACATGCCAACACGCTCGCTGGTAGGTTTTCCTACCAGGACGCGACCCAAATTGGCCATGCATGCCATTGGCACATGCCAACACGCTCGCTGGTAGCTTTTCCTACCAGGTCGTGACCCAAGTTGGCCACGCATGCCATTGGCACATGCCAACATGCATCGCCGGTAGCTTTTCTTACCAGGACATAGCCCTAATGGCCATGCGTGCCATTGACACATGCCAAACACGCACACTGGTAGCCTAACTTGCAAACCGTGCAACCTACCATCAAGGCATTCTGCACACGCCATTGGCACTTGCCATACACGCCACTAGCAGCTATGGCATTGCCACTTACACTCAACGTACAAGCATTCCGCACATGCCATTGGCACATGCCACACATGCCACTAGCAGCTCTGGCATTGACACTTGCACTCAAGGTGCAACCCGCAACAAAGGCATTCTGCACATGCCAGTGGCACATGCCACACGCGCCTCTAGCAGCGCCACTTGCACTCAAGATGCAACCAACACTCGAGACATCAACACAAACCGGGGATGCTTTCTAGGGTTTTGGTTTGGCGGTCACAAAGATGCGGCGTACACTACGCTCACATTAAGAAAGCGTGAATAGGAATAAAGCGGTCAAATAAATGAGAAAATAATGGTGAAAACGTTTTCACCCATAAACACCTTGCTGTTACCACCTCCTCATATTATTTCACCCTTTACTCTCTTCCTTCATGAGGCCAGGGTATCTTTCAGCCTCGACTTGTATAAATAGGTCTTACCTATTTCCACCAGACAACAAGTCTCGGTCAGGAAAAAAAATACAACACTCTCAGAAAAGGCAACTTTGCAAGCTCTCCAAAAGTTTTCATCTCTTGCAAGCTTCCGAAGCTTTCACTTTCCGATACAAGTCGAGACACTACTCTCCCGAAATTATTCTCGGTCTCAACACCTTTCTTTTGCTTCCTCCCCAAATCAACCCTTCTCCTCTACTTTGTGACCGAAGCAAGTCTGGAACGGTCATTTCTTGGTTTAGGCCGGACTTGTACAGATTGATCTCTCGAATCTATAAAGTGCTCACGTGCAGCACATTTGTTTAGGGTTTGAACCAGTTTCTCACTCACCTACCGAATTTACCGAAATCGGCGGAAACGATTTTTACCCATAAATAACTAGATAATATGAGAATGCAATCCGTAATGATAATGTATAACAACTCAGCCCAGAAAGAGATGTTCTGATTAGTAGATTAATACACTCATCAACATTACCGGTGTATTTGAAAGTAAAATGACACCACAATAATTAAAAAGAGCAATACACGACTCACAAATGGATATCTTAGGAATACTACATTTCTAACATGAAGTTGATGACAACCAAGTTGCATATTAAAAATATTTGATGTTTTCCTCCAACGGTCATCTACCTCTACTCAAAAGTCTAAGGATATCCTAGCACTCTCTATAAAAAAAATATATTCTAACGGTATCGAAAACCAACTGCATTCGTGCCCTCATTCCGGTGATCCAAAAATCTGACATTGTTCACTAAAATTACTTTATCAATCACATTGCACCATGCATAGCATGAAATATGTGGGTCTTGTCGGATATACCAAAACATTACAAAGTCACGATCTGTGTACTTAACCCAATAATCCTCAGCCCTATGAGACGCATAAGTGTATAGAATACGTACAATGCATCTGAATAATAGTTACAGTTAGGGAACATATCCTAGCACCTTATCCTAGTATTCCACTAGTCTTCTCAAGTGCGACATACGCTAAAGAAAGGGCATGCTCAAAATCCATGGTCAGGGATGTCATTCAATCAACAAAATACAGAAAAACAACTAAATACTTCGAAAAATATCAACGTCGTGTATACTAAGAAACTAGCATCAACAAAATCAAAGCGAGTCACCATACATCAATTCATCTGGTTACCATTCAGTAAATTCTGCCAGATAAAATTGTTTATGGGTGAAAACTATTTCTGCCGGTTTTAGTAATTTGGGGTATGTGGGTGAGAAATGAATCTAAACCCTAAACAAATGTACTGCATGGGAGTGCTTGTGATTCGAGAAATCAATATGTACAACTCTGGCCTAAACCAAGAAATGGCCGTTCCAGACTTGCTTCGGTCACAAAGTGAAGGAGATGTGGTTGATCTTAGGGAGGGAAGCGAAGAAGGTGTTGAGATTGTGGAGGTGTTGGTTGTTTTATGACTTGTATCGTAAAGTCGAACTATGTAAGCTATCGATTAAATGTTGGGATACGATTGTATCAACACTTGGTTTTCTGTCTTGTCTTCTCTTTTCTTGTTCTGTGGAAATAGGGAGGAGAACCTATTTATACAAGTCATTAAGCCTAACCCACGTCTCGCATGGGAAGTGGAGTGATGGAGTAGTGGAGTTGTGTGTTAGTGTCACACGACCAGTCTTGCCCACTTCTCCCGTCATCACTAACCGTCCATGACTTCCTGACACGTTCTTGTGATGGCGCATTGTGCGCTGCACGCCGTAAACCGCCGCACCAATCCCCGCTTATTATCCCCCGCTTTGTGACATGATTGATGTCTCGATCGTGTGGATCGTGGGACCCACAGGAAGTAGCATGTAATGCTAGGTTAAATAACTAAGTTATTTGGGAAGTCGATACTTATAAAATATCGTTGTATTCTATGCATGTAATGCATCGAATATATTCAGCACGTATGAAGCATCGCTATTTTAAGGCTTAATGGAGTAAATCACGATCAAGCGTCTTAAAATAGCATCACATCCAACCATCTTCGAGTGATCGTTTAGAGGCTGCATGGGCGAGCCATGCTTTGACCGATCACTCTATGTGGAAGAGTGGTGGACGGTGATCATGTGAATGCTTCATTGGTCGCTTGACTCCTAGCCATGGCTGTTCAACCAAGCTGGTGGAGTTGGACGGACGAGATAATTTTATGACACTCATCTACGACCGTTGATAGAGTTTAGGGTCTTGAAGAGGTGCGCAAGCATCACTCTTCAGCTTGGTCGAAACCAAGCATGGGAGGTGTATTTGGCAGGACCGACCGGGCATGCGTGTAGACAGCTTACCGGTGTACACGTCCATACCTCATTACCCCATGAAGATATAAGCTAGGCCGCTCAATTTGTCTGGCAAAGTTGAGTGGTTGAGATCGGTTTGCGGCAGAAATACGTTGCCGCAAAGGAATCGGGGACCGCGCGTCCATGCCTAGTTTGGGCGCATGAATCGCGGTGTCTAGCCATGGTCGGTCTTGGCCGATTGGTCAGGCATGTAGATGGGCCCAGGGTGATCATGTTGACATGCTCAGGACCTGTTAAGTCCACATCTACACCTTCCATCTATGCTTGCGAAGATGGACGCTCGTGATCGATTAGCGACACATGTAATATGCCGCAAACCCTAATTAGGGTTTTGGATCGGTCGTGTGTACACGACTTCAGCCTAACGGTTTGGCAAGCTATGCTCCTCCTTTGGGGAGGATGACCATGTGGGGCCCACATTGGGTCGGTGGTGAACATGGTGATACCTGACTGACGGTCCTAGGCCTGATCTAATCCATCCAAACATGCTGGTGAAGTTGGATGGTCGTGATCAATTTGAGACCTTAGTGGAATTTCCTGCGACCCTTTAAGCATTACGCCGGCCATACTTTGGGCAAACGCACGTTGCTCTATGGCTAGGTCAGGAGATGGTCGACCAGGCAGGTAGAGAGGGGGCCCGCCGGTGTGCAGGACAATCTTGTCCGACCGGTCATGGGATAATCCACGCCGTCCAATCATGCCGGTGAAGTTGTACGACCGTGGCTGGTTTTGAGACTGCCGTTGGCGGTCTTGTGCGCACAAGATTTTCCAAGCTACTCCACACCAGTCCAACCATCCTACTTTAGGTTGGTGTTCGGTGGTTATTTGGGAGGAATGGTATGTATTCGACCGACCAGGGCATAAACGGGCCCGCTGGTGGTCATTAAGGTGGTAGCCTGCTCCTGCTGAGGATCGTCTAGGATGGTTAAATCATGTGGCCAACTTGCGTGGTCGTGATTGTTTCTGAGACTGATATGGATAGTTCAAATTCAAATATGCTCAATCGGGCTAGTATAACACACCGAGAGATGTATGCTCAATCGAGCTAGTATAACACACCAAGAGATGTATCCTGTACGGGTATTTTGTGCATGCCTCACTATTAACACTTGGAGATTCGTGTTACTCTGCTGAGAGCAACACTCAGTCGTCATGCCGCACTAATAATGAGAGTTCTGCGGGAACAACACAGAAAATACAAGGCTAGTCATGCATTAATTAATAATGCTATAAATTCACAGGGTATATGGGATTGTTGCCACATGCTCCAACCTAGATGAATTTTGTGTATTTAATTCACAAAATACTGGGATTGTTGCCACATGCTCTATTCTAGGTGAATTAGTAAAGTGAAGATGGATTTCATCACTTATCAGTGGCTTTATCCTTTGCAGGATGTCAACACATAAATTTGGTTTTACAATTTTAGCCCTAAACTAAAATCCACCATCAACAAAAATATAAAAAATAAGGGGTGCTCATGACACATTTAGTTCAGTTATGAATCGCAATACTTTTAAATTCATATTGCGTACATAATGCCCTAGGTCAATGGCCTTAGATCATAGCAATTACCGGATGATTTCTCCTAAATCAAAATCCATGCCTAAGATACACTAAAAATGATATGGACGGCCACGTAGCTAGCTTAGCATAAGGTTAAAGTAAGTCAAGTGTCATCACTATAAGTCTCCGGTAGCGTTATAGGTCAACATAAATCCATGATATGAATATTCTAACTTCTTAGCAGTACCAAGCTTGCGCACGATTCACCTAAGTTCCTATACCAGCTATACCAGGAGTTAAGATAGGAGAGTTCCACAAACCTTTGTAACCAAGGATCAAACTATTCAAATTTAAGCTTCATTAAGCCACATATGTAATCAATACAAACACAGAAACACACAATTTAAGGAGTACAACTATCATGATAGAACACTAGCCTAAGCATGCACCAATTTCTTCATGTTATTACTATCATCATCATCCACATGCCATCATCACGATCACAAAATAGTTCCATACTTTTCCCTATAAAACCAATCGAATGTGAAGTGTAATTGACCCTAACTAAATCTATATATTTCTAGATTTCGATTTACTAGTCTATTACTCCGTACCAGCAAGCCAAAAATTCGTTGGAGTTGAACATGCACATAGTAGAGGTTTCCTAACCTAAGATCTGATACCAACTGTAACAACCCTATTTTCCACATAACCCCGACAGATGATTACGTAGATAATATGTCGTTAAATCCTACTAATTTAAATTTGCAAAACCTCAAGGAATATTGAATTCAAAGTATTTATTATAAAATGTTTTCGATAGTACAAATCTTTAAAGAAAATAATTATTGGTGACGAGGAAACCAAACTAGCTCCAAATATCTAAAAAATGAGAACTACCCAAGTTAAAATATCCCCACCGCCTCACTAACTATAGTCCGGAGGAAATAACGTTTAATACAAAAGAAGAAGAGCAGATATCCATCGTCGACTAGATATCTCCAAATATCCACCAGAAATTGGAGTCAACAAGCTCATTCTCAATCTCAAATAACACCTGAAAAATTATGAACGGGAGTTAAACTCCAAGAAAGTTCACTCGATCACCAAGTCACGAAGAAATATAAAAATGGTATACAAATATATCGTAAGCCAGAGTGTCACAGTTAAATAAACTTTCATAGTAATTGCTAGTAGAACAATCATTTCCTAAAGAATCTAAAGTCTCCCGTCAAACAATCCTTAGCAGTACAATACAAGACGAACTCATTTCAGTAGACCTATACCCCAATGTGATACCGGAACCTATCCGCAATCACATTAATTGCGTCTGGGACATATCCGCAACATCTAACACCCATATTACACATGTATATATGGATCCACTTAGCACATATATAACTGTACTAGCTAGGAACGCATCCGCATCCGCATCCGCACCCCATTTCTTTTCTTTTTTTAGGAAATGAGATTTAACTCACTGCGTTTAGTGACTTACACAAAGCCACCACACCAAGGGTCTCACTACAAAGCTATAATTTCCATTTACGTACCCGTAACTATTCCAGGATAGCAACCAACTTGTTACTACTGCGATCAAGTTGAGTCCCAACATTCCGACACACCAAAAACCTACAAGGTAACCGTTAAGCACGGCACTCCTCGCTTGCAGTCAGACACACAAGAGATTTACACAAAAATTCCACTACCAATCTCATATTACCGTAGCTAACTGACTAAGCTCATTACATAATAATAATAATCTCCACTAACATGTAAGATTCATATCTAACCACTGAAGTAGTCTAAAAGTCAATAATCTCCACTAACCATTTGTGCTCACTGAAGCATCTAAATCTAAGCACATGGAGTTAACATCATGGCATATATAGACTCCATACTTAACTAATTATATTCACAAAAGAATCAAAATATTTTAAACATTATTCCATGACATGTAAACCACTTTCCCACGGATACAATCATGTCCATCCCATCAGGTCTTCTATTCACATGTTTAATAGCGGTGTAAGCTAATTCCTAGATTTAAAAAAGTTAAACCAATGGAAACTATCACGTTCTTTTTTTTTCATAAAAGAGGCGAACCTCAAGTGATACAATCAAAAAGCCGATTTTGGAAATCGGAAACCTTACATAAGTTCTTGAAAATCATCATACATTCGTTCAGGAAATTATATCTTCCCCAATTCTTGACTAACAATTCGATTCCTACATACATAAAAACTATTTCAGAATACCTATTCTCTCCCTATTTCAAAAGAAAGAGACAGGACCAAACATCATCAAAGAGCCAAGCTGATTTTAAATCAAAATAAGTATGTATCACTGCCCAAAGCAGTGACTGGATCAGATCCAACTCAGTGTTTGCAAGAACATGTAACAAACATGAACTCAGTTTTTTAAAGTAAAATTGCCTAATGCAATTATGGTAACAGTGTCTCAAGTAACAGTAGCAGTGTCTCAAGTAACAATAACAATGTCTCAAATAGCAGTAACAGTGTCTAAAGTAGCCTAGGTTATCTGAATCGGTTTTTAGTGGTCTGAAACGGAACGATCGGTCTGAATCGGCATGGGAGATTTGTTAACAGTTGCAGCAGGGTAAGAACTTAGTGATAATCTTGATCTGGTTAGTGATGCATTGGTTTCTGCTTGAGCAAATTCTTCAGTAGGAGCCGGTAAAGTTGGAACAACTGTTCGAAGCTTCTTTACCTGCAGAATCATGGGTAAATACACATGTAGCGGTTTCCAATTCGTTTGGGAAAGAACAATACCCAAATCTCTGCCTTGAACCCTAGCCATCAGCAAGCACCAAAAAAGCGAAAAATAATTGAAAATCATACTTAGAAACCCTAGAAAACAGAAATTAAAAGTACAAACTGTAGGATCAAAATATCGCAACACCAAGATTCTCGCGGAATCCATAAACGACACACTGCGAAGACATCGCGGGATGGAAGTAAAAACGACGTAACGCATGACGACATCCAAAACACGAAAAAGATGTGAAGATGTAGCGAGATCGGGGAGTGTCGCGAGATTCGATATTTGTACATTTGCGAGACTTCGCAAGACTTACCCAGAAATAAAGGACGGCTTAGTTGTCATCCACTATGTAATGTCCTATATAAAGAGCCGAATAGGCTTAAGGAGGGGGAGGATCTTTTTCGAGTGTGGAGCAAGTTATTAAGAGAGAGAAAGTTTAGAGTGATTGTAATTCTTTGGTTTATCTCCTTTTCATCTTGTAACATTTCTGGAGTTTGATCAATAAAACTTATTATTGTTCATCTTAAAATGATTTGATTGTGTGGATTCTTGTGAGGGGTATAGTGTGGGATTTCCTGCAACTACATAATGGCGCTAGAAACAGGGATTGATTGAAGGAAAAGATTAAAGATTGTTATCAAAGTTGTTAAAATAAAGAAAATAATAAAACAAGCGGATAAATCAGTAAAAATAGAGAAAACTAGGACCAGGAAATTTAGCAAAAGGTTGGAGTGTAATTCGATCACAAAAACAATGATCAATGAATTCCATGAGAACGTCAGAGGGTGAATACATAAACGAGACTTTGAAGGAAAGAAAATTGTAGCAGTTGAGAGGGCATCACCTTTGAGAGATTGGGAAAAACAGAAAATTACGTTCACAGCAACAAAAATACCAAAAGAAAATTTGGGACACATATCTCCTTTGGTAATCACAGTAACCACACAGAAAGAAAAGGTGAACACGGCAAAAATTATGGAAGAATGGACAATAAACAAAACTTTGGTAGATACAGAGAGTTCGGTGGATATAATGTTCTACCATACATACAAAGAAATGAGGTACAAAAATGAAGAAATGTCTCCTTGAACTTATCATATTCATGGCTTTAGCAAATCTGTAACGAAACCAAAAGGAGAAATAGAGTTGCGAATTTTACTAGGAGAAATCGAAACACGAGTAATATTCTGTGTGGTGGATATGGAATCACCATACAACATGTTGTTGGGAAGACCATGGATACATGCAATTAAAGCTGTAGCGTCGACATTGCATCAATGTATTATTTCCTATACCAAGGGGGATCGGTGAAATTAGAGGAGATGTGGATAAAGCGAGATTATGTTATCAAATTGAAGTGAAGCAATACGAAGGACGAGCGGAAAAGCGGAAAAATCGCAGGAAAATGGTGAAGGAAGCAAAGAAAGAAGAAGAATTTAGAATTTACATGATAAAAGCAGAGGAAGGAAAAGGCATACCTGGCGAAATTTCGGAAGAAGGGAATGGACCTGCGAAGGAGATAAAAGAACCGACACCTATGCGAGAACCTGAGGCCAGTTACACTGCGGCAGAACCAACAAAGGAAGTGAATGTTGGGACCAAAGAAGCACCCAAAATACTAAAAATTGGAACTAAGATGGAGGAGGATGAGGAAGAAAGAATCATTAATCTGCGCGAGAATATAAAGACATTTTCGCATGGGATATGGATGAGATACCGGGAATAGATCCGTCTGTGGCATGTCATAAATTGGAGATTGATAAAAATGTTAGACCATTCAAACAAAGAATCAGAAAGATTGCAACAACGTACCATCCCCAAATTGAAGAAGAACTAAAGAAGATGCTTGATGCAGGAATTATAAGACAAGCTAAATATCCGGAGTGGATAGCAAACATGGTAGTAGTTCCAAAGAAGAATAAAGGGATAAGAATCTGTATAGATTTCACTGATCTAAATAAAGCTTGTCCAAAAGATAGTTTTCCACTACCAGATATCCCACAATTGGTAGAATCGGCAGCAGGAAATGATAGAATATCTTCTCTAGATGGATACAATGGATATAATCAAATACCTCTCGCTGAAGAAGATCAAGAACACACTGCTTTTTTCGCCCCAAGAGGATTATATTGTTATACAAAAATGCCATTTGGTTTGCGAAATGCTGATGCAACATACCAAAGAATGGTAGAGAAAGTGTTTGCGAATTGGATACATAAGACACTAGAGGTGTATGTGGATGACATGTTAATAAAAAGTAAAGAAGCAAAAGATCATGTCCAAGATCTGAGAGAAATTTTTGAACAAATGAGACAGTTTAACATCAAAGTAAATCCAGAGAAGTGTATTTTTGGGGTTGCGTCAGGGAAATTTTTAGGCTACATTGTATCAAAAGAGAGTATACAAGTTGATCCGGCGAAGGTGCAAGCAGTTCGCGACATGCCAACTCCATCAACAATAAAAGATGTACAGAAGTTAAACGGACTCTTAGCTTCACTAGGGAGGTTTGTTTCGTGATCATCAGATAAATGCAAACACTTTTTCAACATACTTAAAAAGGGGACACAATTTAAATGGACGGATGAATGCAAGAAAGCCCTGCAAGGAATAAAAGATTATCTGATGAATATATCTATTTTGCAAAAAGCAGAACCGGAGAAGAACTATTACTATATCTTGCGACAACATCGCACGCATTAAGTGATGTGTTGTTGCGGGTAGATGCAGGAATTGAGAAACCAATCTATTACATCAGTAAAACTTTCAATGCCGCAGATAAAAATTATTCAAAAATTGAAAAGTTAATTTTGGCGTTAGTTTATGCAGCATTCAAACTTCGCATATATTTTCAAGCACATACAGTAAAGGTATTGACAAAGGTACCCATTGAATCGGAATGAAGAATTCAAAAAGATCAGCCAGAGTCGAGAGATGGAATGCACAAATAGGACACTTCAAAATCAAGTACGAAGTACTATCTTCACCTAAATCACAAATTGTCGCGGAATTTTTAGCAGAATTTCCTTTAGAAGATGATGAAGCAGTGGAAGAAATGATGGATACAGAAGAAGAATATGGAAACCCAAAGGACCTACTGACAGAGCCAGATAGATGGGAAGTGTTGGTAGATGGATCATCAAATGGAGAAGGTAACAAAATTGGAATTGTTTTGATTTCGCCATAGGGCACTAAAATGGCTTTTTCCTTCAGACTGGAATTTACATCCACCAATAATGAAACGGAATATGAAGCTATAATACATGCTTTGAAATTCGTAATAGAAATGCAGTTGGAAAATGTGAGAATCACCAGTGACTCGCAGCTAGTCATTCGACAAATAAAAGGAGAATACACTACAAACGAACCATCTTTAAAGAAATACAAGAAACTTGTTGGAGAATTGTCAGCGAAAATCCCAAAAATAAAATGGAGACACATATCAAGAAAAGATAATAGACTCGCAGATGCTTTTGCTTTTATCTCAAGTATGATGACTGATCCAACTGCGAGATGCGTAAAGATACAGACATTTTTATCACCGTCGATCAATAAGGAAGAAGAAGGAGAGGTAGACGTGATGATCATAGAAGATGGGGAGCAAACACCTGTTATTGAAGATTGGAGAGCCGAACTTCATGCATATTTGATTAAAGGAGAAACACCGAGAAATAGGCTGGAGGCGCACAAATTAAAAAGCCGCGCTACAAATTATGAACTAAGAGATGGGATACTATACCGGAGATCTTTTAATGGGCCTTCACTCAGGTGTTTGACACGAGAAGAAGGAGAAGCAGTGTTAAAGATGTTGCATAGTGGGGATGCTGGCAATCATAGCGGCGGAAGATCTTTGGCATACAGAGCGAAAATACAAGGCTATTACTGGCCATATATGCATGAAGATGCGAAACGTGTATCAAGACGTTGCGAAGATTGCCAAAGGCATGGAAAGAAAATACATGCACCTGGAGCACTATTAACATCTTCAAAAAATGTGTGGCCTTTTGGAAAATGGGGCTTAGATATTGTTGGACCGTTTTTACCAGGGTCTAGACAAAGAAGATATCTGATTGTCACTACGGACTATTTCACAAAATGGGCAGAAGTAAAGGCAGTACAACACATTCGCGACAAAGTTATTTTTACATTCATATTTGAGAATATCATATGCAGATTTGGAATTCCCGCACAATTGGTATATGATAATGGGAAGAGGTTCGAAGGACAAAATATAGAATTGTTACTAAATGCATTTAAGATAAAATGTGGAAAGTCAACCCCATTATACCCACAGGCAAATGGGCAGGCAGAAGCAACAAATAAGACAATCGCAGATATATTGAAGAAGAAATTAGAAGGGTACAATAAAGCATGGTGCGAACAGGTACATAATGCAGTATGGGCTTACAACACAACCAGGCGAGAAGCCACGAGAATGTCACCTTTCTGTTTAACATATGGGGTTGAGGTTGTGCTACCAACAGAAGTTGTTATCCCAACAACAAAGAGAGAAGCTTGGGAGAAAAATCTTAGTGCGGGTATTATTTTAACTAAATTGTATGAATTAGAAGAAAAAAAAGAAAGGGCTTTGCAGCATATGGAAAATTACCAGCGAAGATTAGCCCGAGAATATAATAAACGTGTTAAAACACGCGAATTTCAACCAAAGCGATTTGGTGTTGCGAGAAACAACGATATATCAAATAGAAAGTGGTGGAAAGCTTGCGAAAAAATGGGATGGACCTTATATCATCAAGGAGATAGTTGGAACAGGGGCATATAGATTTATGGACCCTGAGGGTAGAGATGTGGGACTTAGACTCGATAGACCATGGAATAGATTATACTTAAATAGATATTACCCATAAAAAATTATGGTGAAGAAGTAGACTGCGGAATGGTACATGATTGAGGTAAAAAGAATTAAATATTTCATTTTTATTCTCGAAAAACATGCGAATGTTTCGCACAGAAAACGACAAAAAATAATCAAACATCGGCGAAATTACAAAAATGCTTACATATACTGAAGAATCAACAAAATAATCAAAAAGTGGCGAATTTACTATGGCGTACACCCTAGTTCGCGAATAAAATTTCGTAAGAGGCAAAGTACCTAAAGTGCGTCATGTAAGGGGGTATCTGTAGCGTGGCTCAGGGAAAAGGTTACACCGCCCCTGGAACCTGAGTCATGGAGATTGGGGGTAATAAAACCCATCCAGGAGAGGTACCTTGGATTTTCAATCTAAGCTTATGACTTAGGTTGTGCGACCGAGGGTCTCTTCTAAGGAGTCAGCATTTGACCAAGGCGCCGAGGTACACGGTTGAGCCAAGGGTGCCTGGGGCATTTGAAGTGTCTCGGCCATTCTTGGCAAGTCTCGGCTTATGCTGCACTCATCCTGAAGAAAACTCCACTTAGGGTGCAGTCTCGTCACCATAAGCCCTATAGGAAAAAGGGATAAGAGGCTGCGAAAACAACTGGTTGTTGTTAAGACCGGATGTGAGGAGCTAGCCTTGTATGACAGAAGCACGCATCCTTGAAGGGGCAACCCGGGGGAAGATAAGGGCGGCACCCTCCATTAGGGAGCTGATAGTGTCAAAAAAGACGTAAATGTCATGAGGCTTCTTACTCACGGGAGTATCAAGGCTTGTCATATTTATGCAACAATCCTGAAGAGGCAAAAATACAAAAGAGTAGATAAGACGAGATCAATGGGTCCTTACATGCAAATGTAAAGATGTCCTGTGATTTCGTCGCAAAGACGGCAATGTCATGGGGATTTATGTTCGCAAGGATATTTAGTCCTGTCATATTGTCGCAAGAAAAATATCCTGCAGAGGCAATAATACTAAAGAAATGATAAGACAAAATCAATGGGTCATTACATGAAAATGTAAAGACGTCCTGCGATTTTGTCGCAAAAATGAGAGGTGGCAAAATAAGACCTTTAACTAGGAAGGCAAAATAAGACCACACAAGAGAAATGATAAGGCAAGATCAATGGGTCATCACATGAAAATGTAAGGACGTCCTGCGATCTTGTCGCAATGAAAAAATTCACATAAACAGTTTGAATGTAGATGAAAGATATCTTTCATCGCAAAAAAGATAATGGAAAACAAGATGGGAATTGTTAAACATCAAAGATTGTCTTCCATGCAAGAAAGAAGAATAATAAACGAGTAAATACATCTCAAAGGTGAATGAAGTACATAAAGAAGTAACAATGCAAGAGGTAAAATTACAAGAGAAGTTCAATTCTCAATATCAATTTTTTCGCCAGAAGGAGATACTGGATGTTTCTTCAACAATTTTATTAGCCTCACCAACTTTCGCACTTTCGCCAGTTATTGCATTCTCGCCAGATCCTCCTTCAGCTAAATTCTTATTGACAGATAAATTAAGTGGAATCCCCTCTTCATTTGCGAAATCTTCGCCACTTTCATAATCATAATCACTATCAGGAGGGTTAGGAACTTCATCATCACCTACTTCCAGAGGTTCGACAGATACAGGATCAAGAGATTTGGACAATAAGACATCATTCACAAGAACTTCAGCTTTGAGGTGAAATTGGCGAAGGAGTGCTTTCTGATGATTCCTACTATCTATATCTTTAGAGTAAGTGAGATAGTCGAATCTTCTTTTTGCCCGATCGCGAGAGCGAGCAAGAGAAGCAGCGAGCAGTCCATTTTCTTTGCGAATTTTGGCATAGTCAGATTTCAAAGTGGAAATAGAGGAGTGAAGATTTTTCTCGGATTCTGCAAAAATAAAGAGTATAGAAAATAATTCAGATTTTTCTTGAATTCGCAAGGAAAATACCATAAATTCAAGAAAACAAATTGATTAAGGTAGTCAAATATCATGACTACCTTCCTTTTGCGAGATAAGATATTGGGTTAAAGCCAAACAACTATTATCCAAATGATTCATGACACTGTCAAAATTATCTCCAACCAAACCTTTCAGTCGAGATCGCAAGCTCTTTTCGTTAGAAACATGATACGGTGTAGAATACATCCTATTTACTATCTATTGTTTATGCTTTCTTTGCTATTTTTCTTGTAAATTATGTATTTTACGCTTGTTTTGAGTTTTATAGCTACTATGGAGTCGCACGAACGAAAAGAAGAAGAAATCACCCAATTTGAGCAAAAGGGCAAAATTGTCATTTCATGGGCGAACACTATCTGGAGCCCAGTCAAGGTTAAGGGGCAACTCTCTTTTTGAGGAGTACTAAAGCCAGGCCCGCAGAGGTTAAGGGGGGTTGCCATCAGGATATCCCTTATCATCTACCAGTGGGTGTATTTATCGGGTCTTATCTGTGGGGTATACCTATCCATATCACCCTAACCCTAGGTCGAGGGGATGTCTCATTCATTCATTACTTCTCTGAAATTGAGAAGGAGAAAGGCTGCACTGTAGATATCGAACTCAGATCGAGATGAAGAAGTAGAGAAGATTGGAGGGAGTTGATGCTGTACTAAACCGAGAAAAGACATGGAAGATTGGATTGAGTATGTTGATAAAGAAGAAATGGATCTAAATTAGGGGTTCTCTACTGCCATGGATGAATCAGAGGTTATGAAGAGATTGGAAATGTTGGGTTCTTCTCATATTTGATAGAGATGAAATCAGATATGGGGGTTAGAGTATTAGCTCGTAGAGAAGAGGAATCAGCAAGACCTGTTGCTGGAATCGATTGGGATCGAGAAGCAATGAAGAAATTATGGTTTGATGTTACATCCGTGAATAGAGAATCGATTTGAAGGAGGGTTTAGGGCAAATTCGAGTTCTGAGATGTTGAATCTTGGCAGAGTTGCATTGATGGTGATAATTAAGGGTTATGAAGAACACGGAGAGGAGAAACACAGCGGCTGCTGCTGTTGGTCCGAGAGTTGAAATTGTGAGAGAAGAGAAGTAAATTGATGCTGCCGTTGGGTCTGAGAAATCGATGTTATTGATGGTGTTGGTGGCCGCTGTTTGAAGCTCGGTGAAATGGGGTAAAAGATGATGATGTCTTTGCATGAAGCCATGAATGTAAAAGGAAGTAAACGATGGAGTTGTCATAGATTTAAAATGGGTTTGAGAGATTCAGGTCAGGGAGATGAATATAGTTGAAGGCTGAAGTGATATGATTGATACTGCTGGTGATGTTGGAATGGTTTACATGGCTGTTGTTGATTCACTGATGCAGAAAGAACAAGGCACCGCACCGGAATAAGCTGTCTAAAGCTCTGTACGGGGATGATTGCTTAGATGAATGCTAGGATTCTTAACAGGAGAAGACCAAAATTGAGGCCTGAACTTGGCCTGAGAAGTCCTATAAATAAACGAAACTCGGCCGGATTTCTGTTCTGGCGAGTCAACTCGTTAATAGCCGATCCAACTCAGCTGAGTAAGACCATTCATCCAACTAGGCAGCTGACTCGTTGCTGACTCAGTGGCTGACTCCCTCTTCCTTTGACCCAGTGGACTAACGGTTTGACCTGTTTGACCGTTAACTTGTACGGTGCCGTGACGGAATATTCCTTTGACGGAGAAGAAGATTCTGGTGCCGTTTTCTGGCCGGATTCTGGTGCCGTTTTCTGGCCGGATTCCGGTGATCCCAGTAATTTTCCGGCGACCAAAATAACAGATTTTGGGGTGGATTCTTCTCATGGGTGTGAAGACTTAGATTTGTAAATTGGATGAAAATTTGTGAAGAATTCTCTAGAATCATCTAAACTCATGGGTTTGTGGAATTGGGTTCAAATTTGGAAAGAGAAGATGGAAGATTTGAGAAAAGCTTGGACTTGGAAATTGAATTGCTAAAGGAAAGGGGTTCTATTCCTTAGAAGATTTGGAGAACATTGAAGCCTATAAATAGAGAAGTTCTCTACACACTTCTAACACATCTTTTTACACACCTCTCTATACATACAACACTTGTGTTTTTGCTTGCTTTTCAAATTCTTCTTTTTAATTATTTGTGTGAACTTGAAAAATTCTCCTTTAATTATTTGTGTGAATTTCAAAAACATGAGTAGATAATTTTCTTATTGATTGAGGATGAATTCCTAGTTCTTAATATACGATTTGAGTTTTTGTTTTCAATTCTATCTTGAAGTTTTTCACATGATTATCGTTTGTTTTTACTTATAGGAATGTTTATTCATTCATGATTGATTGATAGATTGTTTAGAGTGCACGCTAAATTGATTTGTTAATTTGATCTAAAGCTAGTGAAAGTTAGGAGATAAGTAATCGTTTCTTGTCTCTTTACATAAGTAGCAAACACGAGACCTTGCGGAGGGATTCCTTGTAGCAATTGTGTGTGAAAACAACGTTAGCAAGTAGACCTTGATCTAAGAGTTTAACTACTAATATCAACCTAATAAGTTCATAAATCTTAATGCGTTTATGTAAATTACATCTAGAGTGATCTACTACTAGGTGGTTTGGTAAATAGAATCCGGTAGTCGAGAACTTCCGTATCCGGTGATACAAGGGATTTAGGGGTTTAGCACTGATCTAGCTGCTTTACCTACGGTTGGTGATAATCTGTGACTAATAACATGTGGATGAAAAACATAACTTGATTCATTGTTTTGCAACGAAGAAGGATTCCTTGATCTTGTCTCTCTTATTGATTTCAACTTTATATTTGAATTGCTTTGTTTATTTTCTTTGCTTTATAACCCCCCTTTTTGTGACAATTTTTACAACTAAGAATCTCTTGCTCCTCGTGGGAACGAACTTACTACCACTATATTACTTGTTAATTAGGTGGAAAAATATTAATTAATTTGTTGTGGTTACGACACGCATCAAATTTTGGCGCCGCTGCCGGGGAGCAGCGGACGATTTTAGTTGTTTTTATTTTTCCTTTTGCTATATTCTTGCTTTGTTAGATTCTATATTGTATCTAACTTAGTTTTCGAGAATCTTGTTTCAGGTGTTATACCTTTGGTGAATGCTTAAAAAGGGCAGACCGAGTCCAATACGTCTTCGATCCGGCACTCAACTAAAGGATTTCATTCGAGCGGTTAACACTCCACTTCCTCCTTCTTCATCAAGTGAGTTCGCAGATTCGGACAAAGAAGAAAAAGGAATGGCTGATCGTACACTCAAGGACCTAGCTTCTCATAGGTTTGACACACAACAATGGTGTATCCAAACTAACTCAACCTTCGAGATCAAGCCGGGGTTGATTAGAGAGTTACCAAAGTTTCATGGCATGGTGAATGAAGACCCAAACAAACATCTTATGGACTTCTATACCATAGTTATGGCTATGCTTCCACCGGAGACTAATGCGGATGGAGCAATGTTGAAAGCTTTCCCGTTTTCTTTAGCGGGCAATGCTAAGGAATGGTTATATTATTTGCCTTCCGGAAGTATCACAACATGGAATGGGATGAAGAAACTTTTCCTCGAGAGATATTTTCCCGCATCAAAAGCTACTCAAATTCGCAAGGAGATTTGTGGATTGAAACAACATGTGGGAGAGTCGTTGTATGAATGTTGGGAGCGATACAAGAGATTGGTGGCAAGCTGCCCACACCATCAATTCAGCGATGTTATGATACTCCAATACTTCTACGAAGCTCTCCACCCAAGTGATAGGTCTCTTCTTGACGCCGCGGGTGGTGGTGCACTAATGAACAAGACGGTGACCCAAGCTACCGAGTTGATTGAAAGTATGGCTGCAAACTCGCAACAATTCTACATAAGAGATGAACCAATGGTTAGGCGAGTGCATGAAGTTAGTGATTCATCATCACACCTTGATCAAAGGATGGGTAACATGGAGAAAATGATTCAAATGATGGCCGCGGTTATTATTCCGAATGATGAGACCGAACAAGTAAATGCTTTATATCCAAATCAAAGGCCGAGGTACGATCCATACTCGAATACTTACAATCCCGGTTGGAAGGATCATCCCAACTTTAGTTATGCAAATAAGCAAGCGGTGGTTCCCAATCCGTATGAGCAACAAGGTGGTTTCTAACAATCACGTTTCCAACCTCAACAACAATTTCAACCACAACAAGTCAAGGAACGTGATTCTTCAATTGATGACAAGCTCAATGCATTGATGCAAGGTATGCAAGGTATTACCACTTTGGTTCAACAACAACAACAAAAGACCGATTCGGCAATCAAGGATTTACAAATTCAAGTGGGGAAATTAGCGACCGATGTGAACCTATTGAAAGCTCAAGCATCCACAAAGCTTCCTTCACAACCATTTGTTAATCCAAGAGAGAGCGCTAATGCGATTACTTTGAGGAGTGGGAAACAAGTGGAGAAACCAAATCAACAAGATAAGGTGTATGATGAGAAAGAGGAAATTGAAACCGCACCAAAGGAGAATACATCCCCAACCAACCAACCAGAGGAGACGGTTCCTACTTTCACAACTCCACCCCCGTTTCCTAGCCGATTTGCTAAATCGAAGAAAGACTTGGAATACAAGGATATTTGGGACATCCTTAAGAAAGTACAAGTCAATATTCCACTCATTGAAGCTATTCGTCAAATTCCTCGTTGTGCAAAGTTCTTAAAGGAGTAGTGCATGAAGAAGAAAAGGTTAAAAGGGAATGAAGTCATGAGTGTGGGGGAGAATGCTTCGGCGTTCATTCTCAAGAAACTCCCACCAAAATTAAAGGACCCCGGTAGTTTCACTATACCTTGCACAATTGGTAAAACAAGGTTTACTCGAGCTTTACTAGATTTGGGAGCATCGGTTAATGTTATGCCTTCCTCGATTTATGATTCTTTGAATCTTGGTCCTCTTAAGGAGACCGGGATAGTTCTTGAACTTGCTAACCGATCTAATGTTTACCCGAAAGGGATTGTTGAGAATGTTTTGGTGCAGGTTAATGAGCTTTATTTCCGGCCGATTTCTATGTCTTAGACATGAATGATGAGAATTCTTCCAAGTCTACACCTTTGTTATTGGGTAGACCATTCTTAAGCACCGCACTTTAACAAAGATTGATGTCCAAAATGGCAACTTGACTATGGAGTTTGATGGAGCACTCATCCACTTCAATATCTTTGAGACAAAGAGATACCCTAGTGATGTGAAGTCATGTTTTCCCGTGAAAGAGATTGATGCGGGCTAATGAATCTTGCAAGAGCTAAGTCAGGCTGTCGACTTTAAAACAAGCGCTTAATGGGAGGCAACCCATAGGTTTTGTATTTCTTATCCTTTTGCTTTTTATTTTTGTTATTTCTTTTTCTTGTTCCTTATCATGTTAAAATTTCCCACCTTGACTTTACTAGGACGATTCAATTACATTGAGGACAATGTAAGGTTTAAGTGTGGGGGAGTGGTTAAGCATGTATATTAAAAAAAAAAAAAAAAAGTTTTACATAAAACCTTCAACTTGTAGAGATTTTAGAGTCACTAGCATACTTCTAGGTATGTTTACATAGAGAATTCTGACCGACATAATTGAACTTGGAAGTGTTAGGGAACTACATTCGGATTTCTTGCTTGTTAGAGTGTTAAATAATGGATTTAATCATGCCGGTGATGCAAATTTGGTGCAGGGAGAAATGCATTATTAGAGTTGCTGATCAATCATTAGTGGAGACTACCCGTATTCATATCATGTGAGGCACCGACCAAATATTCTTTGTAGCTGACTAAAGAGCTTTCTTTTGAGTGTGTGTCACCGTACGTTAATTCCGGGTAGAATGGTGAGCTACCCAACCTCCCACCAATAGAAGCACTACTCTTTGATCTCTTGAGTGCTAATTTTGTCAATCATGAGGGTGACGTCTATAGATGAAAGCCTCCTTCTTGTAATTCGATTCGCAGTTAGCACCATTCTCTCTCGCAACAACAACGGATCCATAGAAACACCATCATCATCAACAAGGAGCGACATCAAAATCTACAAGGAAAGTTGGAAAAGTTCAAGGTTTATAAGCAACGGAACGAGAAAAGAGCAAATTTCAAATTCAAGTAAAGCAATATACAAAGAGCAGATTTTTACATATATGTTGAGGATTTACAATACAATGAGGTAATTATATATACAAGTTGAAGACTTATTCATAAGAGCAAAGAAAATTAAAAGGTGAGAATTATTGAAGTTTATGGTTTTGAGGCAATACAAGTTGTGAAGAATCAAGCGGTAAAATACTTCTCCCACGGCCACGGTTTGTTTTATTTTCACTTTGTTTTATTTCTCTTATTTTCAAAAAAAAAAATATTAAAAATTTGAAAAAAAAAAAAAAAAAAAAAGAGACAAGAGAAATATTTGTTTTGTTTTTTTTATTTTTATTTAATAAGCCGTGGGGAAGGAAAATAAGGAAGTTTCAAGCAACAAGGATTTAAGGTAAAAAGAGTTACAAATTGTTAAGGATTTATGAAATTCGAGAGTTTATCACCAATAGTTGAAGCCGAAGACGAAGATAAAGACGAGGAGCGGAAGACGTTTCTATTAGATGCCGTGAGAGTGGTGTTATCATAATTGGCGATCGGATGTGAAGGTGAGTAAGTAATCTCATTCTCGATAATAATGGTTGATTTCTTTTCTTAGAGATCGTCAGAAAAAATGGTTTTTCAAAATGTTAAAAGATGTGGGTTTTTTAAATATTTCGGAAGTTGTCCTTCCCACCATTCAACGTGTTGCAGGAATTCTCTCTTCATTCCTACCTGCACACATGTGAGACCCATAAAAAGCCGTCTTTTTGAGTGCAATTATCATAAAATCCTTTTTGGTGAGGCGTGTTTCGAGGCGAAATGCTTATTGATCGTTTCTCAAACACGCGTTCTCTCATTATGGTGTGGTTATTTCTCACTCAGCATTTAAGAATGAGAATATGTTCTTTAGTATTTCTAACTTCTTATTACTAGAATGCAGAAACTCTATATCCTCATAGCTCTTTGGATGCTTGGGACGCTGGAACGCTTTGAAGTTGTAAGTTTTAGTTTGATTTGCTCGAGGACTAGCAAAGTCTAAGTGTGGGGGAATTTGATAGGGTGTAGAATACATCCTATTTACTATCTATTGTTTATGCTTTCTTTGCTATTTTTCTTGTAAATTATGTATTTTACGCTTGTTTTGAGTTTTATAGCTACTATGGAGTCGCACGAACGAAAAGAAAAAGAAATCACCCAATTTGAGCAAAAGGGCAAAATTGTCATTTCATGGGCGAACACTATCTGGAGCCCAGTCAAGGTTAAGGGGCAACTCTCTTTTTGAGGAGTACTAAAGCCAGGCCCGCAGAGGTTAAGGGGGGTTGCCATCAGGGTATCCCTTATCATCTACCAGTGGGTGTATTTATCGGGTCTTATCTGTGGGGTGTACCTATCCATATCACCCTAACCTTAGGTCGAGGGGATGTCTCATTCATTCATTACTTCTCTGAAATTGAGAAGGAGAAAGGTTGCACTGTAGAGATCGAACTCAGATCGAGATGAAGAAGTAGAGAAGATTGGAGGGAGTTGATGCTGTACTAAACCGAGAACAGACATGGAAGATTGGATTGAGTATGTTGATAAAGAAGAAATGGATCTAAATTAGGGGTTCTCTACTGCCATGGATGAATCGGAGGTTATGAAGAGATTGGAAATGTTTGGTTCTTCTCAGATTTGATAGAGATGAAATCAGATATGGGGGTTAGAGTATTAGCTCGTAGAGAAGAGGAATCAAGAAGACTCATTCTTTGAATCGATTGGGATCGAGAAGCAATGAAGAAATTATGGGTTGATGTTACATCCGTGAATAGAGAATCGATTCGAAGGAGGGTTTAGGGCAAATTCGAGTTCTGAGATGTTGAATCTTGGCAGAGTTGCATTGATGGTGATGATTAAGGGTTATGAAGAACACGGAGAGGAGAAACACAGCGGCTGCTGCTGTTGGTCCGAGAGTTGAAATTGTGAGAGAAGAGAAGTAAATCGATGCTGCCGTTGGGTCTGAGAAATCGATGTTATTGATGGTGTTGGTGGCCGCTGTTTGAAGCTCGGTGAAATTGGGTAGAAGATGATGATGTGCTGCAATGAAGCCATGAACAGAAAAGGAAGTAAACGATGGAGTTGTCATAGATTTAAAATGGGTTTGAGAGATTCAGGTCAGGGAGATGAAGATAGTTGAAGGCTGATGTGATATGATTGATAGTGCTGGTGATGTTGGAATGGTTTACAGGGCTGTTGTTGATTCACTGATGCAGAAAGAACAAGGCACCGCACCGGAATAAGCTGTCTAATGCTCTGTACGGGGATGATTTCTTAGATGAATGCTAGGATTCTTAATAAACGAAACTCGGCGGGATTTCTGTTCCGGCGAGTCAACTCGTTAATAGCCGATCCAACTCAGCTGAGTAAGACCATTCAGCCAACTAGGCAGCTGACTCAGTGGCTGACTCCCTCTTCCTTTGACCCAGTGGACTAACGGTTTGACCTGTTTGACCGTTAACTTGGACGGTACCGTGACGGAATATTCCTTTGACGGAGAAGAAGATTCCGGTGCCGTTTTCTGGCCGGATTCCGGTGATCCCAGTAATTTTCCGGCGATGGGGTGGATTCTTCTCATGGGTGTGAAGACTTAGATTTGGAAATTGGATGAAAATTTGTGAAGAATTCTCTAGAATCATCTAAACTCATGGGTTTGTGGAATTGGGTTCAAATTTGGAAAGAGAAGATGGAAGATTTGAGAAAAGCTTGGACTTGGAAATTGAATTGCTAAAGGAAAGGGGTTCTATTCCTTGGAAGATTTGGAGAACATTGAAGCCTATAAATAAAGAAGTTCTCTACAAACTTCTAACACATCTTTTTACACACCTCTCTACACACACAACACTTGTGTTTTGCTTGTTTTTCAAATTCTTCTTTTTAATTATTTGTGTGAAGTTGAAAAATTCTCCTTTAATTATTTGTGTGAATTTAAAAAACATGAGTAGCTAATTTTCTTATTGATTGAGAATGAATTCCTAGTTCTTAATATATGATTTGAGTTTTTGTTTTCAATTCTATCTTGAAGTTTTTCACATGATTATCGTTTGTTTTTACTAATAGGAATGTTTATTCATTCATGATTGATTGATAGATTGTTTATAGTGCACGCTAAATTGATTTGTTAATTTGATCTAAAGCTAGTGAAAGTTAGGAGATAAGTAATCGTTTCTTGACTCTTTACATAAGTAGCAAACACGAGACCTTGCGGAGGGATTCCGTGGAGCAATTGTGTGTGAAAACAACGTTAGCAAGTAGACCTTGATCTAAGAGTTTAACTACTAATATCAACCTAATAAGTTCATAAATCTTAATGCGTTTATTTAAATTACATCTAGAGTGATCTACTACTAGGTGGTTTGGTAAATAGAATCCGGTAGTCGAGAACTTCCGTATCCGGTGATACAAGGGATTTAGGGGTTTAGCACTGATCTAGCTGCTTTACCTACGGTTAGTGATAATCTGTGACTAATAACATGTGGATGAAAAACATAACTTGATTCATTGTTTTGCAACGAAGAAGGATTCCTTGATCTTGTCTCTCTTATTGATTTCAACTTTATATTTGAATTGCTTTGTTTATTTTCTTTGCTTTATAACCCCCCTTTTTGTGACAATTTTTACAACTAAGAATCTCTTGCTCCTCGTGGGAACGAACTTAACTACCACTATATTACTTGTTAATTAGGTGGAAAAATATTAATTAATTTGTTGTGGTTACGACACGCATCAAAACAAGTAAGGCGTTTTCCTTCGCAAGAGAAGAGTGGGATTCTGCTAACTTGGAATATTGATCCTTAAGTTGGCTTGTTTTTACACTTAAAGTTATTCTACCTTGGATAAGTTTATCCCTCTCAACAGTTACTTCTTCGAGTTTACTTCTCAGCGAACAGAGAGATCGTTCTTGTTCTTTACATATTTTTTGACAGACGTCAAGTTGTTGCGAGGAAATCGCCACCTTGTTTAACAGAGCTCGCTTCTCTTGAGAAAGAGTTCCATTTTCATCTGATAAAGTTTCCAACTCCAAATTAGCTGTAGTTAAAGAGTAAGAGAGGCGAGATAATTCGCTACTTAATGAGCCCTGCTTCTGAACTAAGTCTGCATTTTCTTTAGAAAGATTATCTATTTGATCAACAGAATATGTATGAATATTATCTAATTGGTTATATTGCTCCATCCAAACGTCTCTATCCATTCGAGTTTCTTCAACAATAGATTCTAACTGATATATCTCCATTTTTTGCTTCTGGTTCAAAGCTTGAAGGGCGAACAAGGGCTTGAAGATTAAAAAAAAAAAAAAAAAAAAAAAAAAAAAAATTGAAAAAGGGGAGGGGAGTTGTACCTTTTAATTCTTCGTTCTTCTTGCGAAGATTATCACGATCCAGTGAGACATTTTGAAGTTTTTGATTCTCAAGACGGAGAGTGTCACACTTTGCAGTCATGACTTGGAGATTGTTCTTCAAAATTATAACTTCTTGCTCTAAAGATGTTTGCAAAATTCTGTCAGAACCAAAGTATTTACTCAAAATCTCGCAGACATTAGACTTGATGGGATCGACGGAGGTCTTATTGGCGGCATTCATCATATCTGATAAAACTTTGAAAGCCACGTCCATTCCCTCCAAATTTTCCTTAGTAAGAGGGATAGACTCGAATGAAGAGGTAGTGACGACATAAGAGGGGAGAGTTGAATCATCTTTCGTCGCAGGAATGTCGTGTGAAGATGAAATCTGATGAAGGTTAATGACTGGGGGAAAGGCAGAGGCATCGATAGTAGGAGAAGAAAATTGTTCATTCACAACAGGACTATCATGAGGAACTTCATCTATGGAAAACTCAGACATAGGAGGAAGATCAGCAACGACATTTTCGCAGCAGACAAAGAAGGGTAGATTTATCTTGCGATGATATCGCAAGAGGAGTTGTAAGCTTAAATATAGGAAAAGGAACAGAAGTTTCAACATTTTTAGAACGACGAGATCTTTTGGGGGATCTATCGACGTTTTTGTCATCCTGCGAATCACAAGTTAAATAAGAAACAGAGGCAACAATATTGTTATTAGAAGAGTAAATGTTTCTTAATACCTTGCTATTCGCAGGCTTTCTCTTGTGTGCAACGGATTTTGTTTGCGAACCCTTGGATGTTTTAGGATTTTGGACTGTGAATTTGGTAACAGGGACGTTTTTACTAAAACAGAAACAATAAGGGAATTAATCAGAGATGAACAAAATCAAATAAAGTAATCTCAGTAGAAGAGTTCAAATGGATCACATGCAGTATGATCTACAAACCTTGATGGCTCCATAAGAACAAAGAGCGAGAAGATTTACAAAAAGATGAACAACAGCAAAAAGTTGCAGACGATAAAGAAATCACAAAGAATGCAGAGATGAAGAAGATGAAGTAAAAGAAAAGAAAGATATCCTTGATAGATTTCTTCTTAAATAGACAAGAAAAGGATAACCGGTTAGCATTTAATGTGCCGGTAAAAAGGGGAATATGTAACACGTGTAAGCAGTTATACTGGATTTACGGAAGCTTGTCGGCAGAAAAATAAAGGAAAGAAATGAACGGCCGCGGCATTTTGAAAAATACTAATTCTCATGACGTTCTCTTCTTCGCAGAGAAGACATGAGAATAGGCAAGATGTAGGATCAGAATATCGCAACACCAAGATTCTCGCGGAATCCATAAATGACACACTGCGAAGACATCGCGGGCTGGAAGTAAAAACGATGTAACGGATGACGACAGCCAAAACACGAGAAATATGTGAAGATGTAGCGATATCGGGGAGTGTCGCGAGATTCGATATTTGTACATTTGCGAGACTTCGCAAGACATACCCGAAAATAAAGGACGGCTTAGCTTTCATCCACTATGTAATGTCCTATATAAAGAGCCGAATAGGCTTAAGGAGGGGGGGGATCTTTTTCGAGTGTGGAGCAAGTCATTAAGAGAGAGAAAGTTTAGAGTGATTTTAATTCTTTGGTTTATCTCCTTTTCATCTTGTAACATTTCTGGAGTTTGATCAATAAAACTTATAATTGTTCATCTTAAAATGATTTGATTGTGTGGATTCTTGTGAGGGGTGTAGTGTGGGATTTCCTGCAACTACACAAACAATTACATGTAGAACATAAATTAATACTGAAATTAAAGGAAGACTAAACTTAATAACCGAAATACTTGATCTAATAGAAACTAGATTAAAGAGAAACCCTTGAAGAGGATTTACAGACCATCGACCACTGCCGGACGGAGCATATCTGATAAAGTTAGCCGGAAAAGATGATGTTGCTATGACCAGGTTGATAATCAGAGCCAAAAGTGGATATATGCTTGATCTCTTCTCTTAATCAGATCACAACCCATACCTTCACTACCACCCAAGGATTTAAACAGATCAACCCAAAAACGCACATAACAAAGCCTTTAAAACCCAGAATTCAAACAAACTAAACTAAATCTAAAGGGGAATGAAAGAAAAAGCTTGAGAAGATTGTTGATCTTCTCAGACCAGCTCAAGGAGAGCCGATCTGAGCATTAAAGTTAGCAGGCGTCTGGGTTCTTCGTTACTCTTTTTTGAGGAGAGAGGAGATTTCTTTTTTGTTGACTCTCCAATTGAATAGTGAAATAGATACAACATGAAATTTACCAGCAAGTATCTAACTTAATTCATACTACCCTGGTCCATGTTGTATACCGAAATAATCCTATGTATCCATTTATTTACATCAAAGAGATAGAGTCAATCATAAAATAATTGAGTCATACAGATAACAAATTAATGATAGCAGATCGATCATACCACAAGCAATTGATAAAATATAAATTCAGGCATGAATAGACCTTACAGATATTTATTTGTCACTTCTACATCTATCCGAGACTAAGAAATCGAATAAACTTGCCTCAACTTTCCGCAAGCAAACTTGATTGATCCGTTAGGCAGAACTTCCCTCAATTAACAAGCCCTAAGCGATAATACAACAATAAATAGAAAATGATATACAACCATAAGTACAATAAAAAATCATCACAAAGGAAATGACCAAAACTAAATCAAATCCTTACCATCTACATCACTGGTCTTTCTTCTAACTTTTCTTTGTTTAATCCACCGCAGTCTAAGAATTTATCTCAAAACCTCGGTCTATTCCAATACGAGGAAGATATAAACAATTTTCACTAACCCTATTATACCAAGTCAAAATCTAGGGTTAACTAAGAAAAATACCATTAATTGATATGGGGTACCTATCAATAATAAAAGTGACCGGTAAATCTGTTCTTTTAGTATAATTTTATATATGCATGAAAATAAAATCGAGGAGTATTACATTATTATCCTCCTCATTTAAAACCTTAGGAATAACCTCAAAAATACCATCTGCAAATTCCACATTCCTTGCTTCAAATTTCTTTTCATAATGTTTAACCAAAGTATCATCAATTTGATGATGATCAATGTTGATACATGAAAAATAATACCCCTTAGCGGGACTAGGATGCCCCCAAAGGGGAAGCAAACCCAACATGAGACACGGGGACTAAGGCCCAAGTCCAATAAGAAAGTGCCCATGAGCCAAGAGGGACAAGGAAGGGATTAATGGAGAAGAATGAGACTATATTAGAGAAGGAGTGGCATTAGTGGTAATTAAGGAGGTTTAGGACATGTGGCATGATGTCATAAAAGGAAGGGATTTTGGGAAAGTCTATATAAGGAAGGACAAGGTACAATGGAAAGTAAGCTCTGTCTCTTACCATTCCTAGAAAGTGTTGTCATTAGGTGTGACTAGGATGGGTATAACCAAAATCATATTCCACCCTCAACATTTGGCGACCTCACCCGGAGGCTCGTGCCTAGCTCATCATGACACATCAAGGAGATACTAGCTCGAACGCATTAAAGAACCGATCAAACCGACCTACCAACCCGGATGAAGTGACAATATAAGAGGACGAGGATAGCGAAGAAGAAGTACTAGCTCAACACATGGTCACGCAACCAACGATGCGCGAACCCCATAACAGAGAGGCAAGCACAACACAGGAGAAGAAAACACAAGCAACCCAGACACCAAAACCCCATCCCTAGCCCTTCAAGATATACAAAAAGAGTTGGAGGAACGTGTGCGAAGAAATCAGGAATTTGAGGATTGGATTGAACAAGCAGTGATAGCGGGCCAAAGTACCCCCGGGGGAGTAAGAAAGGGTGATGGATACATAAATGACAAGTCAACGACAGTGTCACAGGAAGAAATGGCGAAGTACCTAGAAAAAAATACCACGTGATAAAACAAGACAATCATTGTCTTGTAAATAGCCCCTAACAAGCAAGCGTTCGCGAATATAAATATCCCGAAGACTACGCGTCCCCAAAGTTCAAAAACATATGACGGGAAGGGAAACGCGCGGGAACACATCAGCCGATTCTTATCAGCAATGAACGACAAAGTCTTTTATGGGAAGCTGTGCCTAAGAGAATTTCCCAAGTCACTGATAGGCATGACGTTCACCTGGCACGATAACTTGAAGGAAGGAAGTGTGGATTCATGGCCGACCATGTCCGCTCTCTTCCTCGAAAATTCTACTCGGATGAAAGGAAGATCACATCGATAGACCTGAGCCGGAGTGGTCAGTGTACAGGAGAAGAAATAGGGAAGTACATCTTGCGATTCCGGCGCCTTGCACTGGATTGCCATGAAGACATCAACGAGGGAGCGCTCGTCGATGTTAGAGCATAGCTCGGTTGAACCCACCAAGCGTTGGTATGTCAAGTTTGGTTGTCATATTTTAGTGAATCAAAACTCATTTAAAGATTCGCTTGATTATGTACTAGAGTCAACTTCTTATAGGTTAGCTTGAAAGTATTAGGATAGGAGACATTACAAGTATTGCGGAGACTTGAAGAAGTGAAGAAGTAAGAAGCTACAACGACAACATCATCCTTCCACTTGAGGTTAGTGATATTTGACTTGAACTGTTTCATTCCCTAACGTATCTTTCAAGTCGTGCATATTGAAAACAAAACTGCGAAGCATGAACACTCTAGTTAGACATAGTACTAAGGAATACAATACGAGGTTTATTGCTTAACCATTAAACTTTGTGGATAAGTGTTGAAGGTGGTTTTTAGATTAGGGTTAAAATCGTAAAACGTACATCTGACATGACGTCACTATGACCACTAGCGCATTTATTGAATCAATCAGCATGCCTACATAAGAATTACTAGGGTACCTTTTTTTTTTATATACATGTGTCATGTTCCACGGCAGAACCCTTAGTATTGATCGACAACATCTTCGTATATACCAAACCCTAATTCTCTCACCACCGTGCCAATGGCAAACCATGCCAGCCACGTCTCCGCGCCAAGGCATGCCAACCATGCCAGCCCAACACCGTGCCAATGGCAAACCATGCCAACCACGTCTCCGCGCCAAGGCATGCCGAACATGCCATCCACACCACCGTGCCAATGGAAAACCATGCCAGTCACGTCTCCGCTCCAAGGCATGCCGAACATGCCAGCCACACCACCGTGCCAATGGAAAACCATGCCAGTCACGTCTCCGCGCCAAGGCATGCCAACCATGCCAGCCGCACCACCGTGCCAATGGCAAACCATGCCAGCCACGTCTCCACGCCAAGGCATGCCAACCATGCCAGCCGCACCACCGTGCCAATGGCAAACCATGCCAGCCACGTCTCCGTGCCAAGGCATGCCGACCATGCCAGCCGTACCACCGTGCCAATGGCAAAACATGCCAGTCACGTCTCCGCGCCAAGGCATGCCAACCATGCCAGCCGCACCACCGTGACAATGGAGGCAAACCATGCAAGCCACGTCTCCGCGCCAAGGCATGCCGACCATGCCAGCCGCACCACCGTGCCAATGGCAAACCATGCCAGCCACGTCTCCGCGCTAAGGCATGCCAACCATGCCAGCCGCACCACCGTGCCAATGGAAAACCATGCCAGCCACGTCTCCGCGCCAAGGCATGCCGACCATGCCAGCCGCACCACCATGCCAGCCACATCTCCATGCCAAAGCTATGTCGGCCCTACCACATGCCGCTGGCTGCCAAACAGAGGGTTGCAACGATCAACATCTACCATTCCATCTGAGATGCAGATATCAACCGTCCAAGTTCGCCACCTAACGCATGGCAACTTCTAGCCCAAGGCCAAACATCACGGTTTGTACCAAACCCTAATTTTAGTCGCGCCTAAACTATGCCAAAGCTTGCTGGTCCCCTACTTTCATTGACCAATCAGGTTGCTCCAAACCTGCCACGGTTTCAAAAGAGGCTAGCTTCCCAAAACACGCTAGCTTCCCAAAACGCGCTAGCTTCCCAAAACCACGCCAACATGCCGCACGCGCATACCAAAAAGCCATGCCATCCATGCCGCCATGACACAGGCGCGGCTATGCCACCTTGGGCCCGCAACATCCCTCTTAAATTCTTCCTGATTTTTACTGTCGGGCTGTTTTCACCTCCCGAAGGAGCTCAAAACCTAAATATCCCCGCGAAAGGAAATAGGAAATTCTTTTCCGGTCGAATGGAGGGGCGGACCGTCAAAATCAGAGTATGTACGAGAATTCTACAGCGATTCTAGTAAAGGGCGCTAATTAGGGTTTCAGCATGCCAAACCCTAATTTAGACAAAGTTGCCATGCTACAAACAGAAGGTAACCACGATCAACGACTACCCTTTCTCTTGAGATGCAAATCTCAGCCGTCCAAGTTCACCACCCAACGCGTGGCAACTTCTGGCCAAATGCCAAAACTACACGGTTTGTACCAAACCCTAAATTTTGGCCGCGCCTAAAACATGCACGAGCATGCCAAAACCAGACCGGTCATGCCGCTGGCTGCCAAACGAAGGGTTGCAATAATCAACGGCTGACCTTCCATCTTGTTTATGGGTGAAAACTACTCCTGCAGAATTTGGTAATTTGGGGTGTGGATGAGGAATGAATTTAAACCTTAAATAAATGCACTGCGCGGTGAGTGCTTGTAGATTCGAGAGATCAATCTGTGCAAGTCCGGCCTAAACCAAGAAATGGCCGTTCCAGACTTGTTTCGGTCACAAAGTGAAGGAGATGGGGTTGATCTTAGGGAGGGAAGCGAAGAAGGTGTTGAGATTGTGAAGGTGTTGGCTTGCTTATGACTTGTAACGAAAGGTGAGCAGGCTTGTAATTGATGCAAGCAAGCTCGGGTGTTTGAATACGTTTTGTATTAACACTTGGTTTTCTCGTCTCGTCTGGACTTGTGTTGTTATTTGAAATAGGGCGGAGAACCTATTTATACAAGTCATTGAGCCTCATTCACGTCTCTCGTGGGAAGTGGAGGAAGTGGAGTGATGGAGTAGTGGAGTTGTGCGTCGGTGCCACACGACCAGTCTTGCCCACTTCTCCTGTTCATCTCTAACCGTCCATGACTTCCTGACACATTCTTGTGATGGTGCGTTGCACGCTGCACGCTGTAAACCGCCAGACCAATACCCCAGTATGTATCCCCCAGTTTGTGACATGATTGATGTCTGAAATGTGTGGATCGTGGATCCACGAAAGATAGCATGTAATGCTAAATTGAATAATCAGTTATTCGAAAGTCGATACTTGTGAAGTATCGTGTATATTTTATGCAGTCGCATTATGGTGTGGTAAAGTGATGGGTAATAACGCCTCACTTACCAAATAACTCCCGACCGTGGTTGTATAACCAAGTCGGTGAAGTTGGACGGATGAGATGATCTTTGAGACACTCATCTGCGATCGTTAATGAATATTAGGGTTTTTGAAGAGGTGCGCAAGCATCACTCTTCAGCTTGGTCGAAACCGAGCATGGAAAGGGATTTGGAGAGAACCGACCGTGCGTGCATGTAGATAGCATGCCAGCGTACACGTCCATGTCTCACTGTCCCATGAAGGTGCGATCTAGGCCACTCAATTTGACCGGCAAAGAGGAGTGGTTGAGATCAATTTTGCAATAGGAAATTGATGCCGCAAAAGGCCGCGCATCATGCTTTTTCCGGCGCGCGTTCCAAGACGACCTAATTTGGTCGGTCTTGGCCGATGGGTTTGACGTGAAGATGGCAGGCTGGTGTTCATGCCTATACCTGAAATATCCCATGAAAACGTGATCTAAGCCACTTAAATCATCCGGTGAAGTTGAGCGGTCGAGATCAGTTTGTGGTTTGGGAGGCGTGGCCATGCTAGTTTGGACGCACGTTTGGGATTAACCAGGCATGATATGCCTTGGCCGAACACATGAGGAGGTAGATGGGCCCACGGTGGTCATGCTGGTATGACCGGCCCTTGCTTGATCTAATCTGTGACCCTCCATTCGTGCCGGAGAAGATGGACGCGCGTGATGGCTTGAAACCCTAATTTTGGCTTTCAAAGCCGTGCGCCATCTCTTGTTTGGGTGACGATTTTGTCACGGCCAAACGTTGTTGGTCTTGACCGATTGGTCAAGTGTGTAGGAGGTCCCACGGTAATCGTGTTGACATGCTCTGGGCCCTTTAAGTCTACATCTACACCCTCCATCTATACCTGCGAAGATGGATGGTTGAGACTGCTTTGCAACACATGTAATATGCCGTAAACCCTAATTTAGGGTTTTCCGTCCATAATGCTTGGTATGAACGGTTTCTTGGCAAGCTAGGCCAATGACCGACCATGTGGGGTCGGCCGTGGGTATTCCATACCGCTTGGGGGTGATGGAATTGATCCGGGGTCATCCAATCATGCTTATGGATTTGGATGATCACGATCGGATCATATCCTGACGGACATACGGTCAGTCCGGATGCTCAATCGGGCTAGTATAACACACCGAGAGGGGCTCAATCGGGCTAGTATAACACACCGAGAGTCAGCCTGTACGGTTATTTCGTACATGGTTTCATTATAGTGCTTGGAGGTTCGTGTTACTCTGTAAGAGTAACACTCAACCGTCATGCCACACCGATAATGAGTACTGGAAATACAAGGCCGATATGAAATTCACAGAAGGGATTGTTGCCACATGCTCCAACCTGGAGGAATTTCATGTATTCACGTAATGGGATTGTTGCTACATGCTCCATTCTTGGTGAATTAAGTGAGGGAGTATCCAACACTTATAAATGGCTTTATCTTTTACAAGATGTCGGCGCATGATTTTTCTCGGTTTTTTACAAATTTAACCTTAAACGAAAATCCACCATCAACATTAAGTCCCCTGCCTAGCACATAATGGTTACACTATTGTGGGGTAGGCATGAGATGGTGACATATACAAACGTAAGGAGACAAAATAAAGGAAGTCTACCTGGAGGGATTCTGGCCGTGGGCAATCCTCCATGCGTGTGTGACCACATGCCTTGATGAGCCGGCTTTCTTAGGTGTTAGAGTCAGAGATAGGATTCTTCTTCTGTTGGGATCCTAGGCGTGGGTGCTTGCACGCTGCTGGTTGAATCGCTCGTATCCAGGTACTCCTCTGATTCTTGATTAGGGTTCAACAGAAAGCCTGACTTGGTCGATGTTGAATTCTCATATATCGGGCGCCGTAATCGTTTTAGGGTTTTCTCAAAGATGTATGCAGGTGTAGAGGTTTTGAACCATTTTTTGCGATTTTTCAATAGGGCCTTCCCACAGAAACTCCGTTTCCTCATCATGTCGAACAACAGTGGATCGTCTTCTTCATACCATCCAGGATCTTCCGTTAAACGTGCACGAACTGCGTCTGAACTTCATGATCAATCTCCTGCTCATGTTCTCCGAGTCAAGAAGATCATACCGGTTTGTCTCTTTTTCCTTTTCTGAACCATTGTTTGTTCGTCGTAATGATCAAGTAAATAATCCCTTCATTCTTGTAGAGATACCCTACTGGAACATGTGTCACGGTTATCGATGATGATGACTTAACCAGTCCTCTTCCTTCAAATTCAAACACATTCACCCATGTGAACCTTGAAGACGCCGACTTGGGTATCTCATCTTATGAATATCCAAATGCAGGTCTTTCATTCGATGTTCGCATGAAATGTTTATCCTCCAAATACCGAGATGTCGGTGGATTCCTCGGTGCGGAAGGAGTTTGTGCCTTTGTACACAAAGTTATGGAGGAAGTACGGCCATATCGCAACCCGAAACGTGGTCCGACACTGTTCCTCTGCTTTGGTCACCGCGGTAAACTGCCTTCTTCCCATGATTGCTTTGAGATGGAGAGTATTTCTATCCGCAACGTTCTTTGAATCAAGCCTCGAAAAGTGGGAGAATATGGTATCTACCTGTGAATCCATGGAGTTCAACGTGGGCTGGTTGCGGCAGCGTCTTGATATCATCAAGGTTGATCGAGCTGGTATCCTTGTAAATGTTGTTCCTGCTGCGAAGGCTATTTTGGAAGAGAAAAAGGCTCTAGCTGCAGAATCGGAGAAGGTAGAGCAGGCTGTGCAGGACTTGAAGAAAAGAACAGAAAGATATCACGCTAGACTGGAGATGATGCTCTCAAGGAACTATAATCTTCTAGACGGCCTCTTCTAAACTTCATTCCTTTATTGTTAATGACGTTCATGTCAAAAGTTTTTTAAACGTCTTTGCGGAATAAACTGCATTGGTTTTTGATTGGTGAAACAGGTTTTTTCATTGACACATCTCTGAATATAATTGATGATTCAAACATGTAATGAAAATAAATGCCTCGTATTGTTGACACAAAGAGATGGTGGTCGTGCATGATATGCCTTGAGCCACTTTCCATTGATAACTGCTTCCAGCTCGCCTCCGTCTGCCTTAATGATCTTGTAGTAGCCGGTATTGTAAGCCTTGGTGACTGCGTAGGGACCTTCCCATTTTGGTGACAATTTTGGTGCAGACATGTTTTGTTGGATGTGTTTGGCCGTTTTCAAAACCAAATCTCCCACTTTGAAAACGCGTGGTTTCACAATTTTATTGTATGCCCTGGAAATTCGATTCCTGTACACCTGAGCGCGTTCCTCTGCTTTATTCCTTCTAAAATCCAGAGTGTCTAACTCTGCTATTCTAGAGTCAGAGACTTCAGCCTCGTTCCAATGGATCCCGATTCTTCGCCGCAATCCCGGTTGATGGGATTCTGATCTCTGCTGGGAGAATTGCATCCGCTCCCGTAGACAAGTGAGTACGGCGAAAACCCCAATGGAGCTTCTGGGTGACGTACGGTACGCCCATAGTGCCATTGGTAACTGATCATGCCATTCCCTAGGATTGTCGTGTACCGTTCGACTTATGATCCGGATCAATGTCTTGTTGGTACTCTCAGCTTTCCCGTTCCCTTGAGGATAGTAGACGGTGGAGAAGACCTGTTTAATGCCATACTCCTCAAGTAATTCCCGTACCTGCTTGTTGGCGAAGGGAGTGCCATTATCAGTGATGATATGCTTGGGCACGCCAAAACGACAAATGATGTATTCTTTAATGAAAGCCGCAATTGTTGCTCCTGTAGTTCCTCGTAGGGGAATGGCCTCTACCCATTTGGTGAAGTATTCCGTTGCGGTTATGATGTACTCGTGCTGCTTCGATGACGGTGGATTGATTTTCCCTATAATGTCCAGTCCCCAGCTGTAAAACGGCCATGGGCTGCTTATAGAGTGCAGAGGGGTAGAAGGCGCATGAACAAGGTTCCCATGGATTTGGCATTTATGACAGCTTTGAACAAAAACGGCTGCATCGTCCTCCATGGCCGGCCAATAGTATTTCTCGTGTATTTGGAGAAACAGTTTCCTCTTCCCTTGATGTTCTCCTTCGTGTGTCTGCTTCAGCATGACTGGGATTTCTTCTCCAGCCAGGCATCGTAGCAGATTACCTCCGAAGCTCTTGCGATACAGGATCCCTTCATGGAATACGAACCGCTTGGCTCTTTGCTTCATCTTAATAGCGTCCTTTCGACCGGCAGGAATTATCCCATCACGGAGATAGCTAATGTAGGGTTCTCTCCAGTCCCCAAATGGTTCACATTAAAAATCTCCAATTGGTGTGGTGGTGCCGGCAATTTGAGCAAGACTTCAAGTAGTCCGGATTGAGCCTCTCCATCTCTCGGCCGCAATAACCCGTGCGTTGAAGTCGCCGTAAAGCGTTACCACCAAAGTGATTGTCCACAAATTTCATTGTGAATACGATCCACTGTAGTTGTGCTTCGTCACCTCCCAAACATCTTGACAGGGGAGCCATCTGATTCCGATAATACAAAGATACCATGAAGCATGAAGAAGTTTTGCGGGGTTTTGAGACTGACCTTTCCTTGGGAGAGTGAGCTGTTGAGCTCTCGAATGATCGGAGTTCGCCAATCGTCGGTCTTGGTGTCTTTGTATTGCGGTAGCCACGTCGATTCTATGGTTCTCCTCTTCACTGTCAGGGTTTCTTCCGCCCCTTCAAACTTCAGTTTGGAAGCCAATGTTGCTAGGAAATCGGCGTGTTTGTTGTTGCTGCGACCAACATGGGTTATGGTTGCATCGGCAAAGTAGTTTAGTAACCTCTGTGCTTCTGATCGGTACGGGGCTAGCGTTACTTCTTTCAATGCATATACTCCATTCATTTGATTCACCAGTAACTTGGAGTCACCTCTTATCTCCAGACGTGTGACTCCTGCTTGTTTAGCTATTGAAAGCCCTATGAGGAAAGCTTCATATTCTTCGGAGTTGTTGGTGCATTCGAAGTCTAACTTGAAGGAATGTGAAAATACTTCTCCGGTTGGAGAGACTAACACCACGCCCGCTCCTCCAAAGATATCGCTAGGGGTAGCGGAGCCGTCAAAATACAAGAGCCACACTTCTTCTTCCGAATAGAGACGTCCTGAAATTCTCCAGGGAGTTCTTCATGTAGTCCCGTAGTGTCTTCTCCAGAAATGCCGCCAATAAGTCTCGCAACTGGTTGGCCCTTGATAGCTCTAGGCGATGCACACGTTATGTCTAGTTCTGACATTTGGAGAAGCCATTTGCCTGTCCTCCCAGTCAGGACCGGTTTTGAAAGTAAAAACTTTGCCGGATCGGATTTAGACACGAGTATCACCCTATTAGATAGCAGGTAATGCCTAAACTTCTGAATGGAATGGATTAAGGATAAACACGCTTTTTCCGCTCTGGGGTATCTGAGTTCGGCGTCTCTCAATATCCTAGCTGAAATAGTATATGGGACGTTCGATTCCCTCGTCGTCTTCCCGAGCGAGTAAAGCCCCTACGGCGGTGTCACCGAAGGCGGTGTAGAGGACCAAAGTGGCTTCCCTTGTACAGAGACTTCATGACGGTTGGAGATGATAGTATTCGTTGAATTTTCCGAAAAGCTTCTGTTGGGTTGTGGTCCAAACAAAGCCGGCTCCTTTCTTCACAAAGGTGGTGAATGAGGCGAAGTTGGGCTAGACCAGTATAAAACGTCGAATGTAGTTTACCTTGCCCATGAAACTCGGGAGTTCTTTCACGGTTCGGGAGGCGGCATTGTGAGGATAGCCTAAGTTTTGGACGGGTCTACCTTTATTCCTTCTGCGGTCACCTGGAATCCCAGAAATTTACCTGAAGAGACACCGAAAGCACATTTCAAAGGATTCATCTTCAACTTGTATTCTCGACACCTCTCAAACACTTGCCTCAATACATTTGTGTGGTCTGCTCGAGCTTTTGATTTGACCACAATATCATCCACATAGTCTTCTACTTGTTTATGCATCATGTCGTGGAAGATTGCCGTCATAGCACGTTGATACGTTGCGTCGGCATTCTTTAAACCGAATGGCATAACGGTATAATAAAAATTGCCAAGAGGGGTTCGGAAAGCCGTCTTACTCGCATCGTGCTCATACATCCTTATCTGATTGTATCCGCTATAACCATCCATGAAGGAGAACATGCCGTGTCCGCTGGTGGCGTCCACTAACATGTCGATGTTAGGTAGAGGAAAGTCGTCCTTGGGGCAGCACTTGTTCAAGTCTCTGAAATCTACGCAGCACCGGATCTGCCCGTTTTTCTTCTTTACTGGGACCACATTGGCTAACCAGGTTGGATGATGAATAGGCCTGATGAAGCCAGCAGCTAGCAGCTTCTGAATTTCGTTCTTGATTTGATCCTCTACTTCATGTCTGAATTGCCTCGGAGATTGCTTGATTGGCTTGGATCCAGGTATGACATGTAAGTGATGGGTGACCAATTTTTCATCCAGACCAGGCATTTCCTCGTATGTCTAGGCAAACACATCTTGGTACTCCTTGAGTAGTTGAACAAGACTCGTACGTTCGTCTGTGGATAGAGTCGAACTGATAGAGACCGGCCTGGGAGATTCTTCATTCCCGATGTTAACAGTCTCGAGCTCGTCAGTTGTGGAATTGGTTCCATCTTGTAGTTGCTGCGGGGCGTCTGGTACCTCATCTTGCGTTTCATCATTCTTGCAGTATTTAATTGGGCGGAGAGGCTGGGTTCCGCTCTCCCCGCTAATTGCTAACAAATGGTGCCGGTATATTGTTCTCCCCTTCTGATCACGTTTCACCTCGAAAGTGCGTCCCCTTTTGGTGTGAGCATGAGTTGGAGTCTCACCGGATAGAGATGGACGCCTCGTTAGAGAACGTGTGTTGTAGTGTTTGGCCTCCAGAGGTGTAAGTCGGTCTCCTTCCTTGATTGACGCCCACGTGGGTAGTGGGGTGCACAGGACTTTGTCCGACCCTCCCTGTGTGGTATCTTTTGGCTCGAACATCTCCACTCCGCATATTGGTGCATACGGAGACAATGACGCAGGAATGCGGATGACTTTATCGTCTATCATGGTCTTCAGGCACTGGTGATACGTCGAGGGAATGACCTTGTTGTCATGAAGCCATGGTCTCCCTAGTATCATATGGTAGTCCGGCTCCCTTTCTATGACTTCAAACCTTGCCTTTGATCGGACAGGTCCTACTGATAAATTCAGATTGACATACCCGTATGTGCTGGTCTGGTTTCCTTCGAAGTCCGTCATCGTGGTAGGCTGCCGTACAATCTTGCATGGGTTAACCTTGGTTGTCCTGAGAGTCTTGAGAGTGATTACGTTCGAAGATGCTCATGTGTCGACGAGGGATCTCCTGAACTTTGAACCCTTGATGTGCGCGGTAACATGTAGGGCCCGGTTGTGACCTTCTTCTGCCATCATGTCGTCTTCTGTAAATGTAACATTGTTTACAGATGCTTCCGGCGCAGTTAGAATTTCTGGACGAGAAGGAGCCAGTGTACATCCAAAGCTATTTTATTAATTGCAACAACGTCTCGCCCATTGATTCCTGGAGAGGTGCAGGAGTTCGCACAAGCTTTCCACTAGAGATGCCGCTCCTGGTCCACTCGGTCTCTCGGTTCACAAGAAACTGTTGACTGAGGGGAATCGATCCCCGTGTAAAGGTCTCTGTACACTCATTTCTCGACGTCATCTTGATGAGGAGATCAAGTATGTTGTTTACCGCTTCTTTGATAAGCTCCATGTTCCTCGTGTGAATCTCCCCGTACCCGAGCTAACTCGATTATCGTTGGGATTCTTCCCTGTTGCGCCAAGCAGTACACCGTTGGGAAGGGGGTATCTTCATTGGAGGAACTTCGACCGGGATTTGAATTTGTTGGGGAATTCCTAAGACCAACCATCTCGGAACTTAGCCAAACAGGATTGGGTATTGAAGAAATTGATTTCACAACCGAGAGATTAATCTCCCACTGTGGTCGCCAATTGTTTATGGGTGAAAACTACTCCTGCAGAATTTGGTAATTTGGGGTGTGGATGAGGAATGAATTTAAACCTTTGTAGTTGCAGGAAATCCCACACTACACCCCTCACTCGAATTTGCTTAATTAATCCATTTGAAGATGAGTAACAATATATTTTATTGATTGTTTTCTTGAAAGGTTTACAAAGAAATGTAGAACAGAGCTAAAGAGATTACAATCACTTTTAATTTTCTCTCTCCTAATGACTTGCTTAATAATTCAAAAAGAATCTCTCCTACCACAGACTGATTCAACCCTTTATATAGGGTCATACATAGTGGATGACAGCTAAGTTATCCTTTATTTTCGGGAATAACTCGCGAAGTGTCGCGAGTGTTATAAACATTTTTCCTTGCGACACTCCTAAATCTCGCCAAGTCTTCACACTTTTCTCATGTTCTGATTTTCGTCATCTATTGCGTCATTTATATTTCTTTCTGCGACACCTTCGCAATGTAATCGCTTATTAATCTCGTGAAGTATTGATGTCGCGATATTCTCGCTTCTCCTACATCTTGCCTCTTTTTCTTGAATATTGCTTGAAGAGCAATCTTTAAGAAAAAATCCGTTGTTGTAATAGTCTTTGATTTTTGTTGATGAAGGAACGAGTGAAAGAATATTGGACTTGAAAAGTACGTACTTGCCTCTATTCTTTTGCGAAGTTCCGAAGTTTTGAAAAGTAATTTTAAAAGTATCATCCCGAAGTATGAAATATTCTTGAAGAAATATAAGAAGTATTTAATCCTCTAAATGTAAGAAGTATTGCAAATCCGTCATACGTAACTTTTATTCTATGTTCTTTGCCTCATGCTATGAGTTCATATCCTCGCAGGTTGACAAAGATATTAATTTATCTCCCAAGAAACCTCGCCACTTTAAACCTGTCGCACCTGCCATTACTTTTCCTGGGTTTACATTTACTACTTCTCCTGCGGCATCTTCGCAAGATAACCCAATTCCTTCTTCTCATGACAAATCATCTTCTCCCTGCGATGAACTCGCCCGAGAAATTAGTCCCCGAATTCTCCGTTAATGAAATTCTTCGAATGTTCCCTCTCCACTTTTACTCTTAATGCCTCTACCTCATCTTCCCTTGTTGATCAAGCTCCTCCAACTGGCATTCTTATGACTAAGGATGACTCGACTTTTTGCCTCTTCTTCCATCATTTCCTCTTCCTCTGAATCTATCTCTCTTACTAAAGAAAATTTAGAAGGGATGGATATATCTTTTAAAGTTTTATCAACCACCATGAATGATGTTAAGAAAATCTCCACTGATCCTGTCAGATCTAGTGTTTATGAATCTTTGAGTAAGTATTTTGGTTCTGATACGATGTCGCGGGCATCCTTGGAACAAGAAATTAAGATCTTAAAGAATAGCCTTCATAATGCTTCTCTGGATCGCGACAATCTTCGCAAAAAAAATGAAGAACTAAAAGGTACTCTTTCCTTCTCCCATTTTTTTTTTTTTTTTTTTTTTTTTTTTTTTTTTGAAGACTTTGTTCGCCTTTAAAGTTTTGAACCAGAAACGTAAAATGGAGATATATCAAGTGGAATATATCGCGGAAGAAACTCGAACAGAAAGAGATGCTTGGATGGAGCAATATAACCGATTAGATAACCTCCATACGTATTCTCGTTGACCGATAAATAATCTTACCCAAGAAAATGCCTACTTAGTCCGTAAACAAGAATTGTTAAGTAGCGAATTGTCGCATACGTCATATTCTTTGACTAAATCTAATTTGGAATTGGAAACCTTATCGATGAAAATGGAACTTTGTCCCGAGAAGCGAGCGAGCTTTGTTGGATAAAGTGGCTATGTCCTCACAAAGAACTTGGTGTTTGTCGAAAAGCATTGAATGAGCAAGAACAATCTATTTGCTCTTTGAAAAATAAACTCAAAGAAACCACAACCGAAAGAGATAAGCTTATTCAGGGTAGAATAACCCTAAGTGTGAAAACAAAACAAAATCAAGGATGAATATACTAAGTTAAAAGAATCTCATTCCTCCCTTGCGAAGGAGAATAATTTACGATTTCTAATGAAAAAGCTTGCGTTCTCGATTAAAAGGTCTTGTTGGTGATGATTTTGATACTGCCATGGATCATTTGGAGAATAGTTGCTTTGCCCTGACCCAACATCTTATCTCGCAAAAGGAAGGTAGTCATAAAATTTGACTGCCTCAACCACCGTTTTTTCCTTTCTAATTTCTTTCATTATTTTTTAATCTTAACCCTGCTGTTCTTATATATTTTCGCAGAATCTGAGAAAGATCTTCGCACTTCTCTGTCTACTTTGGAATCCTCCCATGCCAAGATTCGTAAGGAAAATACAATTCTGGTTGCTACTCTTGCCCATTCTTGTGATCGTGCCGCGAGGAGACTTAATTATCTCAGCCATCTTAAAGATGTTCAAAGTAGAAATCAACAAGGGCACTTCTCCGTCAATTTCATCCCAAAGCTGAAGTTGTCGTGAATGAGATCTTACTTTCTAAATCCCTTGAACCTGTCACTGTTGCACCTTTGGAAGTTGGAGATGATGAAGTTCTTAATTCTCCTGATAGTGATTATGATTATGAAAGCTGCGAAGATATCGCAAACAATGAACTTGCCGAGAATGATCTTTATGAAGCTGAGAATCCCAATGAAGAAACTTCTGATGGAAATCCTCGCACTAGTGAAGGTGATGCTGATAAAATTGTTGAAGGACTCTTATCATCTCCTGTTTCCGAGAATATCAATGTAGAAAATTAAGTCACTCTTATAATTTTATATCTTTCAGTCTCTCTTTCTGCATGACTTTTTGTATGAGATACTTTTCAATTTTTGCTGAAGTACGCTTTTTGATTGGAAAGACCAAATCCTTTGATGAATAATCTTTTATCTTCTCTTTTTATCTCACTTTAGATTTGCGATTTTAATCTCGCAAGCTTACTCGCTTACCTTTAGTTATGTTAAAGTTCATCATTGCGAAAAGATCGCGAGATATCCCCATAAATGAAGAAATCTATTGATCTTGTCTTATCATTCTTGTGTGGTCTTATTTTGCCTTCCTAATTAAAGGTCTTATTTCGCCACCCCTCGTTGCGACAAAATCGCAAGACGTCTTTACATTTTCATGTAATGACCCATTGACCTTGTCTTATCATTTGTTAAGTATTTTTGCCTCTGCAGGATATTTTATTTGCGACAATGTGACAGGCTTAAATATTCTTGCGAATGTAAAATCCCATGACATTGCCGTCTTCGCGATTTAAATCGCAGGACGTCTTTGCATTTTCATGCAAAAACCCATTGATCTCGCCTTATCCTTGCGTCAGTATTATTGCCTCTACAGGATCATCGCACAAATATGACAAGCCTAAATTTCCTTTCGAAAATAAAGCCTCATGACATTTGCGTCTTTTGACACTTATCAACTCCCTAATGGAGGGTGCCTCCCTTATCTTCTCCCTGGTTGCCCCTTCAAGGAGGCGTACATCGGCCATACAAGACTAGCTCCTCCCATCCGGTCTTAACAACAACCATTTGTTTTCGCAGCCTCTTATCCCTTATATATGGTTTATGGTTACGAGACTGCACCCTAAGTGGAGTTTTCTTCGGGCCGAGTGCAGCATATACCAAGACTTGCCAAGAATGGCCGAGACACTTCAAATGCCCCAGGCACTCTTGGCTCAACCGTGTACCCCGGCGCCTTGAGCATACACCAATCCTTGGAAGAGACCCTCGGGCGTCCAACCAGGGTATAACCTTATATATATAGTTGGAAATCCAAGGTATCTCCCCCGGATAGGCTTTTATGGGCCCCAAATCTCCATGACTCAGGTTCCAGGAGCGGTGTAACCTTTCCCCTGAGCCATGTCAAGAGATACCCCCTTATATGACGCACTTTAGGTCTTACATTTGCCTCTTGCGAAATATCTTTCGCGAACTAAGGTGTACGCCATAAAGGTTCGTCCCATTCACTCACTCATTCATTTTTGTTAATTCATTCAATCATTCATTTTCTACAATGTATTGCTTGCGAGATATTCGCATAATCTTTCTTTGTTTTATTTAATCTCGCCATCATTCTATCGCAAAAACATTTCGTCCAGATTCATATTATTTCATCCATCTGTTATGGATAATACTTCTTAAGATACAATCTATTCCATGGTATATCCAATCTTTGTCCTACATCTCTCCCTTCAAGATCCATTAATCTATATGCCCCTGTGCCAACTATTTCATTAATGATATAAGGTCCATCCCATTTTCTTGCCAATTTACCACCACTTTCACGCTGATATATTGGTGTCTCTCGCAGACCCGCATCTCCGGGTTGAAATTCACGTATCTTGACACGTTTATTATATTCTCTGGCTAATCTTCGCCGATAATTCTCCATATGCTTTGTAGTGCTCTTTCTCTTTTTTTCTTCTAATTCATCTAATTTGATCAAAATATTACCCGCACCGAGATTTTTCTCCCAAGCTTCTTTCTTTGTTGTTGGAATCATAACTTCGTCGGAGTACAACTTCTACCCCATATGTTAAACAAAAAGGTGACATGCCCGTAGCTTCTCTTCTTGTTGTATTATAAGCCCATAATGCATTGGGTACTTGTTCGCACCATCCTTTATTGTATCCTTCTAACTTCTTCTTCAATATGTCTCACGATTGTTTTATTCGTCGCACGCTCGTCCATTAGCTCGCGGGTACAGAGGAGTTGATTTTCCACATCGTATCCGAAATGCATTAAGCAGCAATTCTATATTTTGTCCTTCAAATCGCTTCCCGTTGTCGATACCAACCGTGTCTGGAATCCCAAATCTCGCATATAATGTTCTCAAATATGAAAGTAAAAACATCCTTGTCACGAATGTGTTGTACCGCTTTCACCTCTCGCCCATTTTGTGAAATAATCAAGTGGCGACAATTAGATATCTTCTCTCGTCCCCGTTCTCGGTAGAAATGGTCCCACAATATCTAAACCCCATTTTCCAAAAGGCCACACACTTGTTGAAGAATTTAATGGCGCTCCCGGTGCATGTATCTTCTTCCCATGTCTTTGGCAATCTTCGCAACGCCTTGATATTTGTTTCGCGTCCTCATGCATATGCTAAAGATCTTCCACCACTATGATTACCAGCGTCCCCGCTATGTAACATCTTCAATATGGTTTCTCCTTCCTTCCTTGTTACACATCTGAATGAAGGTCCATTAAAAGATCGTCGGTATAGTACTCCATCTCTTAATTCATAATTTGTTGCCCGGCTTTTTAATTTGAGTGTTTCTAATCTATTTCTTGGTGTTTCCCCTTTTGTCAAGTATGCATGAAGTTCTGTTCTCCAATCCTCTTCGCAAAGCGCTTGTATTCCATCTTCTATTAACATTACATCTGTTTCCCGTTCTTCTTCTTTATTAATTGACGGTGCTAAAAGTGTTTGTATATTTATATTTCTCGCAGTTGGATCTGTCATCATACTTGATATAAAGGCAAAAGCATCTGCGAGTCTATTATTTCTCCTTGATATATGTCTCCATTTTATTTTCTAGATTCGCACCGACACTCATCAACAAGTTTCTTGTACTTTTGCAAAGATGGTTCATTTATAGTATATTCTTCCTTTATTTGACGAATAGCCAATTGTGAATCACTGGTAATCCTCACGTTTTCCAATTTCATCTCTATTGCGAATCGCAAAGCATGTATTATAGCTTCATATTCTGTTTCATTATTTGTTGACGCGAATTCTAATCTGAAGGAAAAAGCCATTTTGTTACCTTCTGGCGATATCACAACAATTCCAATCCCGTTACCTTCTCCATTAGATGACCCATCTACTAATATTTCCCATCTATTCGGCTCGCTTAACAAATCTTTTGGATCTCCATGTTCTTCATCTACGTCCATTATTTCTTCTACTGGTTCATCCTCTTCCAAAGGAAATTCTGCTGAAAAATCCGCGACCACTTGTGACTTTGGTGAAGACAATATTTCATATTTGAGTTTGCAATTACTTATTTGGGCATTCCATCTCTCAACTCTCCCTGATCTTTTTGAATTTTTCATTACTGATTCGATTGGCACTTTCGTTACTACCTTAACAATGTGCGCTTGAAAGTATATGCGAAGTTTAAATGTTGCGTAAACCAATGCCAAGATTAGTTTTTCAATTTTTGAATAATTCCTTTTTGCGGCATTGAAGGTTTTGCTGATGTAGTAGATTGGTTTTTCTACCCCTGCGTCCATGATGAGTGCCAAATAGTGCATATTTATACACCTCTTTATTGGCATTTTACTCATCTTTTGCGCTTAGAAATCAGATATTATCCCAGATTCTGTGTTTTCTTTGTTTTCAAGAATAAATATTTGTATTAATTAATTTTGTGTTTTTAGGTAATAAATAAAGTCCTGAGAAACCGAGGAGCTAAAGAGCGAAGAATTGGAGTCAAACATCTATGGAGCAGATAGCCAAAGCCCGCGCGCAAATCGATTGCAACCCAAAGAAGGAAGACTTGGGCTAGAGCTACCCATGACCCGATCCGAGCCCGCTCACTCGAGCCATTGAGATCTCCCTCGCCTACATCCAACGGTCGCTCCGCCTAGCACATCAACGATTGATGCTCCCGCTCAACACCAGTTTACTATGAGCCTTCCCTCAGCCGTTCAGATCATAGCTGCTACATCCTACGCTCGCTGAGGCCTTCTCATCGTCCGTCGCTATACCCGCCTCACACCAAAATTGCATACACCTATACCCCTCCATCGACCTAACCATTTCATCTTCCACCTTCTCTTTCTTCTCTGTTGCAGAGCTCGACCATACTCTACCTCCTCCTTCTCCCTGACAAAAATCAGACCACCTCTCCGCCACCATCTCTCTTCCTGACACAGCAACAACCAACCCCAACAGCCGCACCCCTCTCTAGATTTAGTTTTTCTCTTTCTTAGCTTCTCCAACCCTAGAAGCTAACTGATAGACACATTTTTTGTGTCTGAATTGTCCTCAGTGCTGGTATTGTTGGAACTCGATTTTTGTACTAATATTGTGTTTTTATGCATTTTTAGGTATTTTTGGAAATAAATATTTGTTGGAAAATTCGGCTCGAAAAGTTGCTCGGAGCACCTCCGGAAGACACGTGTTATTCGGACTCTCGTCTTTGGATAAGGGGTAACCCAATTGCTAAGGGGCACCCCCAAGGAGGCACCTGCTATTCGCACCCCAGAACAGGATAGGGGGACTTCATCTTCTCCATTTCAAATTCAAAAATTGGCGGGAAAAGCTTGGTTTCACTAGCAGAATTAGGGTTGCGGATTTGAAGCTCTTCCCGCGAGACTCAATGGCTGAAAATCAGTGGGTATCTTCCTTTGGTCCTAACAGGGCTGATATAGGAGTTGGTTTCGATCCAGTTGGGCTAGAATTGCCGCGAGAAGCAAACAGAGCAAACTTACACGTACACGGGTCTGCTTGGGTTTTGAAGTTTTTTGAACGTGTTATGTGCTTGATTATTGGCTCGAGCAACCACCAGGAGCGTGTAAGAGATAAACAAGGATATATTTCAAATGGCAAAGGCGCGTGCAGAAACAAAAATAGAAATAAAATATATTTTCTTCACTCACGAGTGATGGGAGGATTATACGCAATTATAATGTGATATTTTGCCGCTGTCGAGTATAAAAAGGTTGGCTGGGACTCAGGGAAGGATTACGGAGAGTTTGGGAGGAAAAGGAACGCGAGAAGAGCAAAAAAATCAAAGTTGCGAATCACCGTTTCGCTGCCGCATCCTCAAGATCGTGAAGAACAGACTATCCAGGACCGCTGTTTTTCAACAATGAAAAACGACTAAAGAACGTGGGTCGCAGTATGTCGTAATGTAGCCGCACTTTATCTCTATCGTAGTCTGTAACGGTGTTTGCAACACCTATAACTGTTGCAAACCCGGTTTTCATCATTCTCCTTTGTTCATCATTTGTAACCATATTTTTGAGCAATAAAAATGGATTTTGAGCGTGTTTCCAACATGATGAGCGGCTAATTCTCTCGTAACCAAGGCAATGGATGAAGCTATTCACACATGAACAATGGGTAACTATTTTATTTTCTCTAATATTTAATTATAATTCACTCAATCACTGCTTTTGCAGAGTTCTTCAAAGTTTACATAATTTTCTTCATTAGTTGTGATCAATTAGATAGGTTATGCTTTGGTTAGATAATCTATGCTTAGGGATACAATTAATTTTTGAGAATATGTTTGATTATTTGTGGATTAAGAAATAAAGGATTAAAAGGATAATTAGAGTTATGAAATATTTGATATCATTCATGTGTAATAGTGGATTCTAGTGTCTTGGTTATATTCCTAATATCTTGAAATCAATCTTGAATCAAATTTTCTTTTTTTTTGAATTTTTATTAAATCTAAAATCTTTTGCTTTCACAAGTCTCAACGAACCTTATTACTACAACTCAATTGAAATTCTCATCAATTTTTGGCGCCGCCGACGCGGACTTGTGTATAGATTTGTTTTTAGGTTTTATTTTTATTTTTTATTATTTTTGTTCTTTTTTTACGCGTTTTGGTATTTCTGTTTTCTTTCAGATTTGGAGTGGAGCGAAAGAAAAAGATAAAGTGCTGAAAAGAAAAGCAAAGCCAAAATAGGAAAGAAAAGAGAGATCTGAACGGAGTGAAGAAGAAAATTTTGTATATAGTGTAATTAATTTTTATTATTATTATTTTTTTTTTTAGAAACTGTAATTAGGTAATTATTTTTGTAATTTGTATTTTTATTTTTGGACTTTTTAATTTTTGGACTATCGGACATTATTGATTTTAAACCCTAAGGAAGGGTAATTTAAATATAAACTGCACAGGGAAGGACGGTGATTACGATATCACCTCGGCCCCTCGGGTTCGTACATGACATAGGAGTCGTGGCCCGAGTCGACCTCAACGGTTCATCCCCGTCCTGGAACGGAGGTAAGAATTCTAAACACCCGCGAATCCCCGTCGGCGGGTTTACTTGGATGATTTTGTATGCATATATGTTGAGGTATTGAAAACGGCTGCTTTAAATTCCTAGTAAAGGGCAAGGACTGGCCATACAAGATAAGGGTTCGGATTTCATCACCGTTCTCTTCTTGCCCGCCTTAGGAAAACGAAACCAAACACGAACCTAAGCCTAAAATTTTGAATAGAACGAGACCGATAGGGTAACGAGCTTAATAGGAAAGTCGTTCGAAAAATATTGGTTACTCTTTTGAGCATACTTCGAAGTTCATGATGGTTTCGTGAGTTGAATGCGTGACTGCGCCGCCTTGTAATACGGTGAGGCCTTGGGTATCAAAGCTCCACGCAGCTTCCTCGCCTCTATTCAACTTACTTAAACTCGGATTGATTCCGAGGGGTTTGCTCGGTTGTAACGAATTCCCTTTCGAAGGATTAGAAGCTGGTCTAGAAAACAATCTAAGTGGAGCCATCATGATTTTTGTTTGCTAGAAATCGTAGGTTTGCCGTGGGTCGAGTCAGCCTTGTTTGTGCTTGTGTAGAATTCCCTTGCAGGTTAGGATGTCAAACTGGTATTACAATAGCCATCACAATGAATATGAATATCCAACTGAACAATATGGACATCACTCTTTTTATGACCATAGTGTGAATAGTGGTTGGGAACGCCAAACTTTTGAAGGTTATGGGTCATACCATGGTGATCCCAATTACTATCCACACGCCACCCGGTCGTACGAGCAAAATTCCTCTCTAATAGAGTCAACACGTAAGTTAGCTGAGACGACACGTAAGTTTGCATAAATGAATAACTTAGTTATGGATGAAAGCAATGCAACGAGTGAAATTTCTTTCCTAGATTCAATAAGGAAGTCATGTGAGTCGAGTCACGATACATTAAAGAAGTCATGTGAGTCGAGTCACGATACCATAATGAAGTCATATGAGTCGATTCGAAAGCTTTTGTTTGAGGCCCAGAACGGAACTGCTCGAGATAATCTTAGTGTTTCCAATAGTACCCCTGAAAATGAGGATAGTTATTTACATAATCAAGATGACGAGGATAAAATTGGTAACACTACTTGTCTAGATGAGGTTCAACCATTTTCATATAATGATGATTATGATGAGGATAGTGTTGATGAAGAATTTGAAATAAATAGGCATAGTGATCAGGAAATTGTTACCCCAATTGAGCTTTATAACGATAATATTTCTAGTTTAAATCCAAATAATTTTAATAATTATTCACCTATTCAAAAGGACGAGGATTTGACTAGAGATACCCCCGTTTTAGACGATGTAGTATTTCCTTTTGATTACGAAGCCAATGATGGTTTAGAGGAACGAGTATATTTTGAGTCTAGCGATTTAGAAACAATAGACTTAGAAAAAGAAAATGAACTCGTAGAGATGAGTGAGGATGTACCTGACTTAGAAGAATCAATGGACCATTTTCAGGAATCAGATGACCTTGAAATTAGGGAAGTTGTGACTAGTCTTTCTAGAGACACTGGAAACTCTAAGTTTGGGGGTGATTATCATTCTCCATGTGCCTTAACTCTTAGAAAGGTCCCTAACTTGGGACTTGACATATGTGCCTCAACCATTTTAAAAGATTATCTTCATACACTTTTTCCTGAACCTAGTTGTGTCCATAAAGAAGTTCAGTTGTTAGAAACCCATCCTCTGGTTGATGTGGTTAACCCAGGCTATGATACCACGATTGACTTTGTTTTCCCACCAAAAACCTTCCTTCCAATTGTGGGAACGTATAAGTTTCAGATGTGTCAATTATTAAGTTTTGAGACTAAACCTAATTACTTTAGGATATTAGGGTCGACACATTTGTTTAAGGAAGACCACCACTCTCTTTGTGGTCAGTTGTGTGAGTCAAATCTGATTGACTTAGAGGATCCCCAATTATTCAGGTTATTGTTATGTGCGTCTAAGTTCCTACTTGAGTATTTCCAGACTCTACAACCTGATCTTAAGAATCCTTCTTTTGAGGAAGTCCAGCCCATGAAAACATTTTATTTAGACCCGTTCATAGAGCTCGAACCCGAACCACAACTAGATGTAGTTGTCTTAAACAAAACAATATACAAGGGTATCTTTCTCGGTCTGTGGCGTTTCCTCTTCTTGTGGTTAGCACTTTTTGATCCGTATGACCCATGATTATTCCGACCGTTGCTATATGATTCTTCGAGGTGACTAATCCTTTCCAATGTCCTGGGTCAAGACTTTAAACTTAGCACTTCTTGGGAGGTAACCCATGCTCTTGCAACACGGTAATATCTTTCCTTACTCTTTTCTTCAAGTGGTGACAGTTTCTCATTGTTCATGCTTTTAATTTCATCTTTAGAACATTGAGGACAATGTTAGATTTAAGTTTGGGGGTATGGGAGAAACTTTTTGTTAGTTGCAATAAATAAACTCCAGAGCCTAGAAATTTATGTTTATTAAGGATGGCACTAACCAATCTAAGTGGATGGAAGCATTTTGGTTGTAGGAGTTGAGGAACCAATATGATTAGATGGAAACATCTAAAGAGTCTATTCATAAAAGCACGAGCTCTCGGTGTTAGAAATAACATGATAGTTTCACCGTATCTCGTTGAGTCCTTTTCACTTCTTTTTTTTTGTTTTGTTCTTTGTAAACTATGTTTCTCTAAGTGATTAGGTGGGGCCCACGAATCAAGTTGTTACCAATGCTAGGGTGAATTAGAGTGATTGAGATACCCAAAAAAAAAAAAAAAAAAAAAAAAAAAAAAAGTGAAAAAAAAAAAAAAAAAAAAAAAAAAAAAAAAAAAAAAAAAAAAAGAAAAAAAAAGAAAAGATTGAAAAAAAAAAGAAAAAAAAAAGAGAAAAAAAAAAAAAGAAAAAAAAGAAAAAAAGAAAAATTGAGACCAGACCATCAGACCAACCGGAATAAATTCAATAAAGTCGACCACTGGAACCCTTGTATATGCCGACCTAGAGTTAGGATTATCGACCACTGGTTCCCTTGTATATGCCAGAGATGTTGATATTAGTCGACTAGTATCTCAGTCCATTAGGATAGGTTCATTTTGGCGGAGGCCTTCGGACAGAGATATGGGAAACACCGTTCACTTAGTAAACATCAAAACCATCTATGTTTTTCTCTATATTCATCTTCTTGATCTATCCATGTGATTAGTTTTGACTCCGGGTATTGATGTCCATAGTGCGACTATCTCGAGTAGAGCTCTGTCACTTTATATGAATTTTAGTATGCTTGAGTGCAAACTCGTGTACAAAGAATTGGAATTTCGCATCGGGGTACTTCCTCCCCGTAGTCAATAAGTATGCCAACCAAGGAGATTCTTTAGTGCCTTCCAAGGTTACGTGTAGATAGCTAGGGTGCTGAGTAAAGGTTTTGTGGGTACACCTCTGGTAAACCCTCCGGAGACAACACTCCGCCACTAGGGCCACCTAGGGGTTCAAATGATTTTTATTTTCTAGAATAAATTTGCTCGAGGACTAGCAAATAATAAGTTTGGGGGTATTTGATAGACACATTTTTTGTGTCTGAATTGTCCTCGATCTTTGGTATTGTTGGAACTCGATTTTTGTACTAATATTGTGTTTTTATGCATTTTTAGGTATTTTTGGAAATAAATATTTGTTGGAAAATTCGGCTCGAAAAGTTGCTCGGAGCATCTCCTAAGACACGTGTTATTCGGACTCTCGTCTTTGGATAAGGGGTAACCCAATTGCTAAGGGGCACCCCCAAGGAGGCACTGCTATTCGCACCCCGCAAACAGGATAGGGGACTTCATCTTCTCCATTTCAAATTCAGAAATTGGCGGGAAAAGCTTGGTTTCACCGGCGGAATTAGGGTTGCGGATTTGAAGCTCTTCCCCGCGAGACTCAATGGTCTGAAAATCAGTGGGTATCTTCCTTTGGGCCTAACAGGGGCTGATATAGGAGTTGGTTTCGATCCAGTTGGGCTAGAATTGCCGCGAGAATCAAACAGAGCAAACTTACACGTACACGGGTCTGCTTGGGTTTTAAAGTTTTTTGAACGTGTTATGTGCTTGATTATTGGCTCGAGCAACCACCAGGAGCGTGTAAGAGATAAACAAGGATATATTTCAGCTGGCAAGCGCGTGCAGGAAACAAAAATAGAAAGAAAATATATTTTCTTCACTGCCGAGTGATGGGAGGATTATACGCAATTATAATGTGATATTTTGCCGTTTATCGAGTATAAAAAGGTTGGTTGGGACTCATGGAAGGATTACGGAGAGTTTGGGAGGAAAAGGAACGCGAGAAGAGCAAGAAAATCAAAGTTGCGGAAATCACCGTTTTCTGCTGCCGCATCCTCAAGATCGTGAAGAACAGACTATCCAGGACTGTCGTTTTTCAACAGTGAAAAACGACTAAAAGAACGTGGGTCGCAGCTGTCGTAATGTGCCGCACTTTATCTCTATCGTAGTTCAGAACGGTGTTTGCAACACCTATAACTGTTGCAAACCCGGTTTTCATCATTCTCCTTTGTTCATCATTTGTAACCATATTTTTGAGCAATAAAAATGGATTTTGAGCGTGTTTCCACTAACTTAGAGAAAAACTAAAGCTAGGGTTTTCATCACTACAGTCGAAGCATGGAGTTGCAGAGAGATTAGACAAGAGGAGAGACGATCAGAGAGTATGGTGAGAGTTTATTTTAATTTTAATTTCGATTTTTGAGAATTAGGGTTTGATATTTTGGGGGATTTTTGCATGTATAAATAGAAGGTGTAATTGGATGTTTGAGGGCATGCCTGGGCTAGCCAGTGCGTCAATTAGGATTTAATTTGTTTAATTTGTAGTTTAATAATTTAATTTGATGTTCTAATTAGTTTTCTGGGGTTTAGATGAAACCCTAACTTATGACTATGTTTTCATGCTCATGTTTTGTTCTTGAATGCTTGAATATTTTCTAGATAGAATTAATCTCAGTGTGATAACACTTTGCTCTCACAGTGCATGCCAATGCCATGGATGCACTGTAGTTTGATTCCCTCTGTGTTGTTTATGCTGCAACCCAAGCTTAATGAATTTATTATGATCCTCAGATTATTTGTACTCTAATCGACATTGTAATACTTTGGAAATATACTTTAGTTGTGATTGATTCTTCTATTGGTGAAACACCTTAGGTAAGTGGTAGAATTGACACTCTTTCCTTATCTCATTACAAGGACAAGAGTAATATAATGAGCTTGAACATAAAGTGTAGGTTAGTGGTGGATTTAAAGACCCTAGTGCTCTTTAATTTGTAGTATTGTTTTCTGTTTAGGTTCATTTCACTATAATTCAGCCGTATCGGCACAAATCCCCTGTTGTCACATTGTCACTCTTGAAATCAGTTTAGAAAGCCATAAGATCACTTTAAGCACACCCATTTCTCTGTGGGATCGACTCGTATTTGCCCTGTGCTTCATAGCAGACACCGTGCACTTGCGGTATCACTGTAGGCTAAATTATAAACACCTTCTCAGGCCTACCAAGTTTTTGGCGCCGCTGCCGGGGACTTGGCGTGTGCCCTGTGATTTTGGCTTGTCTTTACTGAGATTCACTCACCTTGTACATATCATATGTGTTAATTCTTTTAGTTCTGTTTTTAGTGTAATGATAGGTGTAAAATACACCTAATTTACTATCTAGTAGTTTATGCTTTCTTTGCTATTTTTCTTGTAAATTATGTATTTTACGCTTGTTTTGAGTTTTGTAGCTACTCTGGAGTCACACGGAGGAAAAGAAGAAGAAAGCACCCAATTTGAGCCAAAAGGGCAAAAAGGTCATTCTACGGGTGAACACTATCCTGAGCCCGAGTAATGGTTAAGGGCAGCTCTTTTGGGAGGAATACTAAACGCCGTGCCTTGTCTCGACTTGCGATATTGAGAACAAATATCACTTTGTGAAGATGATGAGAAGATGATGGGATGTATCAATTTGAAATTATAAACACCTTCTCGGGCCTACCAAGTTTTTTTAGGCGCTTGAGCAGGTGTTGGTGGTAATGGATTTAAGATCGATAAGTCGCAGGCGTGTGCCCTGTGATTTTGGCTTGTCTTTTTTCGACCGAGATTCACTCACCTTGTACATATCATATGTGTTAATTCTTTTAGTTCTTAACAGTTTTTAGTGTAACTTGCAATCACCTATTCAAAAGGACGAGCTTGAGGAAGATGCATTTATTGCTTGGCAAAAATTTCTTAAGGAAAGATGGGAGTCCGCGGAAGTGTATGAATGTTCCGACAATGAGGAAAGTATTCCAACTCCGATCATAATAACGATCCTTCACCTATTCAAAAGGAGGAGATGGGGTGTGACTTACCTATTGTTGTAAACGAAGTAACACCCGCACAAGAAGATCTTACAATCTATACCGATGAAATTCATTTTTGTGAATGGCCCGATTCCGATGATGAGAATGTTGAAGAGATGATTATAGAGGATGAAACCACATTCATTGATTTTGTGGAAGACCAATTGAACTTGCGAATGATTTTGATGATACCGAGACTATGGTTAAGGTAGAAAACGACGAAGAATGGTTGCAAGGTTTAATAGGTAGTTTGCTTTCTCTGTAATTTGTAGCTTGTTTTAACCTTTGCATCATAGTTCCCTTTTGTAGTATCATAGATTCTCTTTCTTGACTCTTTACATAAGCATCATCCTTTGCATATTATCTTTCCCCGTGGAAAAGAACATAACTTGATTCATTGTTTCGTAACGAAGAAGGATTCCCAAGTTATTCTCGCATTGCATATTCCATCATAGTTCCTTTTGTTGCCTTAGCCTTAACCTGCACAAGTCTGAGAACTAAACATCTTTGTTGAGCTAGCAGGTGCTTGATGTGCTTGCTGCGCTGTTGAGTTGTTGTGAGGCTGTGCTACTGAGCCAACCCAAGTGAGGCAAGGAAAAGCTCAAGTTGAGCTTAACCTGTGAATGCACTGTAATTGAACCTTGCATTGCCCTGTGAGTGAGGTAAGCATTACTAAACTTCCCCTGTATGCCATGTATGCCCTGCAACCCATGTGTTCAAATCTGTGAAGCTTTACAACCCTGTTGCTACCTCACCATTAATCTGTGGTGCATAAGAAGCCTGTTGCTGCCTTGCCTCAGCCAATTGCCCCGAGGGCTTAGCTCTCAAGTGGTACTGTGACCCAGTGAACCTTACATAACCTTGAGCACACCCTAAGTTATAACTCACCTGAGCATACACCACTGCATACCTTGCAACCCTTACTCGTCGCCCCCGAGCCGACTGTACCATCGACCCCGCAATTGTGGAAACTGGTGCATGATCTCTGAGTTTGAGCTCAATTGACCCCACTGAACTTGCTGGCCAGTGCTAGCATTGGTTGTTGCTGACTTACTAAATCTATGAAATCTAAATCCATATTGTGCTGAGCTATGAACCTCATGATGCTTTGAACTGATTGTGCATTATATGTGGTGACTCTAAACTGTCACATCTGTGATTGTGTGCAACCTGAGCATGATAGAATAGCTGCCTTGACCCCTTACATGCTTTAACTCAGTCAACTAGAGCCAGCATCTGCAAATTATGTGTGAAACCTTAATGCTTGAATGAATGTTGAGTGAATGATCTTTGGTTAGCATCTCACTTATTTGCCCTGTGCCCTTATGCATGTGAGACCTTGTGTGGTCATCCCAAGTACCCTGTTGACATTATCTGAGCCTCTGGGGCATATCAAGAGTACCCGAATCAAGTTGCTAATTGAGTGAACCTTGCTGAATCTTGTATTCCCTGAGCATGTTCTTTTGCATCTGTGCATTTGCTATGCTTTCATGATCTGTGCTGTCATTTTTTTTTCTGAGTTTGCAATGCCCTGTGCTGTGCTTAAGCTGTGCTGAGTACAAGCTGTACTTAAAATGCCAACCTCTACATACAGAGCTGTGCATTAGCTGCACTGGTTTCCTAGTGATTTCCTTGTTCTGTGCACACAAACTAAAGCACAGCCATTGAGCTCTGCTCACATGACCTGAGCTCTACTCAAACTTGGGCCGCACATAACCAGTGCACACAACTGAAGCCTGCACAACTGGGCTAACCCACATCCTCTGAGCTGCTGGGCTGTGCACTGTAATGAAGCCCACAACTTGGGCTGCACAAACTGAAACCCAGTTCCACTGGGCTGTCCCTTTACACTTAAGTTGTAGCCCACTCACTATGCCTGACCATTGAGGCCTGCTGGGCTCTGCACAACCTAGGCTTTGCACAACCATTGAAGCCCACAGTTCCACTGGGCTGTACATTCCAAACAAACCAAATCCCAACAAAAACCAAACTACAAGCCCACAAAACCAAATCTGAAGCCCAAATACTGGGTTGTGCATCTGGGCTGCTTCTGCCTAAGCTGGGCTCTGCTACTAGATTTTGCTCACATAGCTGGGCTGCACATACTAGGCCGTGTACAAGCCTGAAGCCCATATAAACCAAAATGCCCATATAAACCAAAACCCACATAAACCAAATTGAAACTCATACAAACCAAATCCCAAACAAACCAAAGCCCAATAAACCAAATTCCCACATAAACCAAAGCCCATTTTCATGTTCTATGTTTCTGTACATTATCTTTTGGGTTGACCCTCAACTCTTTCTATTGTTAGTAAATTTTTGTATATAATTCAGTAGGACTTGTTAAATTTTTCTTTTCTTGAATCGGTTGAGTCTTCTTGTGCATATATTGTGCTAATCCGATATGATATGTTGGATTCTAGCTTTGATTAATGAAGCTCTAACCGAGCTCCGCCGACATCCTAATCTCTTCCCTTTTCTCTTATCAGCATATTTCTCTCGGTATGTGACTGTTTAAAATTTTTTCTATCTGTCGACACATTGAGGACAATGTTTGATTTAGGTTTGGGGGTGCATTTGCATATAGAGTTTTTTGTCTTTTTAATCTTTTATTTTCCAAAAAAAAAAAATAAAAAAAAAAAAAAAAAAAAATAAAAAAAAAAAAAAACTTTTTTTGTAAAAACCTCCAACTTTTAGAGATTTTAGAGTCACTAGCATGCTTCTAGCTATGTTTACATAGAGAATCAACCGAAATAACAAAAGTTAGAAGTACCGAGAACGCAATCGGGTTCCTTAGTTGATTAGAGCGTTAAAGTTGGATTTAACCATACCGGAGGGCGAATTAGGTGTTGTTTAGATATTCGGTAGTAGAATTGTGATCACCCATAGTGGAGACTACCCATTTTATATCAAGTGAGGCACCAACCTTCAATTTTTGCAACTTTCTAGAAAAGCTGTTAGAGTGTGTGTCACCTTACGTAAATTCCGGGTAGGAATGGTGAGCTACCCAACTTCGCACCATTTTCAGCACTTCTTTTGATCTCTTGAGTGCTAGTTTTTGTCAATCATGAGGGTGACGTCTAAATATGAAAACTTCTTCTAAATACCGATTTGCAGTTAGCATCACTCTCTCTCTAAATCAAAGAAGACCCATAGAAACACATCATCGTCAACAAACGGAGCAGCATCAAAATATTGAAAGAAAAGTTGAGATAGTCCAAGGTTTATGTGCAACAAAGAAAAGAAAATAGGATGAGAATTAATAAAATTTATAAAATCAAGACAATACAAGTGTGGAAAAATTGAGTGATAAAGTCCTTTGTCCATGGAGTTAGTTGTTTCATTATTTGTATTTTTATTTTCACTTATTGTAATGTAAAAAAAAAAAAAAAAAAAAAAAATCAAAAAAATATTGTAGTTTATTTTTGCTACCACCATGGTAAAGAAGAATTTAAAAAGAAAAATCCAAACAACAAGGAATTTGAGTAGAAAAGTTAAAAATTGTCAAGTTTTGTGAAGTTTAGAAGTTCGTCATCAACATTTGAAGACCGAAGACCGAAGATTGAAGACGTTTCTATGGTTCTTATGAGAGAGTGATATTAATTGCCGATCGGGTGAGAAGTGAGTGAGTACTCCCACCCCTTGCTAATGGTTGATTTCCTTTCTTAGAGATCATCATAAAAGATTCTTTTTGTCCACACTTCGTGGAGTCTCCAGATTTTATTTCGGAAGGTTATCCTTCTTACCTACAACGTGTGCGGGATTTCTCTCTTTATTCCTGCCTCGCACACATGAGAGACTAAAAAGCGATCTTTTTGAGTGCAATTATCATAAAACCCTAATGGTGAGGCGAAAGTCGAGGCTTATGATCACAATCGAATCCGAATTCTTTCATATGGTATGGTTACTTCTCGCTCAAAGACTTAAGGATGAGAATGCGTTCTTTGGTAGTTCTAACTTCATGTTACTAGCACGCAGAAACTCTATGTCCTCATAGCTTCTTGGATGCTTGAGACTCTTTTACACTCTGAAGTTGGAGAAGGTTTTGTGGGTACACCTCTGGTAAACCCTCACGAGACTACAACTCGTCCACTAGGGACACCTAGGGGTTTAAAGGCTTAGTGCATACGCTAAATGCATTCGAGAGACCTGCGACAGGGGTATAGTTAGGATTTCTTATTTTCTGTTTCACTTGAGGACAAGTAAAATTCAGTTTTGGGGGTATTTGATGAGTGCCAAATAGTGCATATTTATACACCTCTTTATTGGCATTTTACTCATCTTTTGCGCTTAGAAATCAGATATTATCCCAGATTCTGTGTTTTCTTTGTTTTCAAGAATAAATATTTGTATTAATTAATTTTGTGTTTTTAGGTAATAAATAAAGTCCGAGAAACCGAGGAGCTAAAGAGCGAAGAATTGAGTCAAACATCTATGGAGCAGATAGCCAAAGCCCGCGCGCAAATCGGTTGCAACCCAAAGAAGGAAGACTTGGGCTAGAGCTACCCATGACCCGGATCCGAGCCCGCTCACTCGAGCCATTGAGATCTCCTCAGCTACATCCAACGGTCGCTCCGCCTAGCACATCAACGATTGATGCTCCCGCTCAACACCAGTTTACTCTGAGCCTTCCCTCAGCCGTTCAGATCATAGCTGCTACATCCTACGCTTGCTGAGGCCTTCTCATCGTCCGTCGCTACACCCGCCTCACACCAAAATTGCATACACCTATACCCCTCCATCGACCTAACCATTTCATCTTCCACCTTCTCTTTCTTCTCTGTTGCAGAGCTCGACCATACTCTACCTCCTCCTTCTCCCTAACAAAAATCAGACCACCTCTCCGCCACCATCTCTCTTCCTGACACAGCAACAACCAACCCCAACAGCCGCACCCCTCTCTAGATTTAGTTTTTCTCTTTCTTAGCTTCTCCAACCCTAGAAGCTAACTTAGAGAAAAACTAAAGCTAGGGTTTTCATCACTACAAATCGAAGCATGGAGTTGCAGAGCGATTAGACAAGAGGAGAGACGATCAGAGAGTATGGTGAGAGTTTATTTTAATTTTAATTTCGATTTTTGAGAATTAGGGTTTGATATTTTGGGGGATTTTTGCATGTATAAATAGAAGGTGTAATTGGATGTTTGAGGGAATGCCTGGGCTAGCCAGTGCGTCAATTAGGATTTAATTTGTTTAATTTGTAGTTTAATAATTTAATTTGATGTTCTAATTAGTTTTCTGGGGTTTAGATGAAACCCTAACTTATGACTATGTTTTCATGCTCATGTTTTGTTCTTGAATGCTTGAATATTTTCTAGATAGAATTAATCTCAGTGTGATAACACTTTGCTCTCACAAAGGTATGCCAATGCCATGGATGCACCGTAGTTTGATTCCCTCTCGTGTTGTTTATGCTTTTTTGCAACCCAAGCTTAATGAATTTATTATGATCCTCGGATTATTTGTACTCTAATCAGACAGGTAATACTTTGGAAATATACTTTAGTTGTGATTGATTCTTCTATTGGTGAAACACCTTAGGTAAGTGGTAGAATTGACACTCTTTCCTTATCTTTTACAAGGACAAGAGTAATATAATGAGCTGAACATAAAGTGTAGGTTAGTGGTGGATTTAAAGACCCTAGTGCTCTTTAATTTGTAGTATTGTTTTCTGTTTAGGTTCATTTCACTACAATTCAGCCGTATCGGCACAAATCCCCTGTTGTCACATTGTCACTCTTGAAATCAGTTTAGAAAGCCATAAGATCACTTTAAGCACACCCATTTCTCTGTGGGATCGACTCGTATTTGCCCTGTGCTTCATAGCAGACACCGTGCACTTGCGGTATCACTATAGGCTAAATTATAAACACCTTCTCAGGCCTACCAGTCCACTCGCAGCAATACTGCACTTAATGCATGCGAAGTAGTCGCAAGATAGATTAATAATTCTTCTCCCGGTTCTGCTTTTTGTAAAATTGATATATCCATTAAATGTTCCTTTATTCCTTGGAAGGCTTTCTCACACTCGTCTGTCCATCTAAACTTTGATCCCTTTTTGAGAATGCTTGAAAAAGTGTTTACATTTATCGATGATCGCGAGATAAACCTCCCTAGCGAAGCTACTAACCCATTTAACTTCCGAACATCTTTTACCGTCGCAGCGTTGGCATATCGCGAACCGCTTGTACTTTCTCCGGTCGACTTGGATTCCCTCTTTTGATACGATATAACCTAAAAAATTTTCCCGACGCAACTCCAAAGGTGCATTTTTCAGATTTACTTTGATGTTGAAATGTCTCATTTGTTCAAAAATTTCTTTCGTGTCCCGTATGTGGTCTTTTGCTTTCTTACTTTTGATTAACATATCATCTACATACACCTCTAACGTTTTGTGTATCCATCTCGCGAACACCTTTTCTACCATTCTTTGATATGTTGCTCCAAAGATTTCGCAAACCAAACGGCATTTTTGTATAACAAGTATAATCCTCTTGGAGCGAAGAAAGCAAGATGTTCTTGATCTTCTTCCGCTAGAGGAATTTGATTGTACCCTTTATATCCATCGAGAGATGATATCCTTTTGTTTCTTCTTCTTTGCTTCAACCAATTGCGGGATATCTGGTAACAGGAAGCTATCTTTGGGGCAAGCTTTGTTTAGATCGGTAAATTCTATACAAATTCTTATCCCTTTCTTCTTCTTTGGGACTATAACCATATTTGCTATCCATTCGGGATATTTTTCTTGTCTAATGATTCCTGCATCTAGCATTTTCTGCAACTCTTCTTCTATTTGAGGGTGATATGTTGTTGCGATCTTCCTAATTCTTTGTTTGAATGGCCTTATATTTTTGTCAATCTCCAATTTATGACAAGCTACAGATGGGTCTATACGAGGCATTTCATCCATATCCCACGCGAAGATATCTTTATAGTCTCGCAGCAAATCAATAGTTCTTTTTTCTTCATCTTCTTCCATTTTAGTCCCATTTTTTAACACCTTGGGTTCTTCTTCAGTTCCAACATTCACCTCTTTTGTTTGTTCTGCTGCGATGTAGCTAGCTTTCGGTTCTCCCATAGGGGTTGGTCCTTTCATTTCTTTACTCTGCGAGATTTCGCTAGGTATTCCTCTTCCTTCTTTTGCCCTTATCATGTAAATTTTAAATTCTTCTTCTTTTCTCGCTGCCTTTACCATTTTCTTACGATCTCTTCGCTTCTTCACTCGTTCTTCATAATGCTTTACTTCGTCTTGATGATATATTCTCCCTTTATCGATATCTCCTCTAATTTCACCAATTCCAGTTGGCGTGGGAAATTTGATACACTGATGAAGTGTTGACGCTTTCTGACCTTGATTGCATGTACCCATGGCCTCCCTAATAACATGTTGTACGGCGATTCCATATCCACTACACTCACTGTTACTTGCATTTCAATTTCTCCCAACAGAATTCGTAACTTTACTTCTCCTTTAGGTTTTGTTATAGATTTTCCAAAACCATGGACATAATACGCTGGGGAAATCATTTTTTCATCTTTATATCCTAATTTTTTGTAAGTATGGTAAAACATGATGCTCACCAAACTACCTGTGTCTACCAAAATCCTATTTATTGCCCACTCTTCCGCTGATTTCGCCGATTCTTCTTCATTTTTGCACACATTTATTGTGATCACTAATGGAGATGTATGATTCAGTCCTTCTTTAGGTACTTCAGCTGCTGTAAATGTTATTTTCTGCTTTTCCCACTCTTTCAAAGACGATTTCTTCTCCTCATCTATAATCTTCTTTCCTTCAAAATCTCGTTTATGTATTCTTCCTCTGATATTTTCGTGAAATTCATTAATTAAACTGTACTCCATATCTTCATTATATTCCTTGTTTCTTCTCTCCTCTTCTTCATCTGATTTAACATCTTTCTTTCTCATTTTCTTGATTCGGATAATTTTGGCTACAATCTTTTAGAATCGATCCCTGTTTCTAGCGCATATGTAGTTGCAGGAAATCCCACACTACACCCCTCACTCGAATTTGCTTAATTAATCCATTTGAAGATGAGTAACAATATATTTTATTGATTGTTTTCTTGAAAGGTTTACAAAGAAATGTAGAACAGAGCTAAAGAGATTACAATCACTCTTAATTTTCTCTCTCCTAATGACTTGCTTAATAATTCAAAAAGAATCTCTCCTACCACAGACTGATTCAACCCTTTATATAGGGTCATACATAGTGGATGACAGCTAAGTTATCCTTTATTTTCGGGAATAACTCGCGAAGTGTCGCGAGTGTTATAAACATTTTTCCTTGCGACACTCCTAAATCTCGCCAAGTCTTCACACTTTTCTCATGTTCTGATTTTCGTCATCTATTGCGTCATTTATATTTCTTTCCTGCGACGCCTTCGCAATGTAATCGCTTATTAATCTCGTGAAGTATTGATGTCGCGATATTCTGCTCCTACAACCTTAAACAAATGCACTGCGCGGTGAGTGCTTGTAGATTCGAGAGATCAATCTGTGTAAGTCTGGCCTAAACCAAGAAATGGCCGTTCCAGACTTGTTTCGGTCACAAAGTGAAGGAGATGGGGTTGATCTTAGGGAGGGAAGCGAAGAAGGTGTTGAGATTGTGAAGGTGTTGGCTTGCTTATGACTTGTAACAGAAAGGTGAGCAGGCTTGTAATTGATGCAAGCAAGCTCTGGGTGTTTGAATACGTTTTGTATTAACACTTGGTTTTCTGTCTCGTCTGGACTTGTGTTGTTGTTTGAAATAGGGCGGAGAACCTATTTATACAAGTTATTGAGCCTCATTCACGTCTCTCATGGGAAGTGGAGGAAGTGGAGTGATGGAGTAGTGGAGTTGTGCGTCGGTGCCACACGACCAGTCTTGCCCACTTTTCCTGTTCATCTCTAACCGTCCATGACTTCCTGACACGTTCTTGTGATGGCGCGTTGCACGCTGCATGCCGTAAACCGCCGGACCAATACCCCAAGTATGTATCCCCCGGTTTGTGACATGATTGATGTCCGAAATGTGTGGATCGTGGATCCACGAAAGATAGCATGTAATCTTTGAATTGAATAACCGTGTTATTCGAGAAAGTCGATACTTGTGAAGTATCGTGTCTATTTTATGCGTGCTTGCATTATGGTGTGGTAAAGTGATGGGTAATAACGCCTCACTGACCAAATAACTCCTGACCAGGGTTGTATAACCAAGCTGGTGAAGTTGGACGTGTGGTTGCAGGAAATCCCACAATACACCCCTCACTATATTTTGTTAAACTAATCCATTCAAAAGATAATAGATGAACAATTATGAATGTTTATTAATAATTTTCTTGAATCTTTACACAGGAAAATGGAATTACACTTAAGAACTTACAAAATTTCTCTCTCTTTCTCTCTCCTAATGACTTGTTATCCAATCCAAAGAGACCTCCTCTACGACAGATCCACTCATCCCTTTATATAGGGTAGTACATAGTGAATGACAGCTAAGCTATCCTTTATTTTCGGAAATGTCTTGCGAAGTGTCGCAGACGTACAAACATTCGTACTCGCGACGCTTCTTATCTTTCGCCAGATTTCATATCTTCCTACCGTCATCCAGTGCGTCATTCATACTTAACCCTCTGCGACTCACTCGCAATGTTGTTATCCATTGTCTTCGCGTAGAGTTGTTGTCGCGATATTCTGATCCTACATCTTGCCTCTTTTTTCTTGAATATTGCTTGGAGAGCGATCTTTAAGAAAAAAATTCGTTGTTGTTGTAGTCTCGATTTTTATTGATGAAGGAACGAGTAAAAGAATACTGGACTTGAAAAGTACGTACTTGCCTCTATTCTTTGGCGAAGTTCCGAAGTTTTTAGAAGTATGTATGAAATATCATTTCTTGCCTCAAGGGTTATGAAGAATAATGGATTTTGCAATCTCTCCTCGCGAGTTAGGAAAATAATTGAGTCTCATATGATAAGAAAATATGCTGTGCAATACCCGAATATTACATCTTCTCGCCTCTCTTTATGTTTCCTTATGTTGTGCGATATCCGAATTCTTTGTCGCAACCATTCATTTTCCACTAAAAATCTTCTTCAGCATAACTCCATGAATCTAGGAGTGACCGTTTACACGTGTTTAAAACCATTCTTTTTACCGGTACATTTAATGTTATCCGGTCATAACACTTTCTTGCCTATTTATAGGTGAGTCTTTTGTGAAGAACATTTCTTTCCTTCTATTTCATCTCTTTTATCGTCTCAAATCGTTCTTCTGTTATTCTTCTTCACCATCGTCTTCATCATCTTCTGCTTTTTCTTATTTGCTATCACTTCCATGGCATCCAGGTTTGTTTATCTTGCTAGATTCGATTGATTCTATGATTGATTGATTTTGTGATTAACTTCCCTTTTTGAGATTATCTTATTCCTTTTAATCTTTTTCTGCCATTTTTGTTTCAGCAAGAACAAACCCAGCACCAAGTTCACCGTGAAGAACCCCCTTCTTTCTCTGGATTCACAAATCGAAACCAACTTCTCAACAAGAATCCACCTTGCTACCCAAGTCCTCTTCGCAAGCTAAACATACCGTTTCTAAAAGAAAGCCTGCGAGTGATAAGGTATTTTAAGGAGCATTTACCTTTTAATAGCAATATCTTTGCCTCTGTTTCTTACTTAATTTATCATTCGCAGGATGACAAAACTATTGACCAAACTCCCAAAAGATCTCGCCACTCTAAACCTGTTACTCCTGATGTTCCTTTTCCCTCATTTACACCTTCTTCTCCTGCTGCGAAATCATCGCTAGACAATCTTGTCACAAATGACAATATTCCTATGCCTCAACTCCTTATAGATCAGGTTCCCCATAATAATCCTACTACAAATGAACTTATCCCTTCTCCTACCATCAATGTCCCAGTCATTCCTCCAATCACTACCTTTCCTGAAATCTCCCCTTCTCATGATGTTCCTTTGGCGAAGAATGATTCGTCTCTTCCTTCTTTACCCGAGCAAATCCCTCTTACCGCAGAAAATTTGGAAGGAATAGACGTGGCTTTCAAAGTTCTCTCGGATCTTGTGAATGATGCCAAAAAGACTTCTGTCGATCCTGTCAAGTCTGATGTCTGCGAGATTTTAAGTAAACATATTGGTCCTGATAGGATCTCGCAAGCATCCTTGGTTCAAGAAATTAATGTGCTGAAAAATGATCTTCAAGCTATGACTGCTAAATGCAATAATCTCCATCTTGAAAATCAAAAATTTCACAACCTCTCACTAGATCGTGATAATCTTCGCAAGAAGAATGAAGAGTTAAAAGGTATACTTCTTCCCCTTAAGCTCTTTTTTTTTTTTTTTTTTTTTTTTTTTTTTTTTTACAACTTAAACTTTTGTTCGCCCTTTAAGCTCTAAACCAGAAACGAATAATGGAGATATATCAGTTGGAATCAACTGTTGAAGAGGTTCGAGTCGAAAGAGATGCTTGGATGGAGTAATATAACATCTTAAATAATCTTCATACATATGCTGTTGATCAAATAGATAATTTGTCTAAAGAAAACTTTGATTTAATTCAGCAGCAAGACTCATTAAGTAAAGACTTATCTCGCCTTTCTTACTCTTTGACTAAGGCTAATTTGGAGTTGGGAACTTTATCAGATGAGAATGGGACCCTTTCTCAGGAAAAGCGATCTCTGCTAAACAAGGTCGCGACCTATTCGCAAGAATATGATGCTTGTCGAAGATTACGTGAAGAACAAGAACAAACTATTCATTCCTTGAAAAAGCAACTTGGAGAAATTATCGCGAGAGAGATAAACTTATTCGGGGTAGAATAACCTTGAGTCTAAAAGCAAACCAATTCAAGGATCAATGTTCCAAATTAGAAAAATCCAACTGTACTCTTATGACCGAGAATTCTATACTTGTTTCGAATGAAAAAAGCTTGCGAGCTCGATTGAAAGGCCTAGTTGGAGATACATTTGATGATGCCATGGATTGTTTGGGGAATAATTTTGCAGCTTTAATTCAAAGATCTTACTTCTCGAAGGAAGGTAGTCATATTATTTGACTATCTTAATCCATTAATTATTCTAAAAATCTTTAATTATCTTTAATCTTGTGCACTTGTTATGCGGACTACGAGAAGAAACTTCGCTCTACTATCTCCACTCTCAGATCAGATTACTCTAGGATTCGCAAAGAAAATGGGTTACTCGCCGCCTCTCTTGCTCGTTCTCGCGACCGTGCAGAACGAAGATTTGATTATATGTCTTACTGTAAAGACATAGATAGTAAGAATCGTCAAAAGGCGTTGCTTCGTCAATTCCCCCTCAAAGCTGAAGTCCTTGTGAATGAGATTTTATTGTCTAAGTCCCTTGATCCTATTCATGTTGATCCTTTGGAAGTAAGTGATGATGAAGTCCCCGATTCTCCCGACGGTGATTATGACTATGAAAGCGGCGAAGATATCGCTAATATTGAAGTTATCAACAAAGATCCGACTGAAAAAATTTCTGATGAAAATCCACCAGCTGGCGAAAATGAAGGTGCTGAAAACATTTCTGATGAAAATCCACCGACCGGTGAAGGTGAAGCTGATAAAGGCAATGAAAGATCTCAACCATCCTCTGTAGTTGATAATATTGATGTAGAGAATTAAACTTTCTTTGTAAGGATTAAGTCGTTGATCGAGTAATCCCCTTATTTTCTCCTTTTTCTCTTGTTTAAGATGTTTGAACATAACCTCGCGAGCGTGTTCGCTTACTGAATCTTTTGTTAAGTAAAATCATCCCAATTAGGAATTTCACTTTATTTCTTCTCATTGCGACAAGATCGCTGCCGCCTTTACATTTTCATGTACTGACCCATTGACCTTGCCTTATCATTTTTGATGGTCTTCTAAGTTTGACCTTCCTAATTAAAGGTCTCACTCTGCCACCCTTTATTGCGACAAGGTCGCAGGACGTCTTTACACTTGCATGTAAGGACCCATTGATCTCGTCTTACCCTCGCGTTAGTATTATTGCCTCTGCAGGATCATTGCACAAATATGACAAGCCTAAGTTTTCTTGCGAAAACAAAGCCTCGTGACATTTGCGTCTTTGGCACTTATCAGCTCCCTAATGGAGGGTGCCGCCCTTATCATCTCCCCGGTTGCCCCTTCAAGGAGGCGTACATCGGCCATACAAGGCTAGCTCCTCCCATCCGGTCTTAACAACAACCGGTTGTTTTCGCAGCCTCTTATCCCTTATACCTATAGAGTTTATGGTTACAAGGCTGCACCCTAAGTGGAGTTTTCTTCGGGCGAGTGCGGCGTGCGCCAAGACTTGTCAAGAGTGGTAAGGAAGTTCCATGCTCCCCGCACTCTTGACTCAACCGGGTACCTCGGCGCCTTGATCATACGCCGACTCCTTGAAAGAGACCCTCGGTCGCCCAACCAGTATAACCTACATATATAGTTGGGAATCCAAGGTATCTCCTCCGGATAGGCTTTCATGGGCCCCAAATCTGCATGACCCGGGTTCCGGGGCGGTGTAACCTTTTCCCTGAGCCATGTTAAGAGATTCCCCTTATATGACGCACTTTAGGTCTTACATTTGCCTCTTACGAAGTATAATTCGCGAACTAGGGTGTACGCCATAAAGGTTCGTCCCATTCATTCTATCATGTTTATTCATTCATTCATTCGTTATTTCTTGTCATTCTGCTTGCGAGACATTCGCTGATATTTTGGTTTGAATTTTATTGATTTTCTCAGATATCTTGCATTAGAGTACTTCATCTGACCCATTTTTATGGGTAATATTTCTTTAGATATAATCTGTTCCACGGCCTGCCCAATCTTTGTCCCATGTCTTTACCTTCAGGATCCATCAATCTATAAGCCCCTGTACCAACTACTTCTTTGATAATATAAGGTCCATCCCATTTTCTCGCCAGCTTGCCTCCATTTTCTCGCGCCGATATATTGGTGTCTCTCGCAATACCAGTCCCTCGGTTGAAATTCACGTATCTTCACACGCTTGTTATATTCTCTCGGCCAATCTTCGTTGATAATTCTCCATGTGTCGTAACGCCTTCTCCCTTTTCTCTTCTAATTCGTCCAACTTGATTAGAATGTTTCTTGCACTAAGATTTTTCTCCCAAACTTCTTTTTTAGTTGTTGGGATCATGACTTCGTTGGGAGCACGGCTTGAACTCCATATGTTAAGCAAAAAGGTGACATTCCAAAGTAGCTTCTCTTCTTGTTGTATTGTATGCCCATACTTGCACCGGGTACTTGTTCGCACCATCCTCTATTGTGTCCTTCTAACTTCTTCTTCAATATATCCGCAATTGTTTTATTTGTTGCCTCCGCTTTGACCGTTAGCTTGCGGATATAGTGGAGTCGATTTCCCACATTTTATTTGAAATGCATTAAGTAACAACTCTATGTTTTGCCCTTCAAATTGTTTCCCATTATCAGATACCAACTGTAAGGGGATCCCAAATCTGCATATAATATTCTCAAATATGAAAGTAAAAATATCTTTGTCGCGAATGTGTTGTACCGCTTTCACTTCTGCCCATTTTGTGAAATAATCCGTTGCGACAATTAAGTATCTTCTCTGCCCTGTTCCTGGTAAAAAAGGTCCCACGATATATAAACCCCACTTTCCAAAAGGCCACACACTCTTAGAAGAATTTAATGGTGCCCCAGGTGCATGTATTTTCTTCCCATGTCTTTGACATTCTTCGCAGTGTCTTGACATTGCTCTCGCGTCCTCATGCATATACGGCCAGTAATATCCTTGCATTTTTGCTTTATACGCTAAAGATCTTCCACCGCTATGATTTCCAGCATCTCCGCTATGAAACATCTTCAATATGATTTCTCCCTCTTCCCTTGTTAAGCATCGAAGTGAAGGTCCATCAAAAGATCGCCGATAAAGCACACCATCTCTTAATTCATAATTCGTTGCACGGCTTTTTAATTTGTGTGCTTCTAATCTATTTCTTGGTGTCTCCCCTTTCATCAAGTAAGCGTGAAGTTCTGTTCTCCAATCTTTATCGCGACATTGTGGTATGTCTTCTACTAACATTGCATCCGCTTCTTGCCCTTCTTCTTTATTAATTGATGGTGCCAAAAGTGTTTGTATTTTGATATTCCTCGCAATGGGGTCTGTCATCATGCTTGATATAAAGGCAAAAGCGTCTGCGAGTCTGTTATTTCTCCTTGATATATGCCTCCATCTCATTTTTGGTATCTGTGCTGACAATTCCTCGACAAGCTTTCTATACTTTTGCAAAGATGGCTCATTTGTAGCGTATTTCTCTGTTATCTGGCGAATTGCTAATTGCGAATCACTGGTAATCCTCACATTTTCTAGCTTCATTTCTATTGCGAACCGCAAAGCATGTATTATGGCTTCATACTCCGTTTCATTATTAGTGGATTCAAACTCCAATCTAAAAGAGAAAGCTAATTTATTGCCTTCTGGCGAAATCACAACAATTCCCACTCCATTACCTTCTCCATTTGATGATCCGTCTACCAATATTTCCCACCTATCTGGTTCAGTTAACAAATCATTTGGGTCTCCATGCTCTTCTTCTACATCCATCATTTCATCCACTGCTTCATCTTCCTCCAAAGGAACTTCTGCCAAAAAAATCTGCGACTACCTGTGACTTGGTTGAAGATAAGATTTCATATTGGAGTTTATAATGACTTATTTGGGCATTCCACCTTTCTACTCTTCCCGATCTTTTTGAATTTTTCATTACTGATTCGATTGGTACTTTTGTTACCACCACGACAAGTATGTGCTTGAAAATATATGCGAAGCTTAAATGTTGCATAGACTAACGCCAGGATTAGTTTTTCAATCTTTGAATAATTCCTTTCTGCGGCATTAAAAGTTTTACTGATATAGTAAATCGGTTTTTCTACTCCAGCGTCTATTCGCAGCAATACTGCGCTTAACGCATGCGAAGTTGTCGCAAGATATACCAACAATTCCTCTCCCAGTTCACGCTTTTTGCATAATGGATACTTCCATTAGATGTTCTTTAATTCCCTGTAAAGCCTTTTCACATTCGTCTGTCCATTTAAATTTCGATCCCTTTTTCAAGATGCTGAAAAAATGCTTGCACTTATCAGATGATCGCGAAATGAATCTTCCTAGTGATGCTAATAACCCATTCAGTTTCTGAACATCCTTTATTTTCGCAGGTGTTGGCATATCGCGAACTGCTTTCACTTTCTCCGGGTCGACTTGTATTCCTTCCTTTGACACTATATAACCCAAAAATTTTCCCGACGCCACTCCGAAGGTACATTTTTTGGGATTTACTTTGATGTTGAATCGCCTCATCTGTTCAAAAATTTCTTTCAGATCTTGTACATGGTTTTCTGCTTTCTTACTTTTTACGAGCATATCATCTACGTATACTTCCAAGTGTTTTATGTATCCATTCCGCGAACACTTCTTCTACCATTCTTTGGTACGTTGCTCCAAAGCATTTCGTAATCCAAACGGCATTTTCGTATAACAATATAACCCTCTTGGAGCGAAAAAGCAAGATGCTCTTGGTCTTCCTCGGCGAGAGGAATCAGTTGTAACCTTTATACCCATCCAGAGATGATATTCTTTCATTTCCTGCTGCTGATTCGACTAGTTGTGGGATATCTGGCAATGGAAAACTATCTTTAGGACAAGCTTTGTTTAAATCAGTGAAATCTATGCAAATCCTTATCCCCTTTTTCTTCTTTGGGACTATAACCATATTTGCTATCCATTCAGGATACTTTGCTGGTCTGATGATTCCTGCATCTAGCATTTTCTGCAATTCTTCTTCTATTTGGGGGTGATAAGTCATTTGCGATTTTTCTAATTCTCTCGCTTGAACGGCTTCATCCTTTTATCTATTTCCAATTTGTGACAAGCTATCGATGGATCTATACCAGGCATATCATCCATGTTCCAAGCGAAGATATCTTTATAGTCTCGCAGCAACTCTACAGTCCTTTTTTCCTCATCCGTTTCCATATTGGTCCCAATTTTCAACATTTTGGGCTCTTCATTAGTTCCGACATTCACTTCTTTCGTTTGCTCTGCCGCGACGTAACTAGCTTGCGGTTCTCCCATAGGGGTTGGTCCTTTCAACTCTTTCGCGAGTTCATTTTCTTCTCCCGAAATCTCGCTAGGTATCCCTTTTCCTTCCTTTGCTCTTATCATGTAAACTCTAAATTCTTCTTCCTTTTTAACTGCTTTCGCCAGTTTTCTGCGATACTTTCGCTTCTTTACTTGCTCTTCATGATATTTTATTTCAATTTGATAACATGTTTTTCCTTTATCCACATCTCCTCTAATCTCGCCGATTCCAGTTGGTGTGGGAAATTTGATACATTGATGAAATGTTGATGCTACTGCTTTTATTGCATGTACCCATGGTCTCCCTAGCAATATGTTGTATGGCGATTCCATATCCACTACGCACAAGGTTACTCGTGTCTCGATGTCTCCCAACAGAATTCGTATTTTTACTTCTCCTTTAACCTTTGTTACAGATTTACCAAAACCATGGATATTGTAGGCCGTGGGAATCATTTCTTTATCTTTATATCCCATCTTCTCGTAAGCATGATAAAACATAATATTCACCAAACTTCCCGTATCGATTAAAGTTCTATTTACTGTCCATGTTTGCGTTGCCTTTATTAATTCTTCTCCTTTGCACGCGTTTATGGTGATTACCAGTGGAGATGTGTGATTCAAATTTTCTTTGGATATTTCTGAAGCTGTGAATGTTATCCTTTGCTTTTCCCATTCTTCTAAAGGCACTGTTACCTCTCTATCTCGTGATTTTCTTTCCTTCAAAATCCCGCTTGTGTATTCTTCCTTTGATATTTTCATGAAACTCATCAATCATTATCTTTGTGCCCGAACTGTACTCCATATCTTTCTCCTTTGCCTCATCTAATTTAACATTGTCTTTTTCTTTCATTTTCTTGATTTAAATGATTCTTATTGCCTTCTTTCTTTCTTCAGGTCCCTGTTTCTAGCGCCAATATGTGGTTGCAGGAAATCCCACAATACACCCCTCACTATATTTTGTTAAACTAATCCATTCAAAAGATAATAGATGAACAATTATGAATGTTTATTAATAATTTTCTTGAATCTTTACACAGGAAAATGGAATTACACTTAAGAACTTACAAAATTTCTCTCTCTTTCTCTCTCCTAATGACTTGTTATCCAATCCAAAGAGACCTCCTCTACGACAGATCCACTCATCCCTTTATATAGGGTAGTACATAGTGAATGACAAACTATGCTATCCTTTATTTTCGGAAATGTCTTGCGAAGTGTCGCAGACGTACAAACATTCGTACTCGCGACGCTTCTTATCTTTCGCCAGATTTCATATCTTCCTACCGTCATCCAGTGCGTCATTCATACTTAACCCTCTGCGACTCACTCGCAATGTTGTTATCCATTGTCTTCGCGTAGAGTTGTTGTCGCGATATTCTGATCCTACAGGACGGATGAGATGATCTTTGAGACACTCATCTGCGATCGTTAATGAATATTAGGGTTTTTGAAGAGGTGCGCAAGCATCACTCTTCAGCTTGGTCGAAACCGAGCATGGAAAGGGATTTGGAGATAACCAACCGGGCGTGCATGTAGATAGCATGCCAGCGTACACGTCCATGTCTCACTGTCCCATGAAGGTGCGATCTAGGCCACTCAATTTGACCGGCAAAGAGGAGTGGTTGAGATCAATTTTGCAATAGGAAATTGATGCCGCAAAAGGCCGCGCATCATGCTTTTTCCGGCGCGCGTTCCAAGACGACCTAATTTGGTCGGTCTTGGCCGATGGGTTTGATGTGAAGATGGCAGGCTGGTGTTCATGCCTATACCTGAATATCCCATGAAAACGTGATCTAAGCCACTTAAATCATCCGGTGAAGTTGAGCGGTCGAGATCAGTTTGTGGTTTGGGAGGCGTGGCCATGCTAGTTTGGACGTACGTTTGGGATTAACCAGGCATGATATGCCTTGGCCGAACACATGAGGAGGTAGATGGGCCCACGGTGGTCATGCTGGTATGACCGGCCCTTGCTTGATCTAATCTGTGACCCTCCATTCGTGCCGGAGAAGATGGACACGCGTGATGGCTTGAAACCCTAATTTTGGCTTTCAAAGCCGTGCGCCATCTCTTGTTTGGGTGACGATTTTGTCACGGCCAAACATTGTTGGTCTTGACCGATTGGTCAAGTGTGTAGGCGGTCCCACGGTGATCGTGTTGACATGCTCTGGGCCCTTTAAGTATACATCTACACCCTCCATCTATACCTGCGAAGATGGATGGTTGAGACTGCTTTGCAACACATGTAATATGCCGCAAACCCTAATTTAGGGTTTTCCGTCCATAATGCTTGGTATGAACGGTTTCTTGGCAAGCTAGGCCAATGACCGACCATGCGGGGTCGGCCGTGGGTATTCCATACCGCTTGGGGTGATGGAATTGATCTCGGGGTCATCCAATCATGCTTATGGAGTTGGATGATCGCGATCGAATCATATCCGACTGATACTGGTCAGTCCGGGATGCTCAATTGGGCTAGTATAACACACCGAGAGGGGTTTAATCGGGCTAGTATAACACACCGAGAGTCACACGTGCGGGTATTTCGTACATGGTTTCATTATAGTGCTTGGAGGTTCGTGTTACTCGTAAGAGTAACACTCGGTCGTCATGCCACACCGATAATGAGTACTGGAAATACAAGGCCGATATGAAATTCACAGAAGGGATTGTTACCACATGCTCCAACCTCGGAGGAATTTCATGTATTCACGAGAATGGGATTGTTGCTACATGCTCCATTCTTGGTGAATTAAGTGAGGGAGTATCCAACACTTATAAATGGCTTTATCTTTTACAAGATGTCAGCGCATGATTTTTCTGATTTTTTACAAATTTAACCTTAAACGAAAATCCACCATCAACACATCTGAGATGCAAATCTCATCCACACAAGTTTGCCACCTAACGCATGGTAACTTGCGTCCCAAAGCCAAACATCACGGTTTGTACTAAACCCTAATTTTGGCCGCGCCTAACACATGCCAAAGGCATGCACGACGCTGGCTGCCAAAACGAAGGGTTGCAACAATAAACGACTACCCTTCCTCTCAAGATACAAAATCTCGACCGTCGAGGGTCACCACCGAGTCGTCAAGTCTCCCAAGCTCAACTTGCCAAGCAACAACAACATGCTACACGTTTTCCTCGAAAACACTCGAGACATCAATACATGTCACAAACTGGGGGATGCTCATTAGGGTATTGGTTTGGCGGTTTACAGCGTTCGGCGTACACTACACCCGTTACAAGAAAGTGTCATAAGAATGAGTCGGTTAGTAAATATAAGGAGTAATGGTGAAACGTTTCTTTCATTATGGAACATCAATTCCAGGCGTTACCCGTTACCACCTCCTTCCACTTTACTCAGCCGTTCCCATTTCTTACGAGACCAGAGTACGTCTTGTTACGACTTGTATAAATAGGTCTTACCTATTTCCACTAAACGACAAGTTTTGGGTCAGGAGCATACAACACTCAGAAATCACTTGCTAGCTTTCCCATCTGTTAGCTTTCACTTTCTGATACATATCAAACAACTACTCTTCAAGAATCAACTATTCTAGTCTCAACACTCTCTTCGCTTCCCTCCCTAAAACCAACCCTTCTCCTTCACGTTGTGACCGAAGCAAGTCTGGAACGGCCATTTCTTGGTTTAGGCCGAATTTTTACAGATTAATCTCTCGAATCTAAAGTACTCCCTTGCAGTACATTGTTTAGGGTTTAGACTCGTTTCTCACCCACTCACGCGAAATTACCGAAATCAGCAGAAACCGTTTTCACCCTCAAACAATAAGACATCGACATAATCGTTTAAATACTATTGTGATTATGTATGGGTATGAGGTGAGGATTTCATCCTAGGAAACAATGTTTTACATGTGTTTTAAGGAAGGAAATTCATGAACTTGTTTTGTAAATCGAAAAGGAAATCGCCAGGTGTTATTGGTATTGTTATTCATTGCATATCTTGTGAACAAAAAATATGTGTGATTAGTATAACCGCTCATGACTTGTTTTTGTTCTTGGTAAACCTATTCACAAAGGCCTGGCTTTTGTATTGGTATGACTTTTATTAGTGAAACCGATCTTAAGTAATCACCTGAGATGGTATGATCAAGTTTATGATTTTGTGTAAGACCGACTCCGGGTAAAGGGGAACCGATCCTAGTAAGAGGTGCAACAAATCACAAAGGGGAATCGATCCTTGTATGAGGTGCAGCATGTTTTAGCAGAAAGGGGAACCAATCCTATGGACATGTGCAACACGTTTTTATGCAAAGGGGAACCGATCCTATGGACATTTGCAACACATTCAAGTTAGATATCATATATATGTGGGGAACCGATCCTAGTACCTAGTCAACCGAATTTTGGAAAGATAGTGTGACTATGCACAGTACTCACATGGAGGTAGAACCGAAACTTGTTTTGGTAGAACCGTTAAACCCATGATTGGTGATTGAGTGTTCTTGATCAATCACATAGTTCTTGAAAGTCAGATGAACCAATTCTAAACTTGTTTGGAAGTGTGGCAAATCAATTTCAAGATTGTAAGTATGAAAGAGGACTTACAAAGTAAGGATGTCGACATACTTTGAACATGTGCAATAACGATTACCTTTAATTGTTCAAAGTTATTCCTTAATAGCTAAAGGAAGAAAATCCCAGGATCGAAACATAAATAAGTTAAGAATCTTTTATTTAAGGGTTTTAATTTTATTTTAGGAAAATGAGAATTACTAATGTGCATTTACTAGTTGAAGATTTTCCAAAGAGATTTTCGGTCAATATTTTGGACAGAGCATTTCCAGGAATTATAGAAACCGAATTTGGAATATATTGCATATCTTGAGAATATTTTCGGTTTTGGAAATTCCTTGGTGTCCAAACTTCCTTGTCTATAAATACTAGAAGTTTGCATTTCTAGCGAACTAATCCTTCGTGACAACAAACTTCCTCGGTTGTGTTGTTTCTGGTGAAGCCGCCTATTCGGAGAGGAGAGTAACCTAATTAGGAGAAATCTCTTACGGTCGCTCATTTTAAAGTCTTCTTTGGGATTGAGAAGCTCTATTAGTACCGTTGGTGGGAAACTAGATAATTGCGGTTTATCTTGTGTTTTCGATTGATTTGATTGACTAATGGTGGTTGAACTTTGATTGCACCTAATTTGTTTATGCTTGATAATCTTCTCTTCTGATATAAGATTTATTTAAACTAGATCAAAGTTTCGACAGGGTTCTTTAGACTGTTTGTAGATCTAAAGACGTCTTGTGATAATCCATTGTTAAAAGACTCCGTTCTGTGCGTGATTGATCACAGATTCAAGTTGTTGTGTGCAGGTGTTTATTGAAGATCTAAGAAGATTTGAAGACAAAACAGATATTGAAGATTTCTGATTTGGGGTTCATAATCTTTGGTGTGCACAATACTTGTTTCGGTATAGAGGATCCAACTATAATCGGTTTATCCTTGTGGTAGATTAGATTGATTAGTTGTGTAGATCGGCATCAATACAATTCTTTGTGATTAAAAGTATTGATTGCAAAATCTTAACAATTACCTTTGGTAGTTGAGAATAAGATAGATCTAAGAACCTGAGGAAGGAGTTTATTGAGATAAACAGAAGAGCCTTTGTCGAACTGACATCACTTGGTTGAAGAGAGTTGCTACCAAACATATTTGTTGTTCCTATACTATTTGGAATACGAACCAAAGGAATTGTTCCAAGTACGTGACTTATTCATAAGTTGGAGGCGTGGGAATACAAACGGAACTAGGTGAACTATAGGTTTAGTTGTTTGGTCTCAACTATACGAAGTTGTTTAATTTTGTATAGCGGCTTAATCCTGAGAGTATTCAATTCTGGACAAGGTCCCGGGGTTTTTCTGCATTTGCGGTTTCCTCGTTAACAAAATCTTGGTGTCATTTACTTTTATTTTCCGCATTATAATTATTTTATTATAATTAAAGTAAATTACACAAACGTTAATTCCTATTTACTGATAAGTAATCCTATTGTGTTTGGTTAAGTCCGAACCTTTTTATCAAGTAAACATACTTCGTTCTTGTATTGTCTCGATCTCGTATCCATAGACGATCACACGAAGTGTGAACCGATTAGTTGTATTGTCTCGACTCAGTCCATAGACAATCATTTTCGGAGAAAGGACTTATAGGTAGGAAAACTTTTAGCTTGAGGTATATTTGGGTACCCTCGCCTTTTCAATTGGTATCAGAGCAGGCAAACACGAAAAGATCTAACAATCTGTGTTTGGTGCGATCCAACCTATAAGAATGAATCCAATAAGTGATTCAGTTAACGTAAGTCAAGATGATAAATCAGCACTTGAGGATAACAACTTTTGTGAATCTACTGAACAGGATGACCCCTATATTGTAGACTCTGGTGATTGGCAAACTTGCCTTCAAAAGCAACTTGATGATATTTCTGAAGATGGTGACTCAGAAATTGATCAAGATGTTGAAGATGATCTATCTGAATTTTCCTCATTGCTAGGAGTTGTCTCCACAAAAAGACTGTCTTCCTCAGATGTAATTGGACTTCTTGCTCCTCTCAGCAGAGAGAATAGGAAACTAAGAAAAATATTTACTGGCTTCTTCTATGGATATCATAATTCCAGATATCTACTCAAAGACTACAAAGAAAGTCTACACTCTAAAACTCTTGAGTTTGAGAATCTCAACAGGAAACATTACTTGTTGAATAAGAAACTTGTTGAGTTAGAAGCAAAGATTAATTCTCAACAATCAACGAGTAACGAACAACATGAGTCGGATTTCTTCATAAAAAATCCTCTTGAGGATCAACTAGCCGAAGCTCTTGAAAGAATCAAGGTCTTAGAAGAGGAAGCAGTAAGGCTAAGAAGACTCAATGATAGCACAATCAATTTATCTTCCATGTTGGATGCAGGAAGAAGTCATGGCGACAAACGTGGATTAAGATATGATGAAATTGATACGTTGTCAATCAAGAAGGAAGTAAAATTCGTAAAGGCTGTTAGCCCATCCACTCCAGAAAATCCACCTAAAAAATCTTGTGCGCCTGAGACACCCAAGTGCTCAATTGAGATTCCAACGGAAAACATCCCCGGAAGCAGTCAGAAGAAGATTCCAACCAAGGATCAGCATAGTATCCAAACATCTCATAAAGGTAAAACTAAAAACTTTCTTCCTTTCAATAAGCATTATGATGAGTGCCAAATAGTGCATATTTATACACCTTTTTATTGGCATTTTACTCATCTTTTGCGCTTAGAAATCAGATATTATCCCAGATTCTGTGTTTTCTTTGTTTTCAAGAATAAATATTTGTATTAATTAATTTTGTGTTTTTAGGTAATAAATAAAGCTCGGAGAAACTGAGGAGCCCAAAGAGCGAAGAATTGGAGTCGAGCATCTATGGAGCAGAAAGCCGAAGCCCGCGCGCGCAACAGTTGCAACCCAACAAGTAGCAACTCATCTACAAGACATGGGCTCGAGCTATCCATCTCCGACCCACGACCCGGATCCAAGCCCATCATTTCTGAGCCGTTGAGATCCCCCTCAGCTACATCCTACGGTGGCTCAGCTTTGCATATCATTACTCGATGCTCCCGCTCCACACCAGATCACTCCGAGCGTCCCCTCAGCCGTTCAAATCGTACCTGCTTCATCCAACGCTCGCTGAGGCCTCTTCATCAAACCATGTTGTGCCCGCTCAACAGCGAAGCACCCTAACCCTATACCCATCGAGCAGAACTCATTTCTCTTCCTCTCCTTCTCTTTCTTCCCCGACAGCCTCAGAGAAAACCTCTGCAACCCCATCTTCTTCTTCCCCAACCTTACCTCCACCTCAACACCACCATCTCTTTCCCCCGACAGAGCCATCACTACCAGAGCCGCACCACCTTACATAATCACTCTCTAGTTCTTTCATAGCTTCTTTCCTAGGAGCTAAGAGAGAAATAGACAGAGATAGGTTAGGGTTTCACCAATCAATCACGCATGGAGCTCTGAGATGATTAGACAAGAGGAGAGGCGAATCAGAGTATGGGTGAAGAGTATGTTTGAATTATTTTATATTTAATTTCGATTTTGAGGAATTAGGGTTTGGGAATTTCTGTGCATGTATAAATAGAAGAAGTAGAGGATGATTTTGGGTATGCCTGGGATAGCCAGCATCACTTTAGTTTTAATTTGTAGTTCTGTTACTCTAATCATGTTTTAGTTCAAATTGCTAGGGTGGATATGAAACCCTAACTTGCTATTGTGTTTCTCATACTTTAAATGTGATTCTTGAATGCTTGAATACTTCCTAAGATAGAGTCTAATCTTAGCATATCAACACATTGCTCTCACAGTGTATGCCAATGCCATGGATACATTGTAGTTAGAATACCCCTTGATAATTATGCTTTTAACTCAAGCCTAATTAGATTTTTATCAATCCTCGATTAGTTGTACTCTAAAAACGGGTAATGCTTGGGAAAGATACATTAGTTGTGATTAATCTATCAATTGGAGAAACATCCTAGACATAGAGCGAGTTGACACCTCTCCCTATTTGTCATAAAGACTAGAATAATATCATGAGTTGAGAACATAATGTATGTTAAAGGTGGATTTGAAGACCTGGTATTTCCCATATTGTCACCTTTTATTTCTTTTCCTTAGTTCAGAGTCATAACAATCTTAGCCGTTTCGGCACAAAACATCTGTTGTTACTTTGTTACTCACTTGAAGTCAGTTTAGGAAGCCATAAGATCATCTTAGGCACCACAAGTCTCTGTGGTTCGACCCGTACTTGCCGCGTCTCCGATAGACGCCGTGCACTTGCGGTTTATCACTGTAGGTCATAATTTATACACATCCAAAGGCCTACCAAGTTTTTGGCGCCGTTGCCGGGGACTTGGCGTGTGCTGAGTCAATCCATTGCTTGCTTTGCTGAATTCCAGTACTCCCCTGTACATTTTTACCTTAAATTACTGCTTTTAATCCTGTTCTACTATAACTTAGCATTGTTAATTTTATTTGCCTTACATCTGTAACTTAGCATATCATTTGCATCTCAGTGCATATCCTGTAGCCTCTCATCCTGTACATATTCACTCTTTACTGAGTTGGCTTGTTTCATTGATTTTCACTTCAACCCTGCATACAGTTTGCTATTTCTGCCGCTTTTTGCATCTCCGCATATCATCATTGCATTTATAGTCAGATTGTCTTATTGGTATAACTCTGTATTATTTCTTTTAGTTTTGTTTTAGTGTAACTTAGTTTAACTGTGTACATCTCATCATCATAGCCCTGCATTGTAGTGTTACTTGTAAATCTTAGTCCCAATCAACCCAAGATACTCTCAGTTGCATATTTCTGTTAATACAGTTGTGCAAATCCGAGAACTGAACTCCTTTCTTGAGCTAGCAGGTACCTTTGGTAAGGCTGAGCCAACCCAAGGAAAAGATCAGAACTTGTTGTGCTTGCTGTGCTAAACTGTGCAACCCCAGAAGCACAAGCAAAAAGGAGCAGACCACGATCTCTTCTGCAGATTTGAGGTACTCATACCTTCGCTGAGCAACCCCTGCAATTCAAAGTGCTTGCCGTGCTACTCTTGCTTTGTGCAAGCCAACCCAAGAAGGAATAGAAGCCCGAACTTGAGGTAAGATTGTATTGCCCCGTGTTGTGTGAACCATCTCGTGCATTATGAGCATGCCTGTAAACCATCTATACCTAAGTTGTATGAGTTGTATGTATCATCTGTGCATTGTTTCGCATCTCGTATTCACATTTGCATGAGTGCTTTGCAATCCCAACTTGATACCTTGAACCTTGTGAGCCATCAACCGTCTTGCTAGCCCCCGAAGCCGCAAGATTGGAGGTACTCCTTGAAAAACCAAGTGTTGATGACCCGCATACCCCGCTTTGCCTTGGCATATTGCAACTCTTCCCGATCCAACCTTACTCGTTGAACTGCTACCTGCTGTGACTGTTGAGCCCGGTGAAAGACCCGTGAATCTGGGTGGCCTCAGAGCCAACTCCGTTGACCCCGCAATGCATTTTGAATAAGCCAAACTAAGCCCAGTTGAGCCAAACCCTGAGCATGTTGTAAACTACTACCCTCTGTTCATTTACTGTTGAATCTGCTGACCCAGTGAACATTGGATGTTGTGAATAAAATGTTATGCTCACATGAGTGCTTTGGTTTTGTGTTAACCATGCTTGTTTTTGCATAATCTCTGACTCTGCACCTTGACCTTGAGCTGTATCTTATTTGTGCTTGTATGCTCCCTGAGCTTGTGCTCATTAACCATTGCAAAAATCCATCAACCCTGAGCACAACTCTAGCCCCTGCAGCTGCGAGTTGAAGCTACATTTGCATAACATCTTTGGTGCATGAACCTGTTGACAGATCTTTGCATACCTTACCTTGCCTTGGCTGAGTGCACAGCCCTGTTGACCCTGCCACCCTGAAGTCTCATGGGTTTGAGTGATCTTTTGCATCCGTGGTTTGTAAGTGCATTAATTGCTTTAACAAAGACCAGCTCCAGCCCCTGCACTGTAGAGCTTGAGTGCAACCTCGGTTAGCCTAGGTTAGCCGTAGCCTAAGCATAACCCCGAGCATAACCTTGCCAGTCTTTGCATCTTTAATTTGTGCTATACCCCTTTGAGCTATCTACCTGAGCTGCACATAAATTGAACTCTGCCAAACTGAGCTGAGCAGCTTGCTCTTTGCACCAAACCAAAGCCCACCTAACTGGGCCGTATGCAAACTGAAACCCAGTTCTTCTATCACCAACTGAACTCGAGGCTCTGCCGTGCCTTTCCACTGGGCTGTGCACCTGGGCTGTTACATACCTGGGCTCTGCTTCTGCACCAAACTCAAGCCCACTTAACTTAGCCTTCATAGTTGGGTTGTGCAAGACTGAAGCCCACAAGCCAAGTTTTTACACAACCACTTGGCTTAAACCAAACTAAGCCCGCAGTTACACTGGGCTGTACATTCCCAACAAACCAAATGAAACCCAATAAACCAAACTAAGTCCATTACAACTGGGCTTTGAGTTCAATTTGAGTTATTAAATCATGTCAGGATTTCGGTCTGCAACTGGGGATACAAACAAATCCCTTAGAGAGCTTGCTTACGGGCACGCTTCACAGGATGAACTCCTCACATACCATAGTGATTTTAGGGATTATTATGAGCCTTCTCAGGGCCCTGACTTCACATACCCTAATCACTATGAGCACATGTATCATCCATCACAGGTTGAGAATAAACACTCTCCTCATACCCAATCATCACTTCTCGATCAATTAGAAGCTCGACTATCTGCCTTAGAAAGGCAATCACATGAGCGATCTGTCAAATCTAATTCCCCTAGGCAATATGAAATGCATGCTTGCACCTTATGTGGTGGTTTAGACCACCCTGCTGAGAACTGCTATATTTTGCATAATTTTAGACAGTCTAGGGAAAACCATGATAATCTAATGTACGAATTGTCTAGAAGTGACTATGCTGGCAATCATTGGGACCATAATCAACCTGCACACATGCATCATTCACCACAGTGGGGAGATAAACAATTTTATACTCCCCCAACTCCTAGTTTGCAATCAATAATGGAAACACTCATGGAGCAAAATGCTAGGCTTGAAATGAATGCAATGCATGACCATCCACATAGCAACATGTCTGAATTTCCCTTCTCTAGTGAACCTCATGCACAACCATACAGTGAATATCCATATGAGGAATGCATACCCACTAGTGAAGACTCTCCTTCAATAGAACAACTCAAAATGATTCTTCAAAGGAACCTGATTGAGTTACAAAATGATAGGATTGAAAATAGTGTTTCTAGTCTTACTCATGCAACTAACATTGAATATGAACCTAATCTAGATGTAGATGAGTACACTAAAAATACTACATTTTTGAATGGAGAGATGAATTCTTGCTATGATGATGATGATGATGAATATGAAGAGCATGTGTATTTTGAAAATGTAGTAGAATCTTTAGGTTCAGAGACATTAAGTGTCTCTTCTGTGAACCCCATGAATGATGCTTCTTCTAATATTCATATATGTGATGATGATGTGGAACCTGTGCAATTGTCCTGTGAAAATGAACATGATTTACCCTCTTCTGACCTTAGGAAAGTATGTGACGGTGCAAATGATTTTATAAATGAAAACAACTTAGATGTACCTGATTTCTCTCCTAAGTCACAAATTGAGACTCCTCCACCAAACCTAGGTGTAGTTTGTAACAAAATTGCAAAACCAACTTTTCTGAAAATGCCTAATCTAGGCTTAGAGCTTTGTGCTTCCCAAGTCCTCTTGGACTATTTTGCATCAAAGTATAACACCTTTAGGGAACCACAGTTGGAATGTGTATGTCTGCCTGTTCTTAGCAAAACTCATTTTGAGTTAGACCTTTTGCATGATGTACCTTTAAAATTGCAAGATTTTGTGCTCAAAACCGCATCCGTTCACAAGTTTAGGTTTGGGGGAAAATCATTCCCATTTGCAGTCTTACTTGCACTCTCATATTATATTTGTGTAAGACTGTTGATGTTTGTACATATTTTCTATTGGGTTGATCCTCAACTCTTTAGATTGTTAGTGTATGGTAAATTTTCATTGTATATAATCCAGTAGGACTTGTTAAATTTTTCTTTTCTTGAATCGGTTGAGTCTTCTTGTGCTTATATTGTGTTAATCCGATATGATCTCCACTGAGAATGTTGGATTCTAGCCTTGACTAATGAAGCTTAACCTTGCTCTCGCCGACATCCGGTAATCTCTTCCCTTTTCTCTTTTCAGCATAGTTCTCATGGTATGTGGCTGTTTAAATTTTTCCTATCTGTTAACACATTGAGGACAATGTTTGATTTAGGTTTGGGGGTGCATTTGCATATTTTTGCATATAGAGTTTTTAGTCTTTTTTATTTTTTTGCATATAGAGTTTTTAGTCTTTTTTATCTTTTATTTCCAAAAAAAAAAAAAAAAAAAAAAAAAAAAAAAAAAGCTCTTTTTGTAAAAACCTCCAACTTTTAGAGATTTTAGAGTCACTAGCATGCTTCTAGCTATGTTTACATAGAGAATCGACCGAAATAACGAACTTGGAAGTACCGGAGAACACAATCGGGTTTCTTAGTTGATTAGAGCGTTAAAATTGGATTTAACCATACCGGAGAGCGAATTAGGTGTTTGTTAGATATTCGGTAGTAGAATTGTGATCACCCATAGTGGAGACTACCCATTTTACATCAAGTGAGGCACCAACCTTCATTTTTTGCAACTTTCTAGAAAAGTCACAGTTAGAGTGTGTGTCACCGTACGTCAATTCCGGGTAGGAATGGTGAGCTACCCAACTTCGCACCAATTTCAAAGCACTACTTTTGATCTCTTGAGTGCTAGTTTTTGTCAATCATGAGGGTGACGTTTAAAGATGAAAACTCCTTCTAAATATCGATTTACGCTAGCATCACTCTCTCTCTCAATCGAAAGACCCATAGAAACACATCATCGTCAACAAACGGAGCATCATCGAATATTGAAAGAAAAATTGATATAGTCCAAGGTTTACGTGCAACAAAGAAAAAGAAAAGAAAATAGGATGAGAATTAATAAAATTTATAAAATCAAGACAATACAAGTTGTGGAAAAATTGAGTGATAAAGTCCTTTGTCCATGGAGTTAGTTATTTCATTATTTGTATTTTTATTTTCACTTTTTGTAAAAAAAAAAATAAAAAAAAAATAAAAGCTCTTTTTGTAAAAACCTCCAACTTTTAGAGATTTTAGAGTCACTAGCATGCTTCTAGCTATGTTTACATAGAGAATCAATCCAAATAACGAACTTGGAAGTACCGGAGAACACAATCGGGTTTCTTAGTTGATTAGAGCGTTAAAATTGGATTTAACCATACCGGAGAGCGAATTAGGTGTTGTTAGATATTCGGTAGTAGAATTGTGATCACCCATAGTGGAGACTACCCATTTTACATCAAGTGAGGCACCAACCTTCATTTTTTGCAACTTTCTAGAAAAGCTGTTAGAGTGTGTGTCACCGTACGTCAATTCCGGGTAGGAATGGTGAGCTACCCAACTTCGCACCAATTTCAGCACTACTTTTGATCTCTTGAGTGCTAGTTTTTGTCAATCATGAGGGTGACGTTTAAAGATGAAAACTCCTTCTAAATATCGATTTACAGTTAGCATCACTCTCTCTCTCAATCAGCAAGACCCATAGAAACACATCATCGTCAACAAACGGAGCATCATCAGAATATTGAAAGAAAAATTGATATAGTCCAAGGTTTACGTGCAACAAAGAAAAAGAAAAGAAAATAGGATGAGAATTAATAAAATTTATAAAATCAAGACAATACAAGTTGTGGAAAAATTGAGTGATAAAGTCCTTTGTCCATGGAGTTAGTTATTTCATTATTTGTATTTTTATTTTCACTTTTTGTCAAAAAAAAAAAAAAAAAAATCAAAAATCAAAAAAAATATTGTAGTTTATTTTTGCTACCACCATGGTAAAGAAGAGTTCAAAAAGAAAAATCCAAACAACAAGGAATTTGAGTAGAAAAATTAAAATTTGTCAAGTTTTGTGAAGTTTAGAAGTTCGTCATCAACATTTGAAGACCGAAGACCGAAGATTGAAGACGTTTCTATGGTTCTTATGAGAGAGTGATATTAATTGCCGATCGGGTGAGAAGGTAAGTGAGTACTCCCACCCTTGCTTATGGTTGATTTCCTTTCTTAGAGATCATCGAAAAGATTTTTTTGTCCACACTTCGTGGAGTCTCCGTAAATTATTTCGGAAGGTTATCCTTCTTACCTACAACGTGTGCGGATTTCTCTCTTTATTCCCGCTCGCACACATGAGAGACTAAAAAGCGATCTTTTTGAGTGCAATTATCATAAAACCTTAATGGTGAGGCGAAGTTGAGACTTATGATCACAATCGAATCCGAATTCTTTCATATGGTATGGTTACTTCTCGCTCAAAGACTTAAGGATGAGAATGCGTTCTTTAGTAGTTCTAACTTCTCGTTACTAGCATGCGAAACTCTATATCCTCATAGCTCCTTGGATGCTTGAGACTCTTTTACACTCGAAGTTGGAGAAGGTTTTGTGGGTACACCTCTGGTAAACCCTCACGAGACTACAACTCGTCCACTAGGGACACCTAGGGGTTTAAAGGCTTAGTGCATACGCTAAATGCATTCGAGAGACTGCGACAGGGGTATAGTTAGGATTTCTTCATTTCTGTTTCACTTGAGGACAAGTAAAATTCAGGTTTGGGGGTATTTGATGAGTGCCAAATAGTGCATATTTATACACCTTTTTATTGGCATTTTACTCATCTTTTGCGCTTAGAAATCGATATTATCCCAGTTCTGTGTTTTCTTTGTTTTCAAGAATAAATATTTGTATTAATTAATTTTGTGTTTTTAGGTAATAAATAAAGCTCGGAGAAACTGAGGAGCCCAAAGAGCGAAGAATTGGAGTCGATCATCTATGGAGCAGAAAGCCGAAGCCCGCGCGCGCAACAGTTGCAACCCAACAAGTAGCAACTCATCTACAAGACATGGGATCGAGCTATCCATCTCCGACCCACGACCCGGATCCAAGCCCATCATTTCTGAGCCGTTGAGATCCCCCTCAGCTACATCCTACGGTCGCTCAGCTTTGCATATCATTACTCGATGCTCCCGCTCCACACCCGGATCACTCCGAGCCTCCCTCAGCCGTTCAGATCGTACCCGCTTCATCCAACGCTCGCTGAGGCCTCTTCATCAAACCATGTTGTGCCCGCTCAACAGCGAAGCACCCTAACCCTATACCCATCGAGCAGAACTCATTTCTCTTCATCTCCTTCTCTTTCTTCCCCGACAGCCTCAGAGAAAACCTCTGCAACCCCATCTTCTTCTTCCCCAACCTTACCTCCACCTCAACACCACCATCTCTTTCCCCCGACAGAGCCATCACTACCAGAGCCGCACCACCTTACCTAATCACTCTCTAGTTCTTTCATAGCTTCTTTCCTAGGAGCTAAGAGAGAAATAGACAGAGATAGGTTAGGGTTTCACCAATCAATCACGCATGGAGATCTGAGATGATTAGACAAGAGGAGAGGCGAATCAGAGTATGGGTGAAGAGTATGTTTGAATTATTTTATATTTAATTTCGATTTTGAGGAATTAGGGTTTGGGAATTTCTGTGCATGTATAAATAGAAGAAGTAGAGGATGATTTTGGGTATGCCTGGGATAGCCAGCATCACTTTAGTTTTAATTTGTAGTTCTCATTACTCTAATCATGTTTTAGTTCAAATTGCTAGGGTGGATATGAAACCCTAACTTGCTATTGTGTTTCTCATACTTTAAATGTGATTCTTGAATGCTTGAATACTTCCTAAGATAGAGTCTAATCTTAGCATATCAACACATTGCTCTCACAGGTATGCCAATGCCATGGATACATTGTATTTAGAATACCCCGTGATAATTATGCTTTTTAACTCAAGCCTAATTAGATTGTTATCAATCCTCAGATTAGTTGTACTCTAAACAGACAGGTAATGCTTGGGAAAGATACATTAGTTGTGATTAATCTATCAATTGGAGAAACATCCTAGACATAGAGCAGAGTTGACACCTCTCCCCTATTTGTCATAAAGACTAGAATAATATCATGAGTTGAGAACATAATGTATGTTAAAGGTGGATTTGAAGACCCTGGTATTTCCCATATTGTCACCTTTTATTTCTTTTCCTTAGTTCAGAGTCATAACAATCTTAGCCGTTTCGGCACAAAACATCTGTTGTTACTTTGTTACTCACTTGAAGTCAGTTTAGGAAGCCATAAGATCATCTTAGGCACCACAAGTCTCTGTGGTTCGACCCGTACTTGCCGCGTCTCCGATAGACGCCGTGCACTTGCGGTTTATCATTGTAGGTCATAATTTATACACATCCAAAGGCCTACCACATTACTATTATTGTAGAGATAAAGGTCATATGCAAAGGGATTGTAAAATTCGAAAGATGCAAAACACTCTATCATTTGTATCCAAAGAATTGAACAGTGTCATCTCCAAAAACCTCTCAGATCATCACTGTCCTGTGAGACAAACGAATTTTTACAAAAATTCAAAATCATATCCTAAGAGAAATATTTCTAAAAGGAAAAATAATAGAAAAGGTAATACTTTTATCAAAGGGGATATGAGATCTGATGTTTCAAATTGAAAGATGCAATGTCACTAGAAATGAAGAACCTTCATTCAAAATCCACCTACAAGTTGATACCAAAATACGAGAAGGTATCCAAAAGGAAGTTATCTAAAATAGATTCTAAGAAAAACAATTTGGTTTTAATCTTAGAAAAAGATAACTATGAATGTCTAGTGCTTAGACTCAAAAAGGATCTTGAGATATCCAGTGATATCAATGTGAAAGCATCTTTCGATGTTTTACTAAACTCTAGAAAGACAAAATGGGAGTCAACCTTAACTCTATGACTTTTCAAAACTTGCGATAGCCTATTTGTAAGTTTAGGCTAGGTTTTTGTTTCGGTTTTTGTGTAGAAAAACTTTCCTATTTGAGCTGCTGCCTTAAAAAAGGGGTGGGGGGGGGAACAAGGAACTATAAATAGGTCCGATTATGCTCCTACGATATCACAAACCTGTGATACAATGCTTTTGTCTTATGAAGGTAGTGAGGAAGATTTAACTGAAGAACAGAGAACCAATCTCATCATGGTTGTTCATCGAGACTGGATCAAAGAAAGAATTGTTCAAACGAGATGTGTTCTTGCTGAACTCAAAGTTCTTGTTGAAGAGCTTGAAAAACAGGAAGTGGTTGCTGACAAATTTCCTGATACATGCTTTAAAAATTTGAACACTGAAGAAACCTCAGTGAACAACAAGAGCACCACTAGAGATTAAGTTATATCTTTGTAATACTTAATCCAGGAAAATAGACATCAATTTTTGATTTCTTTCAATGATTGTATTAGGTCTATTATGAATAAAACTATTATGAATAAAATTATTTGATTTATAATTTTTCTTGTGATAGTTTTTGATTTACATAGCATGTGCTTGAATGCTTTATCTTATTGCTATGTATGTTTATGGGATGTTTGATTTCGGTTTTATTACCTTGATATTCGATCCCCTAATGTTGTGAACCCTTATGGTTTGGGTGACTTTTTGATTTAGCAGGATTAAGTTCTATCCCATGTTAGTAGGCTTTATCAAAGGATCATGAGGGATTCTGATAGAAACAATATGTGAAAAAGTCACAATATGTTGAATCGGTTTTGGTTTAGCGTAAAAGCATATGTGTTTCGGGGGTTTTCAACTTTTGCCTGCAATAGTTAAAAACCGGTTTTCAACCTTTTTCTGGTAAAGGTTGGTTGTTGTTATTCTTTTGTTTTGCAAAAGGATGACATATTTCGATATCAATCCTCCTTGGAAGAAGATGCAAACATATTGGAGAAGAGGATGCGAAATTTGAGGTAAGAATGTAGTTAGTTAATTGTTTTCCTGTTTAAGAAAAGCCTGATTTTATTGCGTATATTTATCGCTTTTGCTTAACAAAATTTCGGTACAATTGATGTTTTATTCCATTATGTGTGTATGGATGTGTGTGTGATTCAATTGGTTCCGGTTAAGAAAAACTATTGTTATCTTGCTTTATTGTGTGGTATCAATTGTTTAGGCTTACAAAATTTCGGTGCAATTGCGGTGCTTTAGTGTATATGTTGTTTCAATTGCTTCCAGTTGAAGTGAATAATTATGCAAGTTGATTTATTTTGGTTTGTATGAATTGTTTATGGCTTAACGAAAGAAAAGGTTTACGGGATGAATTGTTTAGTCCAATTCGAATCCGGATAAGAGAAACTAAGTCAATTATGATCTTAGTTGAACTTATCAAAGTGGAGGTTTCGGTTATTCAAGTCTAAACGAATGCCTTAACAAGAAATGCTAGTTAACTAACCTAGTACTTGTCTTGTTTAAAACTGAAAATTCTAAGTTATATGGATAATTAGAACCTGATGAGAATAATAGAGTTATCTTTATTTTGGTCTTATCGAACAAGCGATTGTATTTTTACAATCGGTTTAGCAAAGGGACTAAGGTGCTTAGTTGATTTTTGGTTTGCTAAAATATTAGGAAAATTACTTTGGACAATTGTTTCCTTGATAACATATCAAAACAAAATTACTTTGTAGTTTTGGTTTTGATATTGGTTATAAAAAATGGTGTGTGGAACCCTCGTGCTTAACTCTATAGGTTGCAAGTCTATTTTGAGATTTGTAAGATTCTTTTCGGTTTGTCCTTTATTTTTTTTTCGTTTCTTTGTCATTTTGTGACAAAAAGGGGGAGAAATATATGGAGTAAACAAGTGATAATGGCATTAATTTTATATTGATTGGTATCACTAAGGGAAATGACATTGGTGCTTAAACGTTTATCTAACGAAAGAGTGAAAGCATAGACTAAGGGGGAGTAACATATCATTACAAAGGAATAACAAAGACGTGCGGATTTATAAAATCTACCTATCTTACCTTTAAGGGGAGTAATATTCTTTGTTATCATAATGTCAACAACGACATTTAAGGATTGAATGTATACAGGTTATTGTGCTGTTGATTTAGGGAATCAAGCGTATGTGTAATGAATTCTTGTAATTTGTTTATACATATGATGTAAGAGTTTTGTCACTAAAATTGACAAAGGGGGAGATTGTTAGAGAATAGCTTGCTTGATCCCACCAAGCGTTGGTATGTCAAGTTTGGTTGGCATATTTTAGTGAATCAAAACTCATTTAAATAGTCGCTTGATTATGTACTAGAGTCAACTTCGTATAGGTTAGCTTGAAAGTATTAGGATATGAGACATTACAAGTATTGCGAAGACTTGAAGAAGTGAAGAAGTAATAAGATACAATGATAACATCATCCTTCCACTTGAGGTTAGTGATATTTGACTTGAACGGTTTCATTCCCTAACGTATCTTTCAAGTCGTGCATATTGAAAACAAAACTACGAAGCATGAACACCCTAGTTAGACATAGTATTCAGGAATACAATACGAGGTTTATTGCTATTAAACTTTGTAGATAAGACATCAACATATTGTTTAAATGCTATTGTGATTATGAATGGGTATGAGGTGAGGATTTCATCCTAGGAAATAATGTTTTACATGTGTTTTAAGGAAGTAAATTCATGAAATTGTTTTGTGAATCGAAAAGGCAATCTCTAGGCGTTATTTGTATTGTTATTCATTTCATATCTTGTGAACAACCAATATGTGTGATTAGTATAACCGCTCATGACTTGTTTGTGTTCTTGGTAAAACTATTCACAAAGGCCTGACTTTTGTATTGGTATGACTTTTATTAGTGAAACCGATCTTAAGTAATCACCTGAGATGGTATGATCGAGTTTGTGATTTTGTGTAAGACCGACTCTGGGTAAAGGGGAACCAATCCTAGTAAGAGGTGCAAAGGGGAATCGATCCTTGTATGAGGTGCAGCATGTTTTAGCAGAAAGACGAACTGATCCTATGGACATGTGCAACACATTTTTAGGCAAAGGGGAACCGATCCTATGGACATGTGCAACACATTCAAGTTAGATACCATATATATGTGGGGAACCGATCCTAGTACCTAGTCAACCGAATTTTGTAAAGCTAGTGCGACTATGCACAGTACTCACATAGAGGTAGAACCGAAATTTGTTTTGGTAGAACAGTTAAACCCATGAATGGTGATTGAGTGTTCTTGATCAATCACATAGTTCTTGAAAGTCATATGAACCAATTCTAAATTTGTTTGGAAGTGTGGCAAATAAGTTTCAAGATTGTAAGTATGAAAGAGGACTTACAAAGTAAGGATGTCGACATACTTTGAACATGTGCAGTAACGCTTATCTTTAATTGTTCAAAGTTATTCCTTAATAGCTAAAGGAAAAAAAATCCCAGGATCGAAACATAAATAAGTTAAGAATATTTTATGTAAGGTTTTTAATAGGAAAATGAGAATTAGTAATGTGCATTTACTAGTTGAAGATTTTCCAAAGAGATTTTCGGTCAATATTTTGGACAGAGCATTTCCAGGAATTATGGAAACCGAATTTGGAATATATTGCATATCTTGAGAATATTTTCGGTTTTGGAAATTCCTTGGTGTCCAAACTTCCTTGGTCTATAAATATGAAAGTTTGCATTTCAAGCAAACTAATTCTTCGTACAGCAAGAACTATCTCAGTTGTGATGTTACTCGGTTGAACCCACCAAGCGTTGGTATAACAAGTTTGGTTGTCATATTTTAGTGAATCAAAACTCATGTTAAGAGTCGCTTGATTATGTACTAGAGTCAACTTCGTAGAGGTTAGCTTGAAAGTATTAGGATATGAGACTTTACAAGTATTGCGAAGACTTGAAGATATGAAGAAGCAAGGAGCTACAACGAAAACAATCATCCTTCCACTTGAGGTTAGTGATCTTTGACTTGAACTGTTTCATTCCCTAGCGTATCTTTCAAGTCGTGCATATTGAAAACAAAACTGTGAAGCATATTTGAACTCTAGATAGACACAGTATTAAGGAATACAATACGAGGTTTATTGCTTAACCATTAAACTTTGTAGATAAGACATCGCCATAATCATTTGACTGCTATTGTGATTATGTATGGGTATGAGGTGAGGATTTCATCATAGGGAACAATGTTTTACATATGTTCTAAGGAAGTAAGTTCATAAACTTGTTTGTGAATCGAAAAGGAAATCACCAGGCGTTATTGGTTTTGTTATTCATTGCACATCTTATGAACAACCAATATGTGTGATTGAGTATAACCGTTCACGACTTGTTGTGTTCTTGGTATAACTATTCACAAAGCCTGACTTATGTATTGGTATGACTTTTATTAGTGAAACCGATCTTAAGTAATCACCTGAGATGGTATGATCGGGTTTGTGATTTTCTGTCTGACCAAATATCGGAAAGGGGAACCGATCCTAGTAAGAGGTGCAATACATCATAAAGGGGAACCGATCCTTGTATGAGGTGCAACAAAGTTTATAGCAGAAAGGGGAACCGATCCTATGAACATGTGCAACACGTTTTTAGGCAAAGGGGACCGATCCTATGGACATGTGCAACACATATAAGTTAGATACCATATATATGTGGGGAACCGATCCTAGTACTGTAGGACCAGAATATCGCGACAGCAAAACTTCGCGAGATTAATAAACGACTGCGTCGCGAAGGAGTCGCGTGAAAGAAAATAAATGACGTAATAGATGACGACAATCAGAACATGAGGAAAGTGTGAAGACTTGGCGAGATTTAAGAGTGTCGCGAAGACAAACAGTTGTACATTCGCGAGCATTCGCGAGACGTTTCCGAAAATAAGGGACAGTATAGCTGTCATCCACTATGTAATACCCTATATAAAGGGTCGAGTAAGTCTGTTGAAGGGAGAGGTCTTTTTGAATTGTGAAACAAGTCATTAAGAGAGAGAAAGTAAAGAGTGATTGTAATTTCTTTAGCTTTGTTCTACATTTCTTTGTAAATCTTTCAAGAAAACAATTAATAAAACACATCATTGTTCATCTTCAAATGGATTGATTAAACAGATTTGAGTGAGGGATGTAGTGTGGGAAATCCTGCAACTACATATGCGCTAGAAACAGGGATTGAAGAAGATCAACCTTGTGAATTGGAAGAATTAGGGATAACAAGAAAGAAATCTTGAATAATTTTTAACAAGTTACTAAAATTGAGAAATGGCTAGGAGAAAGAATGCATCAGAACAACCAACAATCATAAGGAGAAGTGGAAGATTAGTGGGAGAAAGAAGAAATGAAGTAGGTAAACCATCAAGGATAGATGCAAGAAATGGAGAAGAAGATCCAATTCAACCACCAATTCAACCATCAACTCAACCACCAATTCAACCATCAACTCAACCACCAATTCAACTAGCACTAAACAGAGTAATCGATTATGATAGAGTGAGCGTGCATACATGGAGATCAGATTCTACGGAAGAAAGAGAAGAAGTACAACAATTGATGAATAATAGACAGGAAGAGAGAAATCGAGAAGAGATGGGAGAAACAATTCGTGGAAATGAAGAAATCGCGGCATTAGAAGCGCTGAGACAGACAATACACGAAGAAAGGCGGTTAGAAGCAGAAGAACGCGCGAATCTAACAAGGCAAAACCACGAGTTGAGGATGGAAAATAGGAGGCTGCAAAATAGAAGATCAAGAAGTAGTAACAGATCGAGATCAGGATCGACTAGAGAAAATGGGAGAAGAACATTACTGCATGAGAACATTAATGAAGAAAATTTGGAAAGAGAGTTAAATCATGGCGAAGAAGGTCGCGAAGAGAGAGAATTAATAGAAAATCGTTATATTTTGGTGAATAATCACGATGATGGAAATCAAGAAGATAGGCAGCCTCGAGAACAGAATAACCCAGCTAATGAAGAAACACAAAGGAAACAAAAGGAAATTGAAGATGATATTGAAAAGCATTACACTGAGCAAGCACGTCTAGCCCGCGAGAGAGAAAGATTGAGAGCAGAAATGGAAAATCGGGAATTGGAAGAGGCGATCCGGCAGAATAATCATGATAATCGAGAGAGGAGGCGTGAGCGAAATCGCAACAATGGACATATTAACGAAGAATACGAAAGAATACAAAAAAGTAGACACGAACGAAGAAGGAGAGAAGCGAGAATTAAAGAGACCGATCAATTCAAATTCTCGAGGCAAATGAACAAATTCTCGAGAATTGGCAGAGATGAGAGGAATATTGAACAACGAAGAGAAGGAGGAGGGAGAAGGCAGTTAGATGAAGCTATCGCGAGGTCATGAAAAATCCTTTTACATTAGAAGTGCGATTAGGAGGAATACCCCCAAAATGCAACTTACCAGCGCTAACTAGCATTTTTGATGGATCAACTTGTGCAGTACAACACATCAAGGCTTATGTGAGATGTATGCTACAATGGGAAAACCATGACGCTATATTATGCAAATACTTCGCGTCAAGTTTAACAGGAGAAGCTTTAAAATGGTTTGAGGGTTTACCAAGGAATACGATCACATCATTCAATCATTTACAGGCTATATTCTTGGGGGCGTATATAAGTAACAACTCTTCGCGACCTGGCATTGAAGATGTATTTGGGCTAAAACAAAGAGTTGGCGAGAGTTTGAGACATCTAACTGTCAGATGGAAGACGATGTGCAGCGAGATGGTCGGAAGGGTAGATGAAAGATACCTCATACTGTCATTCATAAATGCTATGTTCGCAACCAATCTATTGTATGTTCAAGTTTTTAGAGTCAAGAATACGATTACAATGACTGAATTGCGAGAACTCCAGGAAGAATATATCGCTTTAGAAGAAAGACAGAACGAGATGGAATCTTATCCAGTGGCGAACACAAATTCTAGCATCGCGAATGGAAGTTTATTACCTCAACTTGTACACACAGTGGCGAGCACATCGCAAGGGCAACAAGAGAGAATGGTAGATGATAAACAGCCAAAATTAGTAGCTATGGGAAGTCACGATCATGAAGAATTTGAAAGAGAAAGAAATTTCTACAACCGTGGCGGAAATAATAAAATTCAAAGGATTGATCAACCGCAAGAAACCTATGGAGGTCAAAGGCATAATTCGCAAGAGACTTATGGAGGCCAGAGGCAGAATTATCATAGAAGACAGCGAAGTCACAGAGTAGTGTGGGAGGAAATTAAAATGCCGCCATTGAATGCCAATGTGGAAAAAATATGGGAAGCAATACTTTTGATGGAAAATATACCTGCACCATGGAACGTGGTAAGTGAACCACCACCGGGAGATAGGAGTCACGAATTCTGTTCTTACCACCGTTTCCACGGGCACCTAACAAATGACTGCAGAAACATTAAGAGAATTATCCTGCGAATGATTGACCAAGGGAAGCTGAATCACTTTTTAAAAGAAGAAGAGAAAGCTCAACATTTACCGCCGCCACCAAAGAAAAGGAAAAGGAACATTTGTTATAGAAGTTGGGGCAAAGAATAAAAATTTGTTTTAGAGAGTCACGAGAGAGAGAGCGGCGAAAAAAGGAAAGATTGGAGGAAGAATGCAAAGGATGCGCAAAGAAAAGAAAGGTTAATGGTAGATACCGTGGAAACAAAGGAAAAAGAGGCAATGAGAAATGAATGCATGAAAACAATTGAATATCATAATGGAAAGGAGATATTGAAAAGCTTGACTGACGCAGAGGCAGAAGGAAGTAAGAATAAAAGGTGTAAAAAATGAATAATTGCGAGAAAAGATAACAATTTAGTGATGAAAGCACGATAAGGATAAGAGGCAGAGATGATGGTTGCGGAAAAATTGTGCGAGAATCTCGCTATGAAGAATGTATACAAATGTATTGAATAATGGAACTGAGATTGTGCGATAATTTCGCAGACAAATGATTGAATAAATTGATAAAATGAATGAGTGAATGAATGAGACAAACCTTTATGGCGTACACCCTAGTTCGCGAATGATATTTCGCAAGAGGCAAATGTAAGACCTAAAGTACGTCATATAAGGGGTATCTCTTAACATGGCTCGGGTGGAAGGTTATACCGCTCCCGAAACCTCGGGTCATGGAGATTTGGGGCCCATGAAAGCCTATCCTGGGAGATACCTTGGATTTCCAACTATATATATAAGGTTATACCCTGGTTGGACGCCCGAGGGTCTCTTCCAAGGAGTCGAGTGTATGACCAAGGCGCCGAGGTACACGGTTGAGTCAAGAGTGCGGGGAGCATGGAACTTCCTTACCACTCTTGACAAGTCTTGGCACATGCCGCACTCGGCCAAGAAAACTCCACTTATGGTGCGGTCTCGTAACCATAAACCATATAGGTATAAGGGATAAGAGGCTGCGAAAACAACTCGGTTGTTGTTAAGACCGGATGGGAGGAGCTAGTCTTGTATGGCCGATGTACGCCTCCTTGAAGGGGCAACCAGGGAGAAGATAAGGGCGGCACCCTCCATTAGGGAGCTGATAAGTGTCAAAAGACGCAAATGTCATGAGGCTTTATTCTCGCAAGAGAATTTAGGCTTGTCATATTTGTGCAATGATCCTGCAGAGGCAATAATACTAACGCGAGGGTAAGACGATATCAATGGGTTTTTACATGAAAATGTAAGAACGTCCTGCGATTTCGTCGCAAAGACGACAATGTGACGGGATTTTATGGTCGCAAGAACATTTAAACTTGCCATATTGTCGCAAATATAATGTCTGCGCAGAGGCAAAAATACTAAAGAAATGATAAGACAAGGTCAATGGGTCATTATATGAAAGTGTAAAGACGGCCTGCGATCTTGTCGCAATGAGGGGTGGCAAAATAAGACCTTTACTTAGGAAGGCATAATAAGACCACACAAATAATGATAAGGCAAGATCCATAGATTTCTAAATCCATGAAGATATCTAGCGATCTTGTCGCAGTGATAATGTTTAATTTTCAAAAAAAAAAAAATAAAAAAAAATAATATATATATATATATATTTATATCTCGCAAGAATGATTATATTTAACTCGCGAGAATGATTATATTTAACTCGCGAAGTTGATTATATCTTATGGACGGAGGCAAGTGTGAAGTTATAATTACAAAGAAGGGTTGTTTGATTAATATATTTGAACAAAGGAAGCAAAAGTTGAAATTTACATTCAATAGTCGAAGATGCATGTATACAGATATTACAAGAAATCAAAGAAGAAAGAGAAATTATTTCTTTGCTAGTTCTTCTTCTTCATCTGATTCTTTGGTTTCATCACTCTCGGCGTCAGATTCTTCTTCTTCTTCATTAGCTTCACTATCGAAACATCCGAGACGGGCAAGTTCTCGGGAACTTCTTGAAAGAAGAAAAGGATATGAATGAAGAGGAATGTTGTGATCATTACAAACTATCTCCGTAGCTTGATTGCGAAAACGAACAAAGATCATTATTAAAATTCGCCACCGTAGTTTGGAATTGTTGCTTGATTTAGAATATTTATTCTCGCGGAGAGAGAGATCCATCGCGAGTTGTTCTTTTTCGGTTTCAAGCTCTCCAATTCTAGTCTGAAATCTCTTTTCAGATTCTGAAAGCATGAGGAAATGAATTAATGTTAATAATACAAAAAGAATAAGAACAGAAAAGTGAAGAAGTATGACAAACAACCTTCTCTTTCAAAGATCATATCCTTGATTAAGGTAGTTTGCTCGGTGCGAAGACTAACATCAACACCTAAGTTATTTCTAGCGTTATCTAAAACCTTCGCAGCCCAGGCAAATTCATCATCATTATTTATGACAAAAAGTGAACGAATTTGGTCTTCTCGCTCGCTAAGCATGGTATTCTGACGAAGGAGTTCATCTCGCTCAACTTGCACATCAAGGAGAGATTTTTGAAATTTTGCTAATGCCTGTGCACCTCTGTTAGTAATGCGATCTTTCTCATCTATGAGATCACTAAATTTCTTCCTTAAAGTTTTGGTTTTCTTCTTGGAGTCAACGTACTTTCGTTTAAAAAGATTAGCCAAACTTAAACTAGATCTATGCTCGATTTTTAAGAGATGATGTTTGGATTGAAGATCCTTTAATGAAAGAAGGTTAGCATCATTTGAAGAACTACTTAGAGATTCATTGAGGCGAGAAAGGAGTACATCATCATCCATGGGCTCGAGAAATGAATGAAGAAGAATGGACTCTTCAGAGAGATTATATATGTCTGCGAAAATAGTAAGTCAGGCAAAGAAAAGTAAATGATAAAATAAAAGAAATCTGAGGAATAAAGATTGCTATACCATAAAGCTGCTGATTTGCACTTTCAAGAGTAGATACTCTATTTTGTTGAGAAGTAAGCTCAGCTTCCAGTTGTTTAATCCGTTCATCCTTCTCGCGAGATGACGCAGCCCCAACTTCTAGTTCTCGAATCCTCTTGTTCAATTGCAAGTTCTTCTTTTCAAGGTTGTTGCGTCTTCTCTCAAGGTCTGAGGCAGCAACAAAAGCAGCTCTCTCCTGATCAAAAGAAAATAGAGAAATAATTAAAGATAAGAGCGGAGTCACAAAGAGGTAAAGAGGTATGAACATACCAAAGCATTGAGAGCATTTAAAAGGCTGGGTGTTATTGTTCGAGAAACTCCGCGAAAAGACTCGTTATCTTCCAGCAGTGGGGCATCGCAAATCTTAGCGAGAGCTTTACAAGTATCAGTTAAATGGTCATCTCCTAATCCTTGCATGGAGTCTGAGAAGATGTTAGATAATTGTTTCATTGGAGACTCAGTTGGTTGGTTCTTCTTCACGAGAGAGATGCTCGAGTCATTATCATCATCTGATGGAAGTTCAGAATTTGAGTTAGAAGAAGGTCAGGTTTTTCGTCTCTTAGAAGAGGGACCAAAGGTTTGTCTTTGCGAGGAATGGCCTTATTCTTGCCTTTAACATTCGCAGCTTCAAGCTCTTCAATTTCAACCTTCAAACACGAATAAAGATAAGAAACAGAGGCAACAATATTGTTTGAAATAATAAAGGAAAATGTTTCTTACTTCATCCGTGATTGATCGGAGTATTGCCGAGTACTCGACTTGGGATTTACTTCATAACACTTCTTTAGTCTATCAATCTATAAATTTTGCAAGTTCAGTAAATATAAGAGGAAGAGAATAATGCAAAAGCAAAGCTTGAAAAGAGAAATATACCTCTTTGCCTTCTCGGGCCAGTTAAATTCCCAGGGATGATAGTCTGCGAGATGTGCAGGCAAGGTATGCGAACCCGCAATATAAGGTCCTTCCAAAAGTAAAGGAATAACCCACCACCTCTCATCTTTTGATTGGCGAGGGTAGCATTATTACCCGAATGCCAATCAATGTCTTGCATAAGCAGGTTGTCTTCGAACATTTTCCAGTTTCTTCAACCGGCACCCCAAATGAGTTTTATCGTTTCTCATATTTATTACTTTATAGTTGGCAAAAAAGTTCTCTATAGTATATTTTTCGAGATTATTTCTAAGTTTGCGAACCTAGGGTCTCTGACATTATTAGGGTATAAAGATCCTTTACCGGCTCCACGGTTAGCAAATTCGAGTATGAGAGACGGATGCGATCGCCACTTAATTGATAAACAGCTCATGAGAATTTCTCATGAGAAAGAATTTCATAAAATAATGGAGTCTCAGGATTATATAGAGGGATGGGAAGTCCTGCGAGGAGTTGACCTAGCGAGATTATAATTCTCTTATCATCAGATGGATGATCAGAAAATAGTTTTGCATAAAGAATAGATGAATAATCATGATCAGGAAGGGTTGATAAAGAGAAACCCTTTTCCTTTAGCTTCTGTTGAACATCATTAAAATGCGGTGTGTAAGTACGACCTAATGAAACCATTATCAGAATATGGGAGTGAAGAGAGAAATTTAAAATTGAAGAAGAAAGATTTACAGTAGCAGGAGCGTAAGTTACGGAGAAGGAAGTTGAAGGAAAATTGCAGAGAGAAATAAAAGAGAAGAAGTGAAAGATGAGAAAACTATATATAGAGAGAAAGATTTTTGGGAAAATAAATGTATTTAATGCGAGATGGGACGTGAATGGTCAGAAATAAGCGGTTGAATAAAACGTGTCGAGAAAGGAATGGAAGAAAAGACATCTGTAATAAATTCTGTGTAAAAATTACGGAGTTAAAATAGATAAGGATGAGCTATCGCAATATTTCAAGATATCAATTCTCATGATATTCTCTACTTCGCAGAGAACACATGAGAAGAGGCAAGATGTAGGACCAGAATATCGCGACAGCAAAACTTCGCGAGATTAATAAACGACTGCGTCGCGAAGGAATCGCGTGAAAGAAAATAAATGACGTAATAGATGACGACAATCAGAACATGAGGAAAGTGTGAAGACTTGGCGAGATTTAAGAGTGTCGCGAAGACAAACAGATTGTACATTCGCGAGCATTCGCGAGACGTTTTTGAAAATAAGGGACAAGATAGTCAGTCATCCACTATGTAATACCCTATATAAAGGGTCGAGTAAGTCTGTTGAAGGGAGAGGTCTTTTTGAATTGTGAAACAAGTCATTAAGAGAGAGAAAGTAAAGAGTGATTGTAATTTCTTTAGCTTTGTTCTACATTTCTTTGTAAATCTTTCAAGAAAACAATTAATAAAACACATCATTGTTCATCTTCAAATGGATTGATTAAACATATTTGAGTGAGGGATGTAGTGTGGGAAATCCTGCAACTACAAGTACCTAGTCAACCGAATTTTGGAAAGCTAGTGTGACTATGCATAGTACTCACATGGAAGGTAGAACCGAAACTTGTTTGGTAGAACTGTTAAACCCATGATTGATTACTTCGGTAATTGAACATAAGATAGATCTAAGGACCTGACGAAGGAGTTTATGTTAAGATAAACGGAAGAGGCTTTGTCCAACTCATATCACTTGGTTGAATAGAGTTGATACCAAACAGATTTGTTGTTCCTTTACTGTTTGGAATACAAACCAAACGAATTGTTCCAAGTATGTGGCTAAGGTTGGAGGCATGGGAATACAGACGAAACTAGGTGAACTATAGGTTTAGTTGCTTGGTCTCAACTATACGAAGTTAGGTGTAATTTTGTGTAGCGGTTTAATCTTGAGAGTATTCAATTCTGGACAAGGTCCCGGGGTTTTTCTGCATTTGCGGTTTCCTTGTTAACAAAATCTTACTGTGTTATTTACTTTATATTTCCGCATTATAATTGTTTTATTATAATTAAAGTAAATTACACAAACGTTAATTCCTATTTACTTGATAAGTGAATCCTATTGTGTTTGGTTAAGTCCGAACCTTTTTATCAAGTAACATACTTCTTTATTGTATTGTCTCGATCTCGTATCCATAGACGATCACACGAAGTGTGAACCGATTAGTTGTATTTGTAGGATCATAATATCGCCACAACAACAATTCGCGAAGACGACAAATAACAACACTGCGAGTCAGTCGCAGAGGATTAAATGTAAATGACGCACTGGATGACGATAGGAAGATATGAAATCAGCGAAAGTTAAGAAGTGTCGCGAATATGAATATTCGTACGTCTCGCGACACTTCGCAAGGCACTTCCGAAAATAAGGGACAGCTTTAGTCATCATTCACTATGTACTACCCTATATAAAGGGATGAGTGAATCACAGGAGGGGAGGTCTTTTTGGATTGGAGAGAAAGTCATTAGGAGAGAGAAAGAGAGAGAATTTTGTAAGTTCTTAAGTGTAATTCTATTTTCCTGTGTAAAGATTCAAGAAAGTTATTAATAAACATTCATAATTGTTCATCTATTATCTTTTGAATGGATTAGTTTAACTAAATATAGTGAGGGGTGTATTGTGGGATTTCCCGCAACTACATATTGGCGCTAGAAAACAGGATTTGAACAAAGATTAAAAGAAGAGAATTAACAAGAAAGAAATTTGAGATAATTTTCAAAGAATTTACCAAAAGAGAAATGGCTAGAAGAAGAAATGTACTTGAACAACCTAAGTGAGAAGAAGCGGAAGACTTGGCTGGAGAAAGCGAAAAATGAAAGAGGAGAATCGTCAAGGATGAATATAAGGAATGATGAAGAGAATCATGTCCAAGCTTTAATTCCACCCCAGTAGCAAATGAAACTGTGGATTACGATAGAGTGAGTGTGCACACTTGGAGGACGGATTCTCGAGGATGAAAGGGAAGAAGAGCAACAATTGGTAAACAATGGACAAGGAGAAGAAGATCAAAGAATGAATGGAGAAATGAATCCAGAAATGAAGAACTCACAAAGATTGGAAACATTGAGACAAACGATACATGAAGAGAGGCGACTAGAGGCAGAGGAACGAGCAAACTTGACAAGACAGAATCATGAATTAAGAATGGAAAATATAAGATTGCAAAATAGAAGATCGAGAAGCACCGCGAGATCAAGTTCAAGATCGACTAGGGAAGAAAGAAGGAGAGCTTTACCAACGAAATTACAGAGGTAGAAAACCAACGGGAAGAACAAAATCTCAAATTTCGAACATCATGAAAGAAGAGAGGACGCAGAAGATCGTTATATTCCCCATCCCGAGAATTTCCAAGATGAGCAGAATGAAGAAAATCAGGGAACTAGGCGATTTCGGGGGCAAATGATCCAAATTACCAAGGAAGAGCAATACTACATGGAAGAGAAGCATTGAGAAGGCAAAAAGAGATCGTGGACGACATTGAGAAACATTATGCTGAACAAGCACGCTTAGCCCGCGAGAGAGAGAGAGAGTAAGAGCAGAAGTGGAAAACCAAGAATTGGAAGAAGCAATCCGGCAAAATAATCACGACAACCGAGAGAGGAGGCGAGCACAAGATCGTATCAATAGGAATACCAATGGAGAATACGAAAGGATGCAGAGGAGAGTTGATAGAGAACCCAGAAGAGAGAACAATAGATATAATGGTGTGCGAATTGATGAAAGAGACGAAGGAGAAACTCGCAGAGAAAGGAGAGAAGAAAATAGTGAACAAGAAGGTCAAAACAGGCATGAACGAAGGCGGCGAGAGGCGAGCTAAAAAGACCAGCAGAATCAAATCCCCGAGGAAAATGAGCAAATCTTGAAAGAACTAGCAAATGAGAAAACTCACAACACAAGAAGAAGGAAGGAGGAAGAAGACAGTTGGATGAAGCCATCGCAGAAGCCGCGAAGACTCCTTTCACAATAGAAGTACAAATGGGAGGAATACCACCTAAGTGCAATCCGCCCGCATTAACCAACATTTTTGATGGAACAACCTGCGCGGTACAACACATCAAGGCTTATATGAGATGTATGTTACAATGGGAGAATCATGATGCCATATTGTGCAAATACTTCGCATCAAGCTTAATTGGCGAAGCACTGAAATGGTTTGAAGGATTACCAAGAAACACAATCTCATCATTCAACCATTTACAAACTATTTTCTTGGGAGCTTATATAAGTAACAATTCCATGCGACCAGAATTGAGGATGTATTCGGATTGAAACAAAGAGTTGGCGAGAGTTTAAGACATCCGACAATGAGATGGAGAACAATGTGCAAAGAAATGGCCTAAGGGTAGAGGAAAGATATCTCATTTTATCATTTGTAAATGCTCTGTTTCGCAACAAGTTTGTTATACATTCAAATATTCGAATTAAAAATACGATTACGATGGTCGAGTTATGAGAACTACAAGAAGAATACATTGCTTTGGAGGAGAAACAAAATGAGATGGAATCATATCCAATCGCGAATACAAGTTCAAACGCTGCGAATGCAAGTTTATTACCAAAATTTTTAAACTCAAACAATACCACTTCGCAAGGGCAACCTAAAACGGAATTGATGATGGACAAAGCAGAAAATAGTAGCTATGGGAAGCCGAGATCGGGAGGAGTTTGATAGAGAAAGGAACTACTACAACCGCAAAAACAATAATAAAATTCGAGATTAGATCATATGCAAGAAACTTATGGAGGACAAAGGCGTAATAACCATGGAAGGCCAAGAAATCGTAGAGTGGTATGGGAAGAGATAAGAATGCCACCACTAAATGCTAGTGTTGAGAAAATTTGGGAAGCTATACTTGTAATGGAGGACGTACCACCACCATGGAATGCAGGCGGTGAACCACCACCAAGCGACGTAAGTCATGAATATTGTTCTTACCATCGCTTTCATGGACATTTAACAAATGATTGCAAAACATAAAGAGAATCATCCTCCGAATGATTGATCGGGGAAGTTGGCTCATTTTCTAAAAAATGAAGAGAAAGGGAAGCAAGTACTAACAACATCACCATCAAGTGCAAAGAACAGTTTCAAAGAAGGGAAAAGAAGCACTCGTAATAGAAGTGGGAACAAAGGCCAAAAATCTATTTTGCAATTCTATCGTTCATTCATATCGTACAATCGAAGACTTTCACGATAACGTGCTTAGTAGAGTATATGCAAGAGATTTTCATAACAAAGAGGTGATGAACCTGGCGAGAAAGTCGCAATTGCAAGATTGGCGCTTAAAAACTATTTCTTTTTCTCGCAGACGGCACCGAAAGGAAGAGAAGCACATGATAGCCCGTTGGTGGTGCGACTGGACATTAATCCAAGACCAGTTGATGGAGAAGATGACGAAGCGAAAATTGTTGGGCAATCAATAGAATCCTAATCGATACTTTGGAAGTTCTATGAATATTCTGTTTACCATACTTATAAGACTATGGGTGGAGAGGATGAAAATTTGATTCCTTCAACATACAAAATTTATGGTTTTAACTTAACAAATAACAAACCGAAAGGAGAGATTCACATGAGGATACCTTTACAAGGATTATCACTAACATTTTATTCTCGCGTGGTTGACGTGGAATCTCCTTATAACGCATTAATTGGGCGACCGTGGCTACACGAAATCTTGGGAGTAGCATCAACATACCATCAATGTATAAAATTTCCCCATCCAAATGGTATTGGCATTATAAAGGGATATTGGAAGGAAGGTCGAAATGTTATGAGGTTGACGTAGAGAGTCATGAAGAGAGAAAAATGCTAAAAGGCAAGATTGGAAACAAAATATCAAAGATGAACAGAGAAAAGAGAAGCTGATGGTGGATACTATAGAAATAAGAAATGAAGAAGCATCGCGAAGTGTCGCAGTAATAGGCGAATGTTACGATGCTGCAAAGATAATTGGTTGTAGTTCATCACGAAGTGCCATAGAAACATCGCGAAATGCCGCAGATGAATGCATGGAAGCAGGCGAACGTTACGATGGAAAGGAGTCCTTCAAGGGTTGGGATAACACTAAGGCAAAGAGTACAATGAACAAAAGGCATAAAAAGTAAGCTGAATGATCTGCGATAAGTATTCGACAAAGATATATCAAAGGCAAGACTAAGAAGAAATGATATGTGAGAATTTCGACAAAGAGAATGTACAAGAATCCGAGGCAAAAATGAATGAACAACATTGTGCGATGTCTTCGCAAATTAAATATCGATAAGAATTAAATATGAATGATTGAATGATTTAACAACAATGAATGAATAAATGAATGGGACGAACCTTTATGGCGTACACCCTAGTTCGCGAATTACATTTCGTAAGAGGCAAATGTAAGACCTAAAGTGCGTCATATAAGGGGGTATCTCTTAACATGGCTCAGGGAAAAGGTTACACCGCCCCTGGAACCTGGGTCATGAAGATTTGGGGCCCATGAAAGCCTATCCTGAGGAGGTACCTTGGATTCCCAACTATATATGTAGGTTATACCCTGTTGGGCGACCGAGGGTCTCTTTCAAGGAGTCAGCGTATGATCAAGGCGCCGAGGTACCCGGTTGAGTCAAGAGTGCGGGGAGCATGGAACTTCCTTACCACTCTTGACAAGTCTTGGCGCACGCTGCACTCGGCCCGAAGAAAACTCCACTTAGGGTGCAGCCTTGTAACCATAAACTCTATAGGTATAAGGGATAAGAGGCTGCGAAAACAACTGGTTGTTGTTAAGACCGGATGGGAGGAGCTAGCCTTGTATGGCCGATGTACGCCTCCTTGAAGGGGCAACCGGGGAGGTGATAAGGGCGGCACCCTCCATTAGGGAGCTGATAAGTGCCAAAGACGCAAATGTCACGAGGCTTTGTTTCCGCAAGGAAACTTAGGCTTGTCATATTTGTGCAATGATCCTTTCAGAGAGGCAATAATACTAACGCGAGGGTAAGACGAGATCAATGGGTCCTTACATGAAAGTGTAAAGACGTCCTGCGATTTCGTCGCAAGACGACAATGTCATGGGGCTTTACTTTCGCAAGAGAATTTAGGCCTGTCATATTGTCGCAAGCCAAATATCCTGCAGAGGCAAAAATACTTGAATAATGATAAGACAAGGTCAATGGGTTTTTACATGCAAGTGTAAAGACGTCCTGCGATCTTGTCGCAATAAAGGGTGGCAGAGTAAGACCTTTACTTAGGAAGGTCAAGCTTAGAAGTCCACCACAAATGATAAGGCGAGATCAAAAAATCTCTTCTTTAATGAAAAGTTCTTGCGATTTCATCGCAATTATAAATTTAAACATCATTCCTGATCAGAAGAAGAACGTGCGAATCTCAGAAAGTTCATTCTTTCATCTGAAGATGCATAACAGAGGCAAATATGGGGATGGAAAAGATGAAATATTGTTATCCATCTTCCAATGAAAGAGTTATACATTAATGATGTTAGCCAATTATATTACAAGGAAAAAACTGCCAAGAAAAGGGAATGAAGATGGAATTTATGGACAACAAACCCAAGAAGTTTACAAAAAAAAGACACAGAAATGCACAGATATTACACGCAGCGAAAGAAACAAAAAGAATTATCTCTTTGGCGATTCTTCTCCTCTATCTGATCCTTCAATTCTATTGTTCTCGCCGCCAGAATTTTCTTCTTCGCTGGCTTCACTATCAGAAATGTCTGAGATAGGCAAATTCTCAGGAACTTCTTCGGAAAGCCAAGGATATGAAGAAAGAGGGATTTTATGATCTTTACAAACATACTCCATGGCTTCATTGCGAAAACGAACGGCATCATTATTAAAATTCGCCACTGTAGTTTGAAATTGATTCTTCAACTTGGAATATTTATTCTCGCGAAGGTTGAGATTCTTTGCGAGCTGTGCTTTCTCAGATTCAAGTTCTTCAATTCTTGCTTGAAATCTTTTTTCGGACTCTGCAAATAGACAACGATAAGTTAACAACTCAACAGCAATATTACAGAGGTAAGAAACAGTAAGGTATAATAAGTAACCTTCTCTGTCAGATATTATATCTTTAACCAAGGAAGTATGCTCGGTATGAAGACTAATATCAACACCTAAATTATTTCTGGCATTATCTAAGATTTTCGCGGCCCAAGCGAATTCATCATCATTATTTATAATAAGAAGTGAACGAATTTGGTTTTCTCGCTCAGTAAGTAAAGAATTCTGACGAAGCAATTCATCTCGCTCCATTTGCACTTCAAGAAGGGACTTTTGAAATGTTGCTAATGCCTGGGCACCATTATTAGCAATGCGATCTTTGTCATCTATATGGTCACTAATTTTCTTCCTTAAAATTTTGGTTTTCTCATGAGATTCGAGATACATTTGTTTAAACTGGTTGGCTGTACTTAAACTAGATCTGTGCTCAATTTCTAAGAGGCGGTACTTGGTTTGGAGTTCACTTAATGAAAGAGTATTAATTCTCGCTCGACGAACTACTTAAGGAGTTGTTGAGATGAGCGAGAAGAGTATCATTATCCATAGGCTCAGAAATGAATGGAGAAGAATAGCTTCTTCGGAGAGGTTATATACATCTCATGAAAGCGGGAAGTCGTAGCAACAGAAATTGATAAGATAAAATAATAAGAGGGAAAAAAAAAATTTATACCATAAAGTTGCTGATTAGCATTCTGGAGAGTGGTAACTTTGTCTTTCTGGGCAGAAAACTCAGTCTCCAATTGTTGGATCTTTTCGCGATACCCCGCAGACTCAACTTCTAATTCTTTGATCCTTGTGCAAGATTGGGTATTCTTCTTCAATTGAATGTTATACCTCCTCTCAAGATCTGAAGCAACCACAAAAGAAGTTTTTCCAGCCTGCGAAGAAAGATAAAAAGGACATTAAGATATAGATTAAAAAATGAAGATGGAAGGGAAACATGAGGTCGAACATACCAAATAATTAAGTGCATTTAAGAAGTTAGGGGATACGGATCTAGAAACTCCTTTGAAGGAGTCATTGCCATCCAAAGAGTGTAACATTGCATACAAAGGGCGAGGGTCTCGCATATAGAAGTCGAAGAGTATCTCCAATTCCTTGAAAAGAATCCGAGAAGATGCTTTGAACAACCGATCCATAGGAGAATTGGACGATTGAGCTTCATTTTGGAAAGTTGAATCCAAAACATTATCATTATCATCTTCATCTAAGACTCGGAACTTGAGCTAAGATGAGAGGAAGGTGAGCTTTTCGCTTCTTAGATGGTGGAGCAGAAGACTTATCCTTGCGTGCATTGGCTTTAGCTTTGCCTTTAACCTTCGCAGCCTATCGTTTCTTCTACGTCAACCTTCGCATACAAATGAAGATAAGAAATAGAGGCAACAATATTGTTAAGTAATACAAAAAGGATATTTCTTACTTCATCCGTAAGCGATCGAAGTATTGCCAAGGTACTTGCCAAAGGATTTGCCTTATAACTTTTCCTCGCCTTTGGCAATCTGGAAAATTTACAAACTCAATGAATACAAGAGGAAAGAGGGATTGCAAAAGCAAACTATGGAGACATACCTCTTTCGCCTTCTTGGGCCACTTAAATTCCCAAGGACGATAGCCTCATGAGATTTGCAGGGGAGTACATGCGAACCTCGCTATGTAAGGTCCACTTAAGAGCAAAGGAACAACCCACCACCTCTCATCTTTAGAGTGGCGAGGAGTAGTGTTCTTACCCGAATGCCGCCGATATCTTGCATAAGTAATTTATCCTCGGGATATTATCTTTTCTCTTCAACCGAGCGCCCAAATGAGATTTCTTATTTCTCATGCCTATTACTTCATAATTTTCAAAGAAGTTTTCCACAAAGTGTATTTCTCAGGGATTATTTCTAAATTTACATATTTGGGATCTCCGACACTTTGTTAGGGTATAGAGATCCTTTGCCAAAGACCACGACCGGCAAACTCGAGCATTAGGCGAATACAATCGCCGCATAGTTGATAGACAACTCATGAGAAGTTCGGATGGGAAAGGATTTCATAAAAGAGTGGCATCTCAGATCATACAAAGGAATGGGAAGTCCTGCGAGAAGTTGACCTAGCGAAACAATAATCTTGTGATCATCACACTTATGATCGTGAGAAAAGCTTGGCACAGTGAGTATAGATGAACCTCCTTGATTAGGAATAGTAGAAAGGGTGAAACCTTCATCTTGCAACTTTTTTCTGGATCTCAATAAAGCGAGGTTTGTACATACGACTAAGTGAAGCCATTATCAAATATGGGAATGGATAAAGAATCGAAGATTAAGATATGATAGAAGATCAAAGATTTGCAGTAATAGAAGCGCATCTTTGCGGAAGAAGAAGATAAAAGAAAAATTGCAGAGAGAAGACGAAAGAGGAGAAGAGAAAGATATGAAAAATATATATAGAGAGAAACATCCTCTGGGAAACGAGAGCATTTAATGTGAGAAGGGACGTGAATGGTCAAGAATAAACGATTGAAAGAGACGTGTCGTGAATAGAATGGAGGAGTAGACATCTCCGTAATAAAGTCCGTATGGAAAGACGAAACTGAAACAAGTACAAATAAACAGTTGCGGCGGTTCAAAAATAGTGGTTCTCATGACATTCTCTCCTTCGCAGAGAAGACATGAGAAGAGGCAAGATGTAGGATCATAATATCGCCACAACAACAATTCGCGAAGACGACAAATAACAACACTGCGAGTCAGTCGCAGAGGATTAAATGTAAATGACGCACTGGATGACGATAGGAAGATATGAAATCTGGCGAAAGTTAAGAAGTGTCGCGAATATGAATATTCGTACGTCTGCGACACTTCGCAAGGCACTTCCGAAAATAAGGGAAAGCTTAGCTGTCATTCACTATGTACTACCCTATATAAAGGGATGAGTGAATGACAGGAGGGGAGGTCTTTTTGGATTGGAGAGCAAGTCATTAGGAGAGAGAAAGAGAGAGAATTTTGTAAGTTCTTAAGTGTAATTCTATTTTCCTGTGTAAAGATTCAAGAAAGTTATTAATAAACATTCATAATTGTTCATCTATTATCTTTTGAATGGATTAGTTTAACTAAATATAGTGAGGGGTGTATTGTGGGATTTCCTGCAACTACAGTATTGTCTCGACTCAGTCCATAGGAAATCACTTTCGGAGAAAGGACTTATAGGTAGGAAAAGTTTTAGCTTGTGGTATATTTGGGTACCCTCGCCTTTTCAATTAGTATCAGAGCAGGCAAACACTAAAAGATCTAAAAATCTGTGTTTGGTGCGATCCAACCTATAAGAATTGAATCTAATGTCTGATTCAGTTAACGTTTTGCTAGAGTATGAATACTCAAAAGTTGAAGATGTTACTACTTCGTTGTCTCATGATCCAGGAGTGACGAAAACATCTATGTCTATCTCTGATGAAAGAGAAGATGCTGATAAAGAGTTGGTAAAACTCCTAAAGCATATATAATCTCTGTCTTCTAAAGTACTTATTTTAAAGACAGAGTCAAATCTTCTTAAACAGGAGATCAGAGAAAAACACATTCAACTGAGTTGTCTAGCCAAAGAGAAAATGGATCTCACTGTCAAACTAAAGGCTCTTGGTAAATCTCTTACAGATAAAGAGACACGTCCTATGATTCTAACTAATGATGTTGTTGTGATTTCTTCTGATGAGGAAACTAAAAGTCCTTGCTCGACTTTAACAGATTGTGACAAAACCGGTTTAATCACATCTGAAACAGTTCAAGATGATGGTAGTTTGCCTAACTACATCAAGTTGGAAGAGGATGAGAAACCAGCTTCTAGATCAACTGATGATCAAACGAAATCTTGTCCAAATGAAACTTTGAACCGATTCCATGGTGATTGTAAGGAATACAATTTTCAGTCACTTAATAGGAAACTTATACTTCTTCAACATACAGTGGTAAAAAATTTGAAGGAAGTTTCTTGTCTTAAAAAACTGAAAGATTATTCCTCAGTAGAAGACAAATTATACCACATCCTGATAAGATCAACTCAAAAGAGTCAGAGGGAAGAGTTAATAATCACTTCTGGAAAACGGTTCCTCTGCACCCATATCGAAACAGTTCTTGTTTTGATAAGGAAAGACTTCAGAAGGAAGGTAAAGAGAGAATCTCTGCCAAAAGAAACAATCAAGAATTTCTTATAATTGTTTCAGATGATCATACTAATGTGGATCATAAGGAAGTCCTTAGAATGAGAAAATCTTATGAAAATCTCATTGAAAGAATTAAGAGAGATTTATCTATCTCTGAGAATTCTCACATTAGTACGTTTTCTCCACATGATCATATCTCTCTAGTTAGAAAAGATCATTGTCTTGGGAGAAAATATTTTGGGCAGAAATTCCCGAAGAGAAACATGAACTATGTTTCTGATATTCATTGTAAGCTGGAAAAAGCTTACTCCGATGCAACTTAGTTGTATCATAATTGTGCATTCTCATCTCTTTCGTGCTCATAAACTTGGATGGGAAAGGCACAATAAAACAGGAGCACATTTTTTTTGTGTAGTTGTTTATCAGAAAAACTCTGTGACACTGTATGGATAGCTGCAAATCCATGATTGTCAGAAAAAAAATGTTCATATTTAACATGATCCAAAAAGAGGTTTTATTTAGAATTTTCGAATTTTAATAAACCTTCCTGCTTGAGAAATTCGGACTAAGGAAACGAAATATATTCTTTAATATTTTCGGATTCTCCAGAGGTCTTTTGGTCCGAAAGTTGTCTCTTTTAAAAGGAGAAACTTTCTCTTACATGTATTCGGAAATACGGACCAATCCTTTTATATTTATTTATTCACAACCGAGCATGCCTCCAATAACTCGCAGTGTCTCAAAGGCTACTAAGGAGGAATCTCAGAAGGTTAAGGATTGTCAAGGAATCAATACTGAGAGGAAGAAGAAGGGCATATCAAATATCATATCTAATAATGATTCTGATAGTTCAGTTGGATCACAAGATGAGTCATGTCTGTTGGCTTACAACCTACAAGATCCAACCAAAACCAAGTGGATTCGTTCTGACAGTATGATAGACTATATCCAAGGTTTTGAGGAACTAAGAACCAATCTCATTATAACGGTTCGAAATCAAGATTGGCTCAAAGATAAGATTGAGGAAACAAAAGCTGATATTGCAGACATGAAGATTCAAGTCAAAAAACTTGAGAAACAAGAAGAGGTTGCTGACAAGTCTCTTGAGACATGCTTTAAGAGTTTGAACACCGAAGAGACCTCAGTGAACAACAAGAGCACCACTAGAGATTAAGTTATCTGCTGTATTACTTAATCTAGAAAAATAAACATCAATTTTTGATTTCTTTCAATGATTGTATCGGTCTATTAAGAATAAAACTATTATGAATAAAATTATTTGATTTATAATTTTTCTTGTGATAGTTTTTGGTTTACATAGCATGTGCTTGAATGCTTTTATCTTATTGCTATGTATGTTTATGGGATGTTTGATTTCGGTTTTACTACCTTAATATTAGATCTCATATGTTGTGAACCCTTGTGGTTTGGGTGACTTTTTGATTTAGCAAGATTAAGTTCTATCCCATGTTGGTTGGCTTTATCAAAGGATCATGAGGGTTTCTGGTAGAAACAATATGTGAAAAAGTCACAATATGTTGAATCGGTTTTGGTTTGGCATAAAAGCATATGTGTTTCGACGGTTTTCAACTTTTGCTTGCAATTGTTAAAACCGATTTTCAACCTTTCTCTGGTAAAGGTTGGTTGTTATTATTCTTTTGTTTTTGGCATAAGGATGAAAACATGATGATATTTCGATATCAATTGGAGAAGTGGATGCGAAATTTGAGGTAACAATCTTGTTAGTTAATTGTTTTCCTGTTTAAGAAAAGCCTGAGTTTATTTCATATATATTTATTGCTTTTGCTTAACAAAATTTCGGTACAATTGATGTTTATTCCATTATGTGTGTGTGGATGTATGTGTGATTCAATTGGTTCCGGTTAAGAAAAATTATTGTTATCTTGCTTTATTGCGTGGTATCAATTATTTAGGCTTACGAAATTTCGGTGCAATTGCGGTGCTTTTAATGTCTATGTTATTTCAATTACTTACGGTTGAGGTGAATAATTATGCAAGTTGATTTATGTTGGTTTGTATAAATTATTTATGGTTTAACAAAATAAAAGGTGTACGGGATGAGTTGTTTAGTCCAATTCGATTCCGGATAAGAGAAACTAAGTTAATTCTAATCTTAGTTAGACTTATCAAAGTGAGGTTTCAGTTATTCAAGTCTAATCGAATGCCTTAACAAGAACTGCTAGTTAACTAACCTAGTATTTGTCTTGTTTAAAATTGAAAGGTCTAAGTTTATGGATAATTAGAACCTGATGAGAAAAATAGAGTTATCTTTATTTTGGTCTTATCGAATTAAGCAATTGTTTTTGTACAATCGTTTTAGCAAAGGAACTAAGGTGCTTAGTTGTTTTTGGTTTGCTAAACTAAAATGGAAAAATTGTTTCGGACAATTGTTTCCTTGGTAACATATAAAAATAAAACTACTTGTAGTTTCGGTTTTGATAGTGGTTATCAGAACATGATGTGTGGAACCCTCGTGCCTAACTCTACAGGTTGCAAGTCTATTGAGATTTGTAAGATTCTTTTCGTGTTGTCCTTTATTTTTTCGTTTCTTTGTCATTTTGTGACAAAAAGGGGGAGAAATATATGGAGTAAACAAGTGATACTGGCATTGATTTTATATTGATTGGTATCGCTAAGGAAAAGAACATTGGTGCTTAAACGTTTTATCTAAACGAAAGAGTGAAAGCACAGACTAAGGGGGAGTAACATATCATATGAATTGGTATAACAAAGACGTGCGGATTTAATATCTACCTATCTTCCTTAGGGGGAGTATTTTATTTGTTATTATAATGTCAGCAGCGGCATTTTCAAGGATTGAATGTAAGCAGTTTACTGTGCTGTTGAATCGGGAATCAAGCGTATGTGTAATGAATTATTGTAATTTGTTTATCCATATGATGTAAGAGTTTTGTCACTAAAATTGACAAAGGGGGAGATTGTTAGAGCATACCTCGGTTGAACCCACCAAGCGTTGGTATGTCAAGTTTGGTTGTCATATTTTAGTGAATCAAAACTCATGTTAAGAGTCGCTTGAGTATGTACTAGAGTTAACTTCGTATAGGTTAGCTTGAAAGTATTAGGATATGAGACTTTACAAGTATTGTGAAGACTTGAAGATGTGAAGAAGCAAGGAGCTACAACGACAACAATCATCCTTCCACTTGAGGTTAGTGATATTTGACTTGAACTGTTTCATTCCCTAACATATCTTTCAAGTCGTTCATATTGAAAACAAAATTGCGAAGCATGTTTGAACTCTAGATAGACATAATATTAAGGAATACAATACGAGGTTTATTGCTTAACCATTAAACTTTGTAGATAAGACATCGCCATAATCATTTGAATACTATTGTGATTATGTATGGGTATGAGGTGAGGATTTCATCCTAGGGAACAATGTTTTACATGTGTTCTAAGTAAGTAAGTCATAAACTTGTTTGTGAATCGAAAAGGAAATCGCTAGGCGTTATTGGTTTTATTATTCATTGCATATCTTATGAACAACCAATATGTGTGATTGAGTATAACCGTTCACGACTTGTTGTGTTCTTGGTAGAACTATTCACAAAGGCCTGACTTATGTATTGGTATGACTTTTATTAGTGAAACCGATCTTAATTAATCACCTGAGATGGTATGATCGGGTTTGTGATTTTCTGTCTGACCAAATATGGGAAAGGGGAACCGATCCTAGTAAGAGGTGCATTACATCACAAAGGGGAACCGATCCTTGTATGAGGTGCAACAAGGTTTATAGCAGAAAGGGGAACCGATCCTATGAACATGTGCAACACGTTTTTAGGCAAACGGGAACCGATCATATGGACTGTGCAACACATATAAGTTAGATGCCATATATATGTGGGGAACCGATCCTAGTACCTAGTCAACCGAATTTTGGAAAACTAGTGTGAGTATGCACAGTAATCACATGGAAGGTAGAACTGAAACTTGTTTTGGTAGAACCGTTAAACCCATGATTGTGATTGAATGTTGTTTGATCAATCACATAGTTCTTGAAAGTCATATGAACCAATTCTAAACTTGTTTGGAAGTGTGGCAAATCGGTTTCAAGGTTGTAAGTGTGAAAGAGAACTTACAAAGTTAAGATGTCGACATACTTTGAACACGTGCCATGAATGTTTATTTCTTTAATTGTTCAAAGTTATTCCTTAATAGCTAAGGGAAGATAATCCCAGGATCGAAACATAAATAAGTTAAGAATCTTTTAATTAAGGTATTTAACTTCATTTTGTAGGGAAATAAGAATTAGTAATGTGCATTTACTAATTAGAGATTTTCAGAGAGATTTCGATCATTATTTTTGGACAGAGCATTTCCATGAATTATGGAAAACGAATTTGTGCTTTAATGAATATCTTGAGAATATTTTCGGTTTTGGAAATTCCTTGGTGTCCAAACTTCCTTGTCTATAAATACTTGAAGTTTTCCTTTCTAGCAAACTAATCCTTCGTAACAACAGACTTCCTCTTTGTTGTGTTGTTATTGGTGTAGCCGCCTATTCGGAGGGGAGAGTAACCTAATTAGGCGAAATCTCTTACGACCGCTCAGTTTAAAGTCTTCTTTGGGATTGAGAAGCTCTACGAGTACCGTTGGTGGGAAACTAGACAATTACGGTTATCTTTTGTTTTCTTTGATTTGATTGACTAACGGTGGTTGAACTTTGATTGCGCCTAGTTTGTTTATGCTTGAGAATGTTTTCTTCTGATATTAGATTCACTCAAACTAGTTCATAGTTTCGACAGGGATCTTTAGACTGTTGTTAGATCTAAAGACGATCTTATGATAATCCATTGTTAACAGACTCCGTTCTGTGCGTGATTGATCAAAAGAGATTCAAGTGATTGTGTGCAGGTGTTTACTGAAGATTTAAGAAGATTTGAATTCAAAGAAGATATTGAAGATTTCTGATTTGTGGGTTCATAATCTTTGGTGTGCAAAATACTTGTTTCGGTAAAAGAGGATCCAATTAATAATCAGTTTATCTTCGTGATAGATTGGATTGATTAATTGAGTAGATCGGCATCAACACAATTCTTTGGATTAATAGTGTTGTTGGCTTAATCTTAAACTATTACTTCGGTAATTGAACATAAGATAGATCTAAGGACCCGACGAAGGAGTTTATGTTAAGATAAACGGAAGATCCTTTGTCCAACTCATATCACTTGGTTGAATAGAGTTGATACCAAACAGATTTGTTGTTCCTTTACTGTTTGGAATACGAACCAAAGGAATTGTTCCAAGTACGTGACTAAGGTCGGAGGCGTGGGAATACAGACGGAACTAGGTGAACTATAGGTTTAGTTGCTTGGTCTCAACTATACGAAGTTAGGTGTAATTTTGTGTAGCGGCTTAATCCTGAGAGTATTCAATTCTGGACAAGGTCCCGGGGTTTTTCTACATTTGCGGTTTCCTTGTTAACATAATCTTGATGTGTCATTTACTTTATATTTCCGCATTATAATTGTTTTATTATAATTAAAGTAAATTACACAAACGTTAATTCCTATTTACTTGATAAGTGAATCCTATTGTATTTGTTTAAGTCCGAACCTTTTTATCAAGTAACATACTTCTTTGTTGTATTGTCTCGATCTCGTATCCATAGACGATCACACGAAGTGTGAACCGATTAGTTGTATTATCTCGACTCAGTCCATAGACAATCACTTTCGGAGAAAGGACTTATAGGTAGGAAAAGTTTTAGCTTGAGGTATATTTGGGTATCCTCGCCTTTTCAAAATTTACAAAAGTCTACGAGAGTTCCAAATGTAGGATCCAAATATCGCAACAACAACACACTTGCGGAATCTTCATTAACAACATCGCGAAACCGTCGCAAAGTGATTTCAGAAATAACATAACAAATGACGATAACGTAAACATGAAGAAAGTGTGAAGATCTTGCGAAAACTATAATGTCTGCGAGATTTAACATTTATACTCTCGCGAGGATGTCGCAAGGTAAATCCGAAATTAAGGGAAATATTAGTTGTACATGAGCTGTCATCCACTATGTAAATACTATATAAAGAGGAGAGCAGGAGAGAGAAAGGGAGGATAATTTTGGTAGGAGAGAGAGAGATATTTTGGAGAGAGATATTTTTAGGGAGAGATTTATTTTCTTTATCATCTTCTTCCCCAAATAATTAGATCTAGAGCTCTACAAAATATCCATTAATGGAGATTGTAAATGTAATTCTTATGTAACCTCAAAAATCATAGTGAAGAACCATGGATGTAGATCATATTGATCGAACCATGTAAAAAATCCTTGTGTCAATTTATATTTCTAGCACTTATATTTGAAATTTAGGTGATTAATAAGATTTAGATCTACAAATTATTATGAGGGGTGTAGTGTAGGATTTCCTGCAACTACATATGCGCTAGAAACAGGGACCTAATCTTGTTGGTTCAAGAAAGTTTAGAAAAATTGACTACTGTTGGTGACGAATTCAATTAGATCTATAAACTTTAAGGAGAAAACACCGTCAACAATTCAAAGACATGAAAAAAAAAAATATATATATATATATATATATATATATATAGGTTGCTGTGATGAAATTCAAGGAAGAAAGCTAATTTTTTAATGGAAGATTTCATATTCAGGAGAAAAAGAAAAAGGCAAATTGTTGAAGGAAATAAAGGAAGAATGAAGAAAAGGATAAGAACAAAACGCTGTGATTTTTATCACAAACAGAAACTCGCACAGATGGTTTGAGTTGGAGCGAAGAAGCTTGATGTCGCAAGATCAAATCTCGCCACAGTCATATTTTTTCACATTTTTTCTACAACCTAGAGAGGAGAAAAGAATAAGAGGTGGTTACATGCGAATCTTCACAAACAGAAACTGGCACAGATGGTCAGGGATTAGGAGTATGGGTTAGAGCTCGCGTTATCAATTCTCGCAAAGCACAATATTTTTCACACTTTTTTGGAACTGCTGAAAAGAAAAGAAGAATAATAGAGTGGCAATATGGTCTTCTATCGCAAAACAGCAGCCAGCACAGATGGTTGTGCGCGAGGTATACTAGGTGGATGTCGCGAGTTCAACCCTCACATCACTCATATGTTCCATATATTTTTTCCAGAACGGTAAAGGGTGGATGAACTCAAGTACAACATTATGTGTTTCTTTCACAAACAACAACTAGCACAATTGGTCACTGGCGAAGAGTATAAACATAAGGTCGCGGGTTCGAGTCTTCCCCTTCGCATAGAATTTTTGTCAATTTTTTCCTTGAGTATCAAAGGGTGAATATAAGTCATGTATTAGCATTCTGCGATCCTTTCGCACAAGAGGGATAGCACAATTGGTCACGAGCGAACATGAGGAGCTTAAGGTCGCGGGTTCGAATCCCACCTTCTGCATATTTTTGAACTTATAAGAGCGAAAAAATGGAGTAAAGTTATAGTATTGTATGTTTCTTTCGCAAGCAGCAAATAGCCCAGATGGTCAGCAGTGAAGAGAAGGAGTTTGATGTCTAGAGTTCGAATCTCCCCATTCGCAAAGAATTTTTGCACTTCGCAAATGTTTACCTTGCGAACGTTCGCAGCATAAACACTTCGCACGTTCGTTTACTTCATGCAAATGTTTACTTCGCACAGTCTTTGAAAATCTCGCAAGGATATCTCGCAAGAATAAAGTAGGTGATTATTTCGCAGGAACACTTCGCAGAGGCAAGGCTAGCACAGTTGGTTAGGAGGAATGAATGCAAGCAGAAGGTCGCGGGATCAATTCTTGCTTCTCGCATAATTATTTTTGTTATGCGAAATTTCGCAAGGACTTTGCTTATTTCTCAAAGAAGAAAGTTGATGACTATCTCGCAAATTAATTTCGCAAGAGAGGGTTAGAACAGTTGGTATGGTGCGAGAATATGCAAGAGGCAGGTCAAGGGTTCAAATCTCATTTCTCACACTTCTTTTTGTTGCGAGATAATTATATTTTGTGCGACATTTATACATTTCAAGGATGCTAGCTTCGCAAGCAAATCATATACTTCGCAAGAGACAACAACAACAGCAAACCACAAAAGCTAAGTACCACTTTCTTTGAACATTTTACTTTTACAGAAAATAAAAGATCTTTGATTTGATTAAAAAAAAAATTACAAAGATTTCAAGATCTCAAAGATTTCAAAGATTTCAAAATTATAAAGAATTACAAAGATTTCAAAGATTTCTAAATTACAAAGATCTTAAAGATTTCAAAGATTCGAGAAAAATCTCGTAGATTAATTTATATATTTCTCTTGAATATTTACTTTACTTCAAATGATATGATATTGTGAGAATGAATGAAAGAAATGACAGAAATGAAAGAATAAGTGAAGGAAATGACAGAAATGAAGGAATGAATGAAAGGATGAATGAAAGAATGAAGACATGCGATAATTTCGCAGAAATAATGGAAACGCGATAATTTCGCAAAGATAATGAGAAGAGATAATCAAAAATGAATGATTGAACAAATTGACAAAAATGAATGAGTGAGTGAATGGGACGAACCTTTATGGCGTACACCCTAGTTCGCGAATGATATTTCGTAAGAGGCAAATGTAAGACCTAAAGTGCGTCATATAAGGGGGTATCTCTTAACCTGGCTCAGGGAAAAGGTTACACCGCTCCTGGAACCTGAGTCATGGAGATTGGGGATAATAACATCCATCCGGGAGAGATACCTTGGATTTCCAACTATATAAGGTTATACCCTGGTTGGACGACCGAGGGTCTCTTCCAAGGAGTCAGCGTATGACCAAGGCGCCGAGGTACACGGTTGAGTCAAGAGTGCGGGGAGCATGGAACTTCCTTACCACTCTTGACAAGTCTTGGCACATGCTGCACTCGGCCAAGAAAACTCCACTTAGGGTGCGGTCTCGTAACCATAAGCCCTATAGGTATAAGGGATAAGAGGCTGCGAAAACAACTGCTTGCTGTTAAGACCGGATGGGAGGAGCTAGTCTTGTATGGCCGATGTACGCCTCCTTGAAGGGGCAACCAGGGAGATGATAAGGGCGGCACCCTCCATTAGGGAGCTGATAAGTGTCAAAAGACGCAAATGTCATGAGGCTTTATTTTCGCAAGGAAATTTAGGCTTGTCATATTTGTGCGATGATCCTGAAGAGGCAATAATACAAAAGACAAAGATAAGGCGAGATCAATGGGTCCTTACATGAAAGTGTAAAGACGTCCTGCGATTTCGTCGCAAGACGGCAATGTCACGGGGCTTTATGTTCGCAAGAATATTTAGGCCTGTCATATTGTCGCAATAATGAGGGGTGGCAAAATAAGACCTTTAACTAGGAAGGCAAAATAAGACCACATAAGAAAACTGATAAGACAAGACCAATGGGTCATTACATGAAAATGTAAAGACGTCCTGCGATCTTGTCGCAATGACAAAATTCAATATAAACATTTTGAATATAAGTAACAGAGATCTTTCATTGCAAAAAAGATTACATGATAAGCTTGCGAGCTTGATAAAATGATTAAATGATAAACTTGCGAACATGTACATAATAATGAGACTGAGGCAATGCAAATGCCACACACTTGATATTATGATCATATTATTATGCGATACTAATAGTGCAGGAATAAGAAAAGATGAAGCACAAGTAAGAACTTGCGAGAAACAATAAATACGCAAAGAGGAATGCATATACTAGAGACAAAATCATAGAAATGAAGAATGGAAGTGATAGGTGTAGAACACACCGTATTTACTATCTAGTAGTTACGCTTTCTTTGCTATTTTTCTTGTGAATTATGTACTTTACGCGTGTTTTTGAGTTATTAGGTACTTTGGAGTCAATTGATCAGAAGAAGGAAAAAACCATCCATTTGGAGCGTATAAGGCAAAAAGGCCAATTCACTGGCGATATTTGGGCAGGCTAAGTCATGCAAGAGGATTTAAATTGTAAATCTCATAGAAAATCGAGAATTAGGCTGTCGGTCTTACAAAACCGACAAGCCATGTATGAGTCTGGTTAGCCCTTAACCATCAAACGGGTGCCAATAGCCATCCCAGTTCTCTAGCCTAGGAACTACATCGAGGGTCATTTAGCCCTCTGTTTTCTCAACAACACCAAGATCACTACCTATACCTCGTCGTTGCCGGCGAGCCAAGAGGGTAGAATTTTAGAGTCTAGGGTTCAGCCGGAGTTCGGATCGAGAGAATACTTGAGTTTGGGTTTTGAGCGAGAGATTCGGACAAGAGGAAATTGAGGCAACGGTGTCCGAGATCGATGAGTTTATTCGCCTTGAATTTGGTCGTTGTAGCGAGTGACAGAGAAAGAGTTAGAAGATGAATTTGTGGATTGTAAGTGGTTGATTGAGGAATCTGAGAACAATTAAATGGGTTTAAGAGAGGAATCGGTGTTTGGCAGATTCATGGTTGAACTCGAGATTGATTGAGATAAATTGATTCTCAGATTAGGGTTTGGTGAAATTGAAATCACGGAGAAGATATGGTGGTAATTGAGATGAGACTCGAGATGGGTTTTTGAAGTTGTTGCTGCCAGTCGAATTTGAGCAGAGATGGACTCAGAATACAGGGAATAAATGTGCTGTGATATTCATGGAATGAGATCCAAGGGGAATGAATTGAGAGCTGAATCTGTGTGTGTTCTGAGATACTAGAGCTGCATAATGGAATGGTTACCAGGTTTGACAGTGGTGCTGCAGCTGATGGCTTGAATGAAGCAAATGTGAGAAGCAGGGGCTAGGAAGAGTGGATGGAATCGGTGATGGATTACAGATGAGTATGATGCTGGGAGCTGGTGATATGTGCAATGAAGAATTAGTGGTATTGTCTGTGATCAAATTGTTGGTACCAGGTATTTGTGGAATTACAGGCCGTGCCTTGGCATGGGATTGTTATGAATGAGCTGCTTCCATATGAACCTGTTGTTGAGATACTGTAAGCAAGTTATGGAGTTACTCATGAGCTGAGGCAATGAAGCACTGATGGTATTGAATTGAGAATGAAGCTGGATGACAGTGAATGAAAGATTGCAGGGTGTCAGAGATGGTGAGATTGTTGGGTTGGCTCAGCTGCTTTGCTGCTGTGTATGTTGAGCTGAATTGCAGTCCAGGGAGATAATGGAGCTAGCACTGTGAAAGTGATAAGAAGACCAGGTCATGGTGAAAATAAAAACTAAGTTATAGTGTTGTTGGTCTTGAGCTGTAGCTGATGAAAACTGTGTCAGGTGGAATTGCAAGCTTTTCTTTGTGAGACTGGGCTGAAGGATAGGGGATGCTGATAAGCTTACAGAGCAGTGTGTTTAGTGCATTTGGTTTGGTTGCAGGGAATGGAATGTAAGCTGAAGCTGAGAATTATTGCAGCTGCAATTGGGTATGAGATTTATGCATTGAGATGTTGCAGCTGTGAGTTTGATTGCAGGTGCTGGTGCCAAAGAGACTAACTTAGGAAGAAATTGTGAGTGATGAAGAGAATGAGTTTGTGGTTGCCATTGTGACTTGAGCTGTGTAGATGATGCATGTGAGATTGAGATAGAGCAGAAGAGGGATGAATGGCTGCAAAATGCACACAACCAAGATGGTCTGTGAAGAAGTCTTGCAGGTGATAGCCATCATGGCTGGGAGAGATGCAGGGAAGGCATGGCCATCTTGGCCGTGACTATTTTGGCCTGTGCAAAGTGGCCTGGCTAGGACCAGTCAGCCGAGTTAGCTAGCTGACTCGGTTCTGACTCAGTGACTTAGACCTTGACCTGGTCAACAGTTAACGACCGTTAGTAAACAGTTAATTATAACGGAATCTTGACGGAATATTCCATCAACAGAGGTGTATTTTCATGTGGTCGGCGGCGACATTTTCCGGCAACTTTCCGGCCAAGTTCCGGCCACAATCCCAGTTTTCCGACGAGCGTTTTTGGGACAGAATTTCTACACGGGTTTCTCTCACTTGTGGGCTTGGTGGACTTCTAACTAATGGACTTTGAAGACAAAACCTAATTTTGGAAGGAGTGGAGCTATAAAAGAGAAGACTTTTCTCAAAACACATATCATATCGAATCTTTTAATCTTTTATTATTTTATTTTATTTTTTTGCCTCTACTTTGTTCTAGGGTTTAGAACCATGAAGTCTTTTCTCTTTCTTCTTGTTATGAACTCCATGAATATGAGCTAGAGTTTTATTATTGGTTATGGAATAAGTTGGATTTCCAAATATGGGTTTTAATTCAATAAATTAGTTTTCTCTCATATTATCGTTTATGATTCACTATGAATATTGTTACATGATTTGAATGCTTGTTAGTCGAGTCGCGAATCGATTGAGTTTGCTTTCATCTTTATTGCTAGATTAGGGTTATTATACGCAAAAGTGATAATTCCTGATTGCAAGTAGCATAAATATGGTTATAGTTTGTAGTGATATATTCTTATGATCATATGTGAACCATAACCTTTGTTAAATCGGATTAGTGCGCTTTCCACGTTCGATTGCTTTGATTGGCTTGATTTCATAGAACTTAATGCATCTAGGGAATTAAACTTGATTAGTGCTTTTACACGTTAGGTTGTTCCTTTAGGTAGAATTCATATTCGCATCTTTTAATGTGTTTGATGATGACATGAGGAGATTTGCGGGATATTCTTGCGATCAAGGTATTCTAGGGTCTTTGATAAAAGTTGAGATTAAAATATCAATTCTAGTTATTGTGTTGAAAACATGTTTGTGATTGAAGACGAAATCCATGACCAATATCTTCTTATCCTTGATTCAATTTGTTTGCTTATTTCTTTATTTGCTTTTATTTAGTTTATTATAATCACAAAACTACCGGTGTTATTTATAGGGAACCGAAACAATTTGACAACCTAAACCTCTCTGTGGGATCGATCCTTTCTTGCCCTTGCTATATTTATATTTTGATTAGTAAGAAAGTGTAAATTATATTTGTGTCGGCTGACGACCGGTCAGGAAGCGATTTAAAGCTACATCAATTTTAGAGCGGCAAAATGCGCTAAGTAACACAAACATTAACTATACATTGTAATAGATAAGCATTCTCATCATACAAGCATCATACTCGCATCATGAAAGCATTGCATAAGCATTTCATGGCATAAACATCGCATAAACATTTCATAACATAATCATTACATAAGCTTTATATTCGCACAAGTATTTTACAAAAATTCGCAAAGTTATTCAGAGTTTCGCAGAATTATTCAGAATTTTGCGAATGTGATTATTTCGCCAAATTATTTCTCACAATTATAAGCAACTTGAAGAGATTATACTATCGCATGAGAACAAAGTATGAGACAGAGGCAAGATAAGAATGAAGAAATAACTCGCTCATTCAACACTTTTTCAATGATTATACCCTCATAGATAAAGAACAGAGGCAATTATGGATAACCAAGAAAACATTTTATGTTCTTTATCTTCTCGGCAAGAATCACTTCCAAAGAAGATATTCACCAATGAACAACAAGAATCCTCACCAAAAATGGAATAATAACTTCGCATGAACAGAGGCAATACTTCTTATACTTCAATGATTAATACTTCTTATTCACTTCGCAAAGTTTCGGAACTTCGCAAAAGAATAGAGCATTGCATGAGGCAGAGAGCATGGAGTAATAATTTTTCAATACTTCTTATTCGCAATCAAGGATGGATACTTCTTATATTTCTTCAAGGATACTTCATACTTCATATACCTCTTCAAAGATACTTTATACTTCGCATACTTCAAGAGATAATACTTCTTATTTTCGCAAAGCTTCGGAACTTCGCAAAAGAATAGAGGCAAGTACGTACTTTTCAAGTCCAATATTCTTTCGCTCGTTCCTTCATCAACAAAGATCAAAGACTACTACAACAACAGATTTTTTCTTAAAGATCGCTCTTCAAGCAATATTCAAGAAAAAAGAGGCAAGATGTAGGATCCAAATATCGCAACAACAACACACTTGCGGAATCTTCATTAACAACGTCGCGAAACCGTCGCAAAGTGATTTCGAAATAACATAACAAATGACGATAACGTAAACATGAAGAAAGTGCGAAGATCTTGCGAAAACTATAATGTCTCATGAGATTTAACATTTATACTCTCGCGAGGATGTCGCAAGGTAAATCCGAAATTAAGGGAAATATTAGTTGTACATGAGTCATCATCCACTATGTAAATACTATATAAAGAGGAGAGTAGGAGAGAGAAAGGGAGGATAATTTTGGTAGGAGAGAGAGATATTTTGGAGAGAGATATTTTTAGGGAGAGATTTATTTTCTTTATCATCTTCTTCCCCAAATAATTAGATCTAGAGCTCTACAAAATATCCATTAATGGAGATTGTAAATGTAATTCTTATGTAACCTCAAAAATCATAGTGAAGAACCATGGATGTAGATCATATTGATCGAACCATGTAAAAAATCCTTGTGTCAATTTATATTTCTAGCACTTATATTTGAAATTTAGGTGATTAATAAGATTTAGATCTACAAAATATTATGAGGGGTGTAGTGTAGGATTTCCTGCAACTACACCAAAGGTACCCGGTCGACCAACGAATATACAAAAGGATATGAGAGTGCCAAAGGCGCCCGGTCGGCTGACAAATTTACAAAAGGCTACGGGAGTGCCAAAGATACCCGGTCGTCCAACGAATATACAAAAGGATACGGGAGTGCCAAAGGCGCCCGGTCGGCTGACAAATTTACAAAAGGCTACGGGAATGCCAAAGGTACCCGGTCGGCCAACGAATATACAAAAGGCTGCGGGAGTGCCAAAGGCACCCGGTTGGCTGACAAATTTACAAAAGGCTACAGTAGTGCCAAAGGTACCCGGTCGTCCAACGAATATACAAAAGTCTATGGGAGTGCCAAAGGTACCCGGTCGGCCAACAAATCTACAAAAGTCTACGGGAGTGCCAAAGGTTCCCGGTCGGCTAACAAATCTACAAAAGGCTACGGGAGCGCCAAAGGCGTCCGGTCGGACGACTTATCTACAAAAATCTACGAGAGTACCAAAGGTACCTAGACGACCAATAAATATACGAAAGTCTACGGGAACGCCAAAAGCGTCCGGACAACCGACAGCTACAAAAGCTTAAGAGGGTACCAAAGGCGCCGGAACGGCTGCCGAAAGCTATTGGCGCGTTTAACCAACGCCCCACCCCTCCCCACCCAACTTTCGCAAAAAGAAAGAAAGAAAGGAGGGAGTAAGCGCGTTTAACCAACGCCCTACCCCACCCCACCCATCCGCAAAAAAGAAAGAAGGTGTAATAGGCGCGTTTAACCAACGCCTTATCCCACCCCACGTCACCCATCGGCACAAAGAAAGGAGGGAGTAGGCGTGTTTAACCAACGCCCTTTCCCATTCCACCCAAATAACCTTTTAAAAGAAAAGGGAGGGATGGGCGCGTTTCACCCACACCCTACCCCATCTCACCCCACCAATTTACAAAAAGAAAGAAGGAGAAATAGACGCGTTTAACCAACGCCTTGTTCCACCCAACCCAACTTCCACAAAAAGAAAGGAAGGAGGGAGGATGCGCGTTAACCGATGCCTTATCCCACCCCACCCAACTTCCGCAAAAAGAAAGAAATGAGGGAGTGGGTGTGTTTAACCAACGCCCCACCCCACCCCGCCGAACTTCCGCAAAAAGAAAGAAAGAAAGTAGGGAGTAGGCGCGTTCAACCAAAGCTCCACCCCACCCATCCGCAAAAAGAAAGAAGGGGAAATAGGCGTTTAACCAACGCCTTATCCCACCCCACCTCACCCATCGACACAAATCAAGGAGGGAGTATGCGTGTTTAACCAACGCCATATCCCATCCCACCCAAATGACCTTTTAAAAGAAAAAGGAGGGAGTGGGCGCGTCTCACCCCACCCATTTACAAAAAAGAGAGGGATGAGGGGGGGGGGGGGCAGTCGAGAGTAGGTGTGTTTAGCCCAACTCAACCCATCCCCTACAAAACAAACAGGCGGGAGTAGGCACGTTTAACCAACGCCATATCTCGTTCGCGCAATCTCTGCAAAAAAGAAAGGGGGAACAGGCGCGTATAATCAAACACACACCCCAATTTCACCAAAACATAGTAACACATCAAATTAAGAATAATAAACTTGGAATTAACAAAAAAAGAGTATATAAATAACAGAAAATAAACAAACGAGCAAACACAATCTACCAAATAGAAGCATCCCATAAAGAAACATCCAAGAATAACAACGCAACAAATTTTCCAGAGGAAAGAAAGAGAGCGCAACAATTGACAAAAAACAGAATAACCGGAGGGAAATGCATGAATCCGACTAGAACGCAGACCACTCTTGTCGCTTCTTTTCGAGCCTCCTCAGCGGTCTTTGCACGTATCACCTCATCGCTCGCCACCCCCACATTAGAAATAAGATGGTTTAGGGCTGTCTTTTTAGCGGTAGTCGTCTTTGAATGCTTCACCAGCTCCTCCTCCGGCTGAGAAATTTGCCCTGGAAGATGCATGTGATGGTCATTACGATCCTTCACTTTAGTCAGAAGCTCTTCCATCCACCCCACCGGAAAGTTGAGATTAACCGCTGAACGAACGGTAATCTCCCAACCACGCATCACCGCCGCGTCAGTATGACCGTCCTTCACCCGCGTAAGTTGGTCGGCAACTTCCAGAAGATATTTAGTCATATGGCACAAAGTTCACATGTCAAGGAGATCCGCCTTTACCATGTGACACCGCCGCGCTCCACAATGTCCCTATAAGCGGCAACAAAGACAAATGACACCCAGAAGCCATGCACCAGCGTATGAGTAGAAGAATCGAATCCAGCTTCAATAGCGCTCACCACCTTGGGGAAGAAACTGTACATCCTCAGGGATTACCAGCGCGTCAGAAACGTTGGGACGCCTCTCTGAAGGAGTAACCAATGTAGAATTATGGCCGTCCATACAGGCGCGCTTTACAGACCCATCTCCACAAGGGACCACGCGCCGCACGCCATCCGCGCTAGAAAATTCAAGCTTAGTGGTTTCTTTGCGCTTATTGCCCATGTTCTACAACCAAGGAAGGAAGAGCACTAAATACGCGGGAACACGACAACAAAAATGCATAAATAAGGAAGAAACTAACCTCAGCAATGGCTGAATCAAGCGGAAGATCAAGAGTTTTACAACGAGATGCAGAAGGGCCAGAAGACGATTCAGAGTCACTTGCAGGACCTGAAAAATGAAAAGTGGGCAACATTGCAAAAAATGCTCAAATTTATATAAAAAAAAAAGAGAAGAGGAGAGTGAGAGAAACAAAGATACGTGCGTATGATACCTTTAGGGTTATCTGCTGGTGGTGCCATGTGGGCCGAAGACCCACCAAAAACTGACTGGTTCGACCCAGAAGGACTCATTGAATGCAACACGTTACTAGGAGACGCTGGAGCTACACCCCTGACATGAACAGTTTCTGTCCGCAAAGGATTAACTGATGATATATGCAGGCACGGGGATACCCAGCCAGCCCTTTCAGATAATTTGACTCCAAGGCCTCGCACCAGATCTACAAATAAAGGAGTTGGACTACCACTAGCGCCTCATGGAGGTTGCGACGCACTCCTCTGCTGAGCCTGTATAGGATGCAGGGGCGAGACATCAGCAGAAGAACAAAGGCGGGAAATAGATGATTTAAGCGTTTCCCGTTTAGCCTTCTTGGCAAGACTCTTCTCGTGCCAATCGCTCTCGGGCATGTTTAGATACTCCTCCATCAAGTAGGAAAGATCTTTCCACCCCACAGGGTTAGGTAGAGGAGCCTCATGAGAATGTAGTTCCCACCACTTTCTTAAAAAAAAAAGGAGGGGGGAGGGGGGGACCGTGGTAAGCCAAATGACAAATACCTGCGCCACCGGAAGACTAACAGCTGGCCTAGTCACATGTAACCTGGGAGGTTTACGGTCGGAAAATGGCTTCAACCCTTTCTTCTTCCTTATGGAGTCATGACCTTCAGGAGAATCCCAGGAGGTCACCAATGGCTCCAGAGGGCGATCATTGATGCCTGAGCTAAGATGGTTCGCAACGGCTATGGCATCGTCAAGCTTAACCCTTCTAGATGCATGCAGTATCCGGAGATCCTCATAAGATAGATCACGGGGAGGAGATGGATCACCCAAAAGGAAATTTAGATCTTAGCGATGCATAAGAAGATGATACTCACGAGCTCCCTCGGTAGCCGCCAAAGTGCGCTCTAGCATAGGCTGCCGGAAGGAAACGTTGATTCCTCGATCACTCAGACGCGTCGGTCCTTTGAAAACAAAGCGGTCAAAACTGGCGGTAATCTCTTCAATTTCAGAGCCACTCCAAGACGGGAATCTGGGAGGATCCCCTTGATCGAACCCGACTTGCCGAACTACGCGGCCAGGATTATAAGATATAGCAATAAACTTGCCCGTGTAAAAACCAGGAAGATAACCAGGCAATACCGCCATCACCGAATCAAAATCAGACTCTATCAAGAACTACGCTGAATCCAACTATGTGTCAAAGGGTGAAGTAAAATCATAATGCACTGGACGTGATCGATCGTCATGATAAGGAAACGGTACGAAGCTCTTGGCTACGTCTATGTACTGAGCTATATCACACTTGGGCACCTTCCCCTTGCCATTCCAAAGAGTCATCCGCGGATAGCCATAAGAAACATGTAATTTCTTAACCGTGCCATCGTCCTATTCAACATCTTATTCACGATGAACTGCTACGACATGAAGATCAGGCGCGTATTCAGAGAGGTGCTCACAGGACCACACTTGAATGAAAGAGGCCGCAATGTAAGTATCAACCTTATGAGTCAAGTTAACTATATGAATGTCATGACAAAACAGTCAAGTTAACTATATGAACCTTAGGAGACAAGTTCACACACACTGTATTAAGCTTCTACAAACACTAGCCTACTACAAACTAACTTCGGCCTAGATTGTGGTTGAACCCCACACTACAAGAAAACGTGGGTTTAGTGTCAAAAAAAATTGTCAGGAAATCCCCTTTTTTTGTCTCAAAATATTTTTTGAGATCAATTTTCTTTTGTCACGAAGTTGTCCCAAATACCCCGTCTGGGAAAGTATATCGTGACAAAATTACGAACGGTCACGAGAAAAATTAATTAACAACTAAAAATATATTGTCAACAAAAGTATCTTTCACCAACGAAATAAATTGTCTGTGAAAGTTATTTAAATGGCGAAAAAATTCGACACCAAAAGACACTTTTTGCGAGCAAAATCTTTGTTGCCAAAATGTAAATTCCAGGACAAACTAATTTGTCTTTAATGATAACTATTTAAGACCAATAAAATTGTCTCAAAATGAAAATTTTGTGTCAATTTAATTTGTCTTGAATAGTAATTATCTGAAACAAATAAAATTGTCTCTAATTAATTTAATCAGAGACAAAATCAATAGTCCTTGAATATCAAATTTTGAAGACTAACTTGTTTGTCTCTGAATATTTTATTAGTGACCAAATTTTTTGCCTCCAAAAGAATTTTCGGAGACAAAATTCCTCCTCCCCGAAAGACTTTTTTTTTTGTCTCTAATTTTTATCAAAGACAATTCATTTTGCCTTTAAATCGAACTTTGAAAGACAAGTTTTCTTGTCTCCAAAAGCTACGTGTTTTGTCCCAAAATATTCCATCAATCACAACTCACTTTGCCTCGAAACGCTTTTTTCAAAGACAAATACTTTCTCTCTTTAAAATGGTCTCTAAATATCATAATCAATGACAATTAATTTTGCCATAAAAATGAATTTCTCATACACCTTTGTTCTTCATTAAAGGGGTTTTTCTGGTCCCTAAATACTTTATTAAGGACTACTTGTTTTCCTTAGAAGAGTATTTCAAAGACAAAATTATTCGTCTCTATAAGCTTTTTGTGGACTGTATACGAAAATAATAACAAAAAATTCATTCAATTTTCTTGATTCGTTTTTTTTTATTTTATTTTTTATTACAATCATAAAATCATAATACATATGGAGCACAAAAGATTTAAATCAAATATTTAAATATGAGATTCCTATTACAATGGCAACCAACCTAAAAATAATAAAATTAGCATAAATTGAAATTTATCTAGAAACAAAATCTCTTATGTATTATTCTAAACACTAAAAGTTTAAATACTATATATTCATAACTTGAACTATTCATCCAGGTCTATTGGGTTCAACATTCAAATCTCTTGCTGGAATAATTCGTGGTAGTCTGCTTGCATCTTTTGGATTTTATTTTCTAAGTTTTGAACCAAATCTCCATAAGCCAAGACGTTCATGTCTCTCGTTTAAATCTTCTTCCAAAAACCTCATTATAATCTTCTTCATTTCTTTGCTCTCCGTCAATGATGTTTTTGTCGAAGCTGAATCATCTTATCCTTTATAAAAATTACATGTTAGTTTACCTGTTAACGAAATAAAGATAAACAATTAGACAGAAATCAAGATGATATATCTTTATGTTGCTTACAAATTTTATCCAGTCTTCGTCTGTAAGCCATATGTGATCCTTGGTAGTGTGTAGATGTTTTTATAAACTTCAAAAAGTGTGGGTTCTTCTGATTTATTTTTCTGTTCCACATCAAAAAGAGGCTCATCAAGAATTAGGGGTTTTCTTACCAAAACTTAGATTTAACACGAACTTTATTGGTTGCCCAAAGCTTCATCCTATAAGTCTTAGGAGTGTCCTCCTTCTTAGTGGGTAATGCCCATCCCACAACCTGATATTGATGATATTACACAGGAAGAACAAAAAACAAAACGAAAATCTAATAAAAGATCATACTGAGAAGGGATTAGTAAGAGATATGAAGAACAAACAAGATTGGGAGACGGTAAACAACCTTGAGCGTCATTTTTTTCGTCTGATTTGAAGCCCTGGCTCGTCTTCTTCCTTGTTTAGGGTTCTGGAGCTCCTCTGCGGCAGTCAAGGAAGAAAGGTGAAAATGTGTTTCTCTTTTTATGTATCGCTTCTTTGGAGAAATACATAAACCCTAGGAATAAGAGTATCGGGCTTTTGTAAGTTTTCTGGGGTTAGGTCCATATATCCAACAGTTAACGTGTTGGGCCTTGGAAGCCTGTACTATGCGCCGATGCCTGTTTGCCTGCAAAACTAGCAAAAATCTAAGATTCCACGATAGCAAAAAGTGTTCAAACAAGGAAAAAAAGTTATCATGGCTGATTAATTTACTTTTTATTTTATTTAATAAAAAATATAATTTTAACTATTATTAAGAAAGATAAAAAGTAATTTCCTAATAATACTAATAATTTTTTATTATTATTATTGGATAAATAGTATTATTACAAGAAACTAGAAGGAAGCCTCATAAGCTGATCTCCGACAACCTTACTATTACATTAGTTGAACAAGTTGTCGTACTAGGCTACCAGCGGGATCTAACAACATATTATTACATTAGTTGAACAGGTTACTGTGCTAGTCTACCGGCGAGCTTCACGAGGAGGCTGTCAAGGGAGCCGAAGCGGATTGGGGGATGATTATGTCGTGAAGGGGCAAGCTAACTTTACCTTCCATGTAAAAGATAAATTTTAATAAATTCTCCTTTTTAGCCAATAAAAAAATAGAAATTAATAAATTAATACAAAAAAAAATCGAATTTTATCTTTTGTTAAAATAATAATTAATTAATAAAGCTGGAGTTTGTGGAATGAATCGGTCGGTTGGGCCGAGAAAATTCAGTGTCGTCCTCCACTACAGATTGGGCATCTTCTTTTTCGCTAAAGAGAGCTTGTGTTTCGTCTGTAAAAGGCCTATAGACATCCACGGCGACCCCACAATACATTGTGCTAGCGAGGTTGGTCTGAAATTCCGACATGATATGGTGAGAGACGTTATTACGGATATGTTCGCATGTTGCATTAGACACAACTCCTTTTGCTGCTTGGAAGATTCCTACACCGCATCTAGCAATTGGTACTACATTGATAATGGAATTGAATGCTCATGTATAAAAGAAGCATCAAGTAGATTTTTATATCCAAATAGCAGCTTGAAAACTGAAATATACATATTGTCGGTAGATATGGCACACTAATCTGTTTAAATTGTGCATCGTTAAAATAAATTGAACATTTATGCTTCCGGATGAGCCATAAAACATAAAAAATAAATCCAATCTTTTTCCTGAGTTAAAGCCAGCTAAATTTTCATGTCTTTGGACAAACTTAAAGGTCTCAATCGATGTCAAAAAAAACTTCAAAAATCATTTAACATTTCTCAAAAAATAATTTTTGAAATTGGATATCCAATTTTTTTTTGCTCCAACACAAAATTTAGACACGAATGTACCTGCATCCAAAATTTTCGTATCCAAAATTTCAAACCTACAAAAGTGTGTATCATTTGTTTTTCTATTATATTTATTCAAAAAGATTTAAGATACTCTTTCCAAAATGTTAGAAACAACTCCTTGCTGAACACTTCTTTCAACATTGACTTTGTATTTTCTTCTTGGCATATTCAAAGGGTAGTTGTTCTTTGTTGGATTTCATCCCTTTAAGCAGTGGTACACCTCGAAATCCCTTGTTGTAATACCAGTGGATGCAAAAGGAATAGAAATTAGGCCATTTGTGGAATTTATATGTTACTTAAAATCTATCACTATGTATTATGGTTCAAAATTTGTTACCGTAACCCAAAAATGTCTAAAGAGTGAAAATTTATTATGCAACATCGAACATGCACATGACCTATAATCTAAGAATTGGACCTAGACTTTGCATTGATGTGACCAGTAATTTCACAATTTTTATTTTTTTAATAGAAAACTTCATCTTCTATTAATAATCTCAAATGAAGTTACATAAATATCAAGTACATCAAGAAATAAAAAATAGCAAGAACAACATACTTGCACTAAAACATATATTCGAATAATTCAACAAAATTAATATCCTCAATATACTGACTGACGGTTTTAAGATTTTGATGCCCCAAAATTATCGGCGTACTTGCTAAAAATCCATTAACATAACATAGAATAACCAACGAGGTGAAGATGGCAATCACCATTAACGGTGGAGGCTAATTTTTTTTTTTTAAAGTTCAAGCAATTTCCCAATATTAATTAAGAACGCGAAATTGGGGGATATAAAAAGGAATTGGGAGATATTGATTACTTCTCCCAGGTGTCTGCTAAGGGGTGGTTTTGTGGTGTAAAAATACTAAAATATCCACCCTTCAAAATAAAAATCAAAAAACTTAAAATCAAAAAACAAAATCATATCCCCCATTTCCATCTCCACTTCTTATTAATCTCTTTCAGGGTAAGAGCTTTGAAACCCAAATATTCCCCATTCCCTTTCAAATTCTAAACTCTCCCCACTCCCTTTCAAATTCAGATCCCATAGATACTACGCACTTGATTCCCTTAGCTGATCTCACCTACAACTAAGAGTTGCTACAACCCAAATTCGATGACTTTAATAAACAAATCTGTATCACACAGAAAAGTATACAAGAATAGATAAATCTGTCTCCCACAGAAATACCTACGAATTTTGTTCTGTCTTTTGATAAATCAAGGTGAACAGGAACCAATTGATATACCGGACTTATATTCCTGAAGAACGGGCCAGAAATATCAATCGCCTCACAATAATCTTAATCGACTAGCGAAACAAGATATTGTGGAATCACAAACGATGTTACGAAGATGTTTGTGACTACTTTTCTATCTTGCCTATCGGAGAAATTAATCTCGATCCAATTTTACAATTGTACTCAATACGATAGTGTTTATGGGTGAAAACTACTCCTGCAGAATTTGGTAATTTGGGGTGTGGATGAGGAATGAATTTAAACCTTTAAACAAATGCACTCACGGTGAGTGCTTGTAGATTCGAGAGATCAATCATGCAAGTCCGGCCTAAACCAAGAAATGGCCGCCCGGACTTGTTTCGGTCACAAAGTGAAGGAGATGGGGTTGATCTTAGGGAGGGAAGCGAAGAAGGTGTTGAGATTGTGAAGGTGTTGGCTTGCTTATGACTTGTAAAGAAAGGTGAACAGGCTTGTGATTGATGCAAGCAAGTTCTCGGGTGTTTGAATACGTTTTTGTATTAACACTTGGTTTTAAATGTCTCGTGCGAACTTGTGTTGTTGTTTGAAATAGGGCGGAGAACCTATTTATACAAGTCATTGAGCCTCATTCACGTCTCTCGTGGGAAGTGGAGGAAGTGGAGTGATGGAGTAGTGGAGTTGTGCGTTGGTGATACACGACCAGCCTTGCCCACTTCTCCTGTTCATCTCTAACCGTCCATGACTTCCTAACACGTTCTTGTGATGGCGCGTTGCACGTTGCACGCTGTAAACCGCCAGACCAATACCCCAGTATGTATCCCCCCAGTTTGTGACATGATTGATGCCTGGAATGTGTGGATCGTGGATCCACGAAAGATAGCATGTAATGCTTAATTGAATAACTATTCAGGAAGTCGATACTTGTGAAGTATCGTGTGTATTTTATGCGGTCTTTGCATTATGGTGTGGTAAAGTGATGGGTAATGACGCCTCACTAACCAAATAACTCCCCGACTGTGGTTGTATAACCAAGTCGGTGAAGTTGGACGGATGAGATGATCTTTGAGACACTCATCTCATGACCGTTAATGAATATTAGGGTTTTTGAAGAGGAGCGCAAGCATGACTCTTCAACTTGGTCGAAACCAAGTATGGGAAGAATTTTGGAGAGGACCGACCGGGACGTGTATGTAGATGGCATGCTGGTGTACACGTCCATGTCTCACCGTCCCATGAAGGTGCGATCTAGGCCACTCAATTTGACCTAAGCAAAGAGGAGTGGTTGAGATCGGTTTGCAGAAATCCTTGCCGCAAAGGAGTTGGAGACCGCATGACATTCCTGCACGCGTTTCAAGACGACCCATCTTGGTCGGTCTTGGTCGATCATACCAGTGTGTAGGTGGTAGGCTGGTGTTCACACCTATACCTGACTATCCCATGAAAACGTGATCTAAGCCACTCAAATCATCCGGTGAAGTTGAGCGGTCGAGATCGCCCGTGGTTTGGGAGGCGCGGCCATGCTAGTTTGGGCGCACGTTTTGGATTGACCAGGCGTGATATGCCTTGGCCGAACACATGAGGGGGTAGATGGGCTCACGATGGTCATTCTGGTATGACCGGCCCTTGTTTAATCTAATCTGTGACCCTCCATTTGTGCCGGAGAAGATGGACGTGCGTGATGACTTGAACCCTAATTTTGGCTTTCAATCCGTGCGTCATCTCTTGTTTGGGTGATGATTTTGTCACGGCCAAATATTGTTGGTCTTGACCGATTGGTCAAGTGTGTAGGCGGTCCCACGGTGATCGTGTTGACATGCTCTGGGCCCTTTAAGTCTACATCTACACCCTCAATCTATACCTGCGAAGATGGATGGTTGAGACTGCTTTGCAACACATGTAATATGCCGCAAACCCTAATTTAGGGTTTTCCGTCCATAATGCTTGGTATGAACGGTTTCTTGGCAAGGCTAGGCCAATGACCGTCCATGCGGGTCGGCCGTGGGTATTCCATACCTGCTTGGGGTGATGGAATTGATCTCGGGGTCATCCAATCATGCTTATGGAGTTGGATGATCGCGATCGATCATATCCTGGGACGATACGGTCAGCCCGGATGCTCAATCGGGCTAGTATAACACACCGAGAGGGGCTCAATCGGGCTAGTATAACACACCGAGAGGGGCTCGGGCTAGTATAACACACCGAGAATCGGCTGTATGACGGGTATTTCGTACATGGTTTCATTATAGTGCTTGGAGGTTCGTGTTACTCCAGAAGAGTAACACTCGACCGCCATGCCACACTGATAATGAGTACTGGAAATACAAGGCTGATATGAAATTCACAGAAGGGATTGTTGCTACATGCTCCAACCTGGAGGAATTTCATGTATTCACAGAATAGGATTGTTGCTATATGCTCCATTCTTGGTGAATTAAGTGAGGGAGTATCCAACACTTATAAATGGCTTTATCTTTTACAAGATGTCAGCGCATGATTTTTCTGGTTTTTTACAAATTTAACCTTAAACGAAAATCCACCATCAACAGATAGAAATAGCAAGATCAGATCACACAACTACAGAGAAAATAGTTGGGTCTGGCTTCACAATCCCAATGAAGTCTTTAAGTCGTTAACCTACAGGGTCTCCATAGAAACCTAAGGTTAAAGGAGAATCGAAACTATATCACACAACTAGTATCACACAGGAGGTGTGGGGATTAGGTTTCCCAGTTGCTATAGTTCTCCTTTATATAGTCTCCAAATCAGGGTTTGCAATCTAAGTTACCTTGGTAAAAAAGCATTCAATAATCACCGCTAGATGAAAACCTGATTAGATTCAAGCTAATATCTTTCAACCGTTAGATCGAACTTAGCTTGTTATACACACATGAAATGTAACTTCATTTAGGTTTGATTAACCGTACCTAAATGTGTACAAGTCGTTGGTTCAACATTAGTTAACCAATGGTTAGCCATATGAGCACTTTCATATCAACCTTATTCATCTTCACCATAACTAGTTCAAATGACTCAAAAGAACTAGTTAGAGAGTTGTTCAATTGCTTAGATCTCATAGAAGTATACAAGACACAATCGAAGCAAAAACAATTTTGATTCACTCGAATCGATTCATGAACATTATAGCCACGGTTCGCAAAGATTGCATTCCTTAATTTATAAATGTCTTAGTTCACGAATTAAACTGTTTTTAGAAAATAACCCACTTAAGTACGCATACTTGAGTAACCGGACTGAGCTTGTTTTCAGTTCACAAACTCCAGCATAAATTCACGGGATGTGAACTTCCGACAGCACGCGGACTTAGCTTTGGTTATCCTGAGCAGCAAAGTATGCATACTTTGGTTCAAGGATTTTGGACTTACACACGTATGAATACACATACAATGTTTATATCCAATCATGGTTATATATTCTAAACTCTCATTTCAATCATTGAAACATTCTTAGAGGATGTTATATAGTTGTTATTCACAAACTATTTTTCATCAAAGCGATTTTCAATTCATTGAAATAATCAACATGACTTTCGTCACTAGTGAAGATGAACTTGGCCAAAGCGAAAGTTTACCAACACATATTTCGATAAATAGATAAGCGAGATAAACTCGGCTCGAAATAGCATATGTGTATAATCGAAGTCTATATAGTAATACGACTTTTTTCTCAAGATGGGAGATAGAGTAGATAGACTTTTGAGTGATTTATAATTTCAAGTCTCCACATACCTTTTAGTCGATGAAGTTCCACCAGTTCCTTGAGTAGTTCTTCGTCTTTGCATGATGAACGACGTGGAGTCTAGAGCTCAACTACACTTTTTATCCTAGTCCGAGACTTCGCTATAAGTAGACTAGAAATCAAGACTTATAGTTTTGGCAACTAAACTTGACAAACAAGCTTGAGATAGCAATGCTTGCGAGTTCGACGAAAGCAAGGTTTCTAACAATCTCCCCTTTGTCAATTTTAGTGACAAAACTATCAATACATACGGAATACAAAATAAATAAACTTTGTAGCTTCTCATCCACATGCTTGATCTCCTTGGTTCTTCAACATTACTGGAAATCTTTGTCACTTCCAAGTACTCCAATGATTCCAAAGATATTCAATGCAGCATCATTGTTGTTGAAGATCCGTAGCCATAACAATGAGAAAACAATGTCTCTAAATCATTGTTATACAGTGTCATTGTATTATTACAAAGTATCAAAGTTCAATTGTATCACAAGTTTGACAACAATACTATGGTGATATGTATCACTCCCCCTTAGTCAATATTTCATCTCACATGAAAACCACTCCCCCTTACATAATGATCCTGAAACCATATATTTTTGTAGTGTGAACTACACATTAATTCTCCCCCTTTTTGTCAATAAAATTGGCAAAGGTACGAAAACTAGTGGGATCCTAATGAAATTTTCTATGGAGACACTTCAGGATCAAAAGAAAGTACATATCAACTTTTTTAGATGCAATCAAATATGTTAAAGCACTGCTCGGTTGAACCCACCACGCGTTGGTATGTCAAGATTGGTTGTCATATTTAGTTCCAAAACTCGAGTCGCTTAATATGTAAACTGCAGTCAACGTCGATAGGTTAGACTATAAATGATAGAAGTATTGTTCTCCAGTTACTCACAAAGATCTGAAGATGGATTGAAGACAACAAAGACATTATCCTTCAGCTTGATGTTAGTAACTACGACTTGACTTGTTCCATTTCTATCATGTGTCTTTCAAATCTTTTAGATTGAAAACATACTTGCGAAGCATGAACACTCTAGTTAGACATAGTATTAAGGAATACAATACGAGGTTTATTGCTTAACCATTAAACTTTCTAGATAAGACATCGACATAATCATTTAAATGCTATTGTGATCATGTATGGGTATGAGGTGAGGATTTCATCCTAGGAAACAATGTTTTACATGTGTTTTAAGGAAGTAAATTCATGAAATTGTTTTGTGAATCGAAAAGGAAATCGCCAGGCGTTATTGGTATTGTTATTCATTGCATATCTTGTGAACAACCAATATGTGTGATTAGTATAACCGTTCATGACATGTTTGTGTTCTTGGTAAAACTATTCACAAAGTCCTGACTTTTGTATTGGTATGACTTTTATTAGTGAAACCGATCTTAAGTAATCACCTGAGATGGTATGATCGAGTTTGTGATTTTGTGTAAGACCGACTCTGGGTAAGGGGAACCGATCCTAGTAAGAGGTGCAAAACATCACAAAGGGGAATCGATACTTGTATGAGGTGCATCATGTTTTAGCAGAAAGGGGAACCGATCCTATGGACATGTGCAACACATTCAAGTTAGATACCATATATATGTGGGGAACCGATCCTAGTACCTAGTCAACCGAATTTTGGAAAGCTAGTGTGACTATGCACAGCACTCACATGGAGGTAAAACCGAAACTTATTTTGGTAGAACCCTTAAACCCATGATTGGTGATTGAGTGTTCTTGATCAATCACATAGTTCTTGAAAGTCAGATGAACCAATTCTAAACTTGTTTGGAAGTGTGGCAAATCGGTTTCAAGATTGTAAGTATGAAAGAGGACTTACAGAGTAAGGATGTCGACATACTTTGAACATGTGCAGTAACGATTATCTTTAATTGTTCAAAGTTATTCCTTAATAGCTAAAGGAAGAGAATCCCAGGATCGAAACATAAATAAGTTAATAATCTTTTATTTAAGGTTTTTAATTTTATTTTAGGAAAATGAGAATTAGTATGTGCATTTACTAGTTGGAGATTTTCCAAAGAGATTTTCGGTCAATATTTTGGACAGAGTGATGCAGTTTTACAAGTGGTAAGTAGAGTATCGTTCGCTCGGACTCGTTGAGGTTGATTTTAAGACTTAATAACAAAATTATATACAAAAGATGTCACAAATATCGAGAGGACTGGGACTTGATTCCACCATTAATCACATTCAATTGGTTCATATAATGACTCATAACAATTCTAGCTCTTTTGTTGACTCTTTTCTTTGCCAAGGTAGATTTTTTAAAGCATTAGATGTAAATCGTAAGCATAGTGCATCAAGAGTTCTTAGACTAAGCATACACTATCAAACAAAATCACAAATAATCAATTAAAATCATAAATCAATTAAAAATAAGTGCAAAAAGTCATAAAGAATCAATTATAGTTACCAAACAATTGTGATAAGGCTTCCTCCGTCATCCCAAAATGATGGGGTTTAGCTCTTCATATCGAAAACACGCACAAAATAATAATCCATAGCTCAAATAGGTGTTTTATTGAAGAAATTGTATAAAATGTAGATTTGTAACGCTGTATTGGTGTTACAAGCGTCATCATTATGTGTTTCTAAGACAGGTTGAAGAACGATAGTTGTTTAACTCGTCGTAGAATAAACGTCCGCCACTAAGAGTCCGTTCTTCGTGTTCTTCGTGTTCTTGAACGACACTTCAAGTGTCGCCTCGCAACTTTTCTTCCCCTCGCCGCCGCAACTTTCTCTGCAGCTTCTCTCGCTTCGATCTCGCACCTCCAATCGACCCCAAAACTCCTCGACTTCCTTTCTAGGACTCGTACCAACCTTTTATACACCACGTGCCTAGTATCTTCACGAGAAAATCTCTTTTCTTTCTCCACGGGTTACGGATATTTTCCTCCCCTTTTTATCTCTTCTATACGTCTCTCGGGTTGTTTAGAACTTCCCAAATTATCTCTCGTGACGTAATAAAATCATATGCAACAGATTTATTCCCTTTAATCCCACGTAAATTCCATGTAGAACGAGATTCTTTCCCGTTTGACGAGAACCCGACTATCTGGCCCATTTTGATCGGTTATAACAACCATACAAACCCCTGTTTGACCATTATAAGTCCAAATATGAGATATCCGCACTTGAATCTCCTTAAATCTCTCCAAATCTGTTCCACCAAAATCATGCGACGTGAACCATATTTCCCGCCAAATCAAGTTTAAATGATGAAGATGAGGCGCCCCTATCCTGGCGCTGGGTGCCGTTAGTAGATGCTCAACATGGGTTGCCCCTTAGTAATTGAGGTACCCCTTATCCAAAGTGGGGGTCCGTATAGTAATTTTCTCCCACGAGCGCAAATACCACTTTTCGAGCCAATTTTATTTATAAAAGCTTATTTCTCCAAAAACACCTACAAAGACATAAAATAACCAAATAAATACAAAATCGAGCACTAACAATATACATAATTGAGATCAATATAGACACATAAATGCGTCTATCAAATACCCCCAAACTTATTATTTGCTAGTCCCGAGCAAATCAAAAATAAAATCCTAACTCACTGTCAGCAGTATCGTCGATTGCATTTAGCGTATGCAATAAGCCTTTAAACCCCTAGGTGGCCCTAGTGGCCGAGTTATAGTCTCGGGAGGGTTTGCAAGAGATATACCCACAAAACCTTTACTCCAGACCCTAGCCATTTACGCAGAACCTTGGAAGGCACTAAAGAATCTCCTTGGTTGGCATACTTATTGACTACAGGAGGAAGTACCCTGATGCGAAATTCCAATTGATGTACACGAGTTTGCACTCAAGCATACTAAAATTCATATATAAGTCACAGAGCTCTACTCAGATAGTCTCACTATGGACATCAATACCCGGAGTCAAAACTAATCACATGGATAGATCAAGAGATGGATAAAGAAAACGTAGATGGTTTTGATGTTTACTAAGTGAACGATGTTTCCCATATCTGTCTGAAGGCCTCCGCCAAAATGAACCTATCCTAATGGACTGAGATACTGGTCTGACTAATATCAACACAACTGGCATATACAAGGGAACCAGTGGTTGACAATCCTAATTCTAGATCAACACGTCCTGCATATACAAGGGAACCAATGGGTCGATTTATTCACCGAACATTAATTTTTTTTTTTTTTTTTTTTTTTTTTTTTTTTTTTTAATCGCATGATTAGATCTTTTGGATCCAAGCGCATGCTTCTTGTCGGGCAGATTACATGATAGTTCCCGTGGATCCTGCATTCCACGCTTGTTTAGGCGACGGAGACAGGGAAAACACACACATATTGCTATTCCCAAGTGTTAATTTTATTCCGTTTGGTCTAATTGGTCAAGTCTTTCTTTTTTTTTTTTTTTTTTTTTTTTTTTTTTTTTTTTGTAACTCAATCACTCTATTTCACCCTAGCATTGGTAACAACTTGAATCGTGAGCCCCACCCAATCACTTAGAGAAACATAGTTTAAAAACAAAACAAAATAAAAATAGAAGTGAAAAGGACTCAACGAGATATGGTGAAACTACCATGTTATTTCTAACAACTGAACTCTGTGCTTTTATGAATAGACTCTTTAGATGTTTCCATCTAATCAGATTGGTTCCTCAACTCCTACAACCAAAATGCTTCCATCCACTTAGATTGGTTAGTGCCATCCTTAATAAGCATAAATTTCTAGGCTCTGGAGTTTAACAATGCAACTAAAAAGTTTCTCCCACACCCCCAAACTTAAATCTAACATTGTCCTCAATGTTCTAAAGATAAAATTAAAAACATGAACAAGGAGAAACTGTTACCATTTAAAGCGAAAGAGTTAAGGAAAGATATTACCGTGTTGCATGAGCATGGGTTACCTCCCAAGAAGTGCTAAATTTAAAGTCTTCAGCCAGACATAAGAAAGAATTAATCACTTCATATCATAAAGTAATAACCGGAACAACTGTGGATCATCTGCATCAAAAAGTGTTAACACAGATAAAAGGAAACTGCAACAAACCAAGAATAAACATAGCACACCCTTGCCTAGTTTCCTGTTTAAGACAACTACATCTAGTTGTGGTTCAGGTTCAGGTTCAATAAAGGGGTCTAAATAAAATATTTTCATTGGTTGCACCTCCTCATAAGTAAGATCCGAAATATCAGGTTCTAAGGTCTGGAAAATTTAGAAGCACATAATAATAACTCCGAATAATTGAGGATCCTCTAAGTCAATCAAATTTGACTTACAGAGTTGACCATAATGAGAGTGGTGGTCATTCTTAAGCAAATGTGTCAATTCTATTTTCCTAAAATAATTAGGTTTAGTCTCAGAACTTAACAATTGACACATCCGAAAACATATACGTTCCCACAATTGGTTGAAAAATATTTGGTGGGAAAACAAAATCAATCTTGGTATCATAGCCCAGTAAAACACATCAACCAGAGGATGGGTTTCTAACAACTGAATTTCTTCCTGGACATTATTAGGTTCTGATGTACTAGTATGAAGGCAATCTGGCACAATGGTTGAGGCACATATATCAAGTCCCAAGTGAGGGATCTCTATAAGAGCTAAAGGTAAGGCACATGGAGAATGATAGTCACCCCCAAACTTAGAGTTTTGGGTGTCTCTAGATAGACTATCTACAATTTCCCTAATTTCTAGATCATCAGAATCCTGAAAATGGTTAATTGCTTCTTGTAGGTCATATTCAGGTGACACATCCTCATACATATTTAAAAGCTCTACGAGTTCATCTTCTTCGTCTAAGACCGTTGTTTCTAAATCAGACTCTAAAATATTATTTTTAGAATAAACTCGTTCCTCTAAACCAATATCGGCCAGTAATCAAAAGGAAATACTACATCGTCTAAAACGGGAGTATCTCTAGTCAAATCCTCGTCCTTTTGAATAGGTGAATTAAAATTATTTGGATTTGAACTAGAAATATTATCATCATAAAGCTCAATAGGAGTAACAAATTCCTGATCACTTTGCCTACATATTTCAGATTCTTCATCAACACTATCCCCATCATAACATGAAAATGGTTGAACCTTTTCTAAACAAGTAGTGTTACCAATTCTAACCTCGTCATCTTGATCATGTGAGTAACTATTCTCATTTTTAAGGCTAAATTGGTAATCAAGATTATTCCGAGCAATTCTTTCGTTCTTCAAAACCCTAGTTTTCTCAACCAAAATCTTGAGGGACTCTTCGATAGGACGAGTAGGAACGGAAGGAGCGCCCAAGAGTTTGAGAGACTCTTCTATAGAACGAGTAGGAACGGAAGGAGCACCCAAGAGTTTGAGAGACTCTTCTATATAACGAGTAGGAACTAAGGATCATAATAAGGACTAGTTTTCAATCTGTTTACTTAAGTCGTCCAAAGACGAGGAACTAGTACTTGTAATATTCCTTATTTTCTTGCTCGTATGACACTGTGTGCGTGCGAATAGTAATTGGGCTCACTATGATATGAACCATAACCTTGAAAAGGTTGGTGTTCCCAACCACTATGCACACCGTGGTCAAAGTAGTAGTGTCCATTTTGAAATTCAATCGGATATTCATTGTATTGGCTATTGTAATACCGGTTCGACATTATTTTTGTGCAAATGCAAATGCAAGGTCGACTAAAATGGGTAGGCTCGTGTTACCACAAAGCAAAATATACCCAAAGGTACGAGGGCTGAGGTTTGTGGACTTTTAGCCGGTAACTCCCATAAGGCCCAAGGCACGGGTTCACTTACTAATCCACGAGTTTTCCTAAACTCGGTAGTCTGACGATGCAATTGGTGTGTGCACGTGTTACCTTTTTTTTTTTTTTTTTAATAAACTACTAAAAAAAATAAACAAACAATATATACAAGTCCAAAAGAAATATATAAAAAAACTAACAAAAATAATATCTCCGGTTTCCTCCCTTTTTTTTTTTTTTTTTTTTTGGCAAGTTCGACTTTCCACTTTCTGTTTCAAGCAAAACCTGCACAACAAAAACAAAAATACCAAAGACGTAAAATAGAACAAAAAAATTAAATAAAAATAAAATATATACAAAACTTAAAAAAAAAATACAAAACCTAAAACCTAAACCTAATTACAAGTCCGCGTCGACGGCGCCAAAAACTGATGCAGTTTTACAAGTGGTAAGTAGAGTATCGTTCGCTCGGACTCGTTGAGGTTGATTTTAAGAATTAATAACAAAATTATATACAAAAGATGTCACAAATATCGAGAGGATCGGGACTTGATTCCACCATTAATCACATTCAATTGGTTCATATAATGACTCATAACAATTCTAGCTCTTTTGTTGACTCTTTTCTTTGCCAAGGTAGATTTTTTAAAGCATTAGATGTAAATCGTAAGCATAGTGCATCAAGAGTTCTTAGACTAAGCATACACTATCAAACAAAATCACAAATAATCAATTAAAATCATAAATCAATTAAAAATAAGTGCAAAAAGTCATAAAGAATCAATTATAGTTACCAAACAATTGTGATAAGGCTTCCTCCGTCATCCCAAATATGGGGTTTAGCTCTTCATATCGAAAACACGCACAAAATAATAATCCATAGCTCAAATAGGTGTTTTATTGAAGAAATTGTATAAAAAATGAGATTTGTAACGCCGTATTGGTGTTACAAGCGCCATCATTATGTGTTTCTAAGACAGGTTGAAGAACGATAGTTGTTTAACTCGTCGTAGAATAAACGTCTCGCCACTAAGAGTCCGTTCTTCGTGTTCTTCGTGTTCTTCGAACGACACTTCAAGTGTCGTCTGCAACTTTTCTTCCCCGCCGCCGCAACTTTCTCTGCAGCCTTCTCTCGCCTTCGATTCTGCAGCCTCCAATCGACCCCAAACTCCGCGACTCCCTTTCTAGGACTCGTACCAACCTTTTTATACACCACAGGCCTAGTATCTTCACGAAAAATCTTTTTCTTTCTCCACGGGTTACGGATATTTTCCTCCCCTTTTTATCTCTTCTATACGTCTCTCGGGTTGTTTAGAACTTCCCAAATTATCTCTCGTGACGTAATAAAATCATATGCAACAGATTTATTCCCTTTAATCCCACGTAAATTCCATGTAGAACGAGATTCTTTCCCTGTTTTGACGAGAACCCGACTATCTGGCCCATTTTGATCAGTTATAACAACCATACAAACCCTGTTTGACCATTATAAGTCCAGCCCATGAGATATCCGCACTTGAATCTCCTTAAATCTCTCCAAACTGCTCCACCAAAATCATGCGGACGTGAACCATATTTCCCGCCAAACCAAGTTTAAATGATGAAGATGAGGCGCCCCTATCCCGCTGCCGGGTGCCGTTAGTAGATGCTCTGAACATGGGTTGCCCCTTAGTAATTGAGGTACCCCTTATCCAAAGTGGGGGTCCGTATAGTAATTTTCTCCCACGAGCGCAAATACCACTTTTCGAGCCAATTTTGCTGCAAAAGCTTATTTCTCCAAAAACACCTACAAAGACATAAAATAACCAAATAAATACAAAATCGAGCACTAACAATATACATAATTGAGATCAATATAGACACATAAATGCGTCTATCACAGAGCACTTCCAGGAATTATGGAAACCGAATTTGGAATATATTGCTTATCTTGAGAATATTTTCGGTTTTGGAAATTCCTTGGTGTCCAAACTTCCTTGGTCTATAAATACTTGAAGTTTGCATTTATTGCAAACTAATCCTTCGTGACAGCTTACTTCCTCGGTTGTGTTGTTACTGGTGAAGCCGCCTATTCGGAGAGGAGAGTAACCTAATTAGTCGAAATCTCTTACGGCCGCTCAGTTTAATGTCTTCTTTGGGATTGAGAATCTCTACTAGTACCGTTGGTGGGAAATTAGATAATTGCGGTTTATCTTATATTTTCGATTAATTTGATTGACTAATGGTTGTTGAACTTTGATTGCACCTAGTTTGTTTATTCTTGAGAACCTTTTCTTCTGATATAAGGCTCACTCAAACTAGATCAAAGATTTAACGTTTCTACGGATCTAAGTTTTTCTAGATCCGTAAGATAGATTCATTGATTTGCCATTGTTAACAAACTCCGCTCTGTGCGACAAATGAATAAGGAATCAAGTTTGTTTTTGCAGATTGTTACTTTGAATATTAAATCGAAGATTGAAGACTTTGAAGATTTGAAGAAGATGTTGTTGTGATTCATTAAGAAGATATATATACTAGATTTAGTCCTAAAGAGAACTCCTGTTCTTCTAGGATATCTGGTATCAAATATCTATTGAGAACTTCGGTTCTGCTAGATATTGTCAAGACAAAAATAATGCTGAAGATGAGTAACTAGGATTTTAGTTTACTTAGTATTGTCTACACGAAGTTGCAGGTTTACTTTTTGTAGCATCTTAATTCATTGAGTATTCAAATCTGGACTAGGTCCCGGGGGTTTTTCTACAAGATTGTAGTTTTCCTCGTTAACAAAATTCTGGTGTGTGCTTTACTTTATTTTCGCATTATAATTGTTTTTATATTATAATTAAAGTAATTTCACTTGTATGTTAACTAGGCACTTGATATTTATCTTATAAGGTTTCTGTTATACCGTACTATTATCAAGTGAACACTTTGTGGTTGTATTTTCTCGATTTCATATCCATAGACGATCACACAAAGTGTATTGGATTTCTCCACTTGTCTGATATAATTATTCACGTGTTAGGCCAGTTCGGACTAACCCTATTTCAAGTGGACACTGTGTTGAAATATTCCTTGAGTGATTGTTGCTCCAAGAGGTTTATACACAGTGGGTCTTGTATAGGTTGTGATCAAAATAAAAGATTGTGGTATATTTGGGTACCCTCGTCTTTTCAATATAGTCGAAACTATATGCATTCATCAAGGAGTTTATAAAGATACAAGATAACCCCTACAATATTCCACAGCCGCACTCCCCACAAAGATTTGGCAATTAAGCACAAGTTCAATTAAGAACTCTCCCCCATAAAATGTCATTCCCAAGAGAACAACAAGAGTGACCTTACTTTCACAAGAAAAGAAGGATTTCTTTGGACATCAACAAATCACATAAGAATATGAATTTGTATCCAAAATCTCAATTAAATTAACCACAAGAGATCCTATGATTAATTTAATCGGAAATGCTCACACAAGATAACTTACAGAGCCACACAATATTTACATAAAAATTATGGATTAGGGAAGATAAATACTACAGAATAAGCAAAGATTCATTATATTCTTTATCACCATTTGCACAATGACATAATAGACTTAATCTTTGTAAACAAAGGCTTATCTTTTGTTTGTCAAAAGTTCATTCAATCTTTTATCAATACATGCATATAGACATATGAAAGATTTAACTATTGACCATGTATGGGACACTCATAGTTCACGGACGCAAACACACATATCCCATAACAAGTTGCAATATATGAAATCATGAAGATTAATACTGCAAAAATCATCTTCCAAATAAACTTTAGAATTAAACAAATAAATCTAAAAAACTTGAAGATGAAAATCGTTGGACATAGCTATGTGTAATCACAATAATGGCTATTCCAAACCCTATTTATTCTTCTTAAAAACATAAGAATAAAATCTCATAAGAAGTTTCACTAGACAAAATCAAATAACTCTTAGAGAACTTGATTCGAAAAACATTAAACATGGCCAGCAACCAGAGATTGAATATGGATGAGTTCATCAGTTGCTTTCTTCAGTTCGTTTTTCAGATAATCAAGATTCCTTGTTGCAATTCCAAGTTGTTCACGTACAACCTCAAAATCTTGAAGAAGATTTCCTACCAGTTGTGACGACATTTGAATTGGTAGTTTGTTTTCATGATCAACAACATGATAGCAGGTTATGAAAACAGGGTTCTTGTGAAACTCGATAGTCTTGCCTTTCCCAACTTTGTCATCCTTATTGCCTCCATCCGTTTTGCACACAGTTCAGACATAAACCCCCCTTTTGACGTTCCAGAACGAATATGTATCAAGAAGGAGAAAGATACATATCTATTTATAAGAAAGTTTCATAGTGTTTATGGGTGAAAACTACTCCTGCAGAATTTGGTAATTTGGGGTGTGGATGAGGAATGAATTTAAACCTTTAAACAAATGCACTGCGCGGTGAGTGCTTGTAGATTCGAGAGATCAATCTGTGCAAGTCCGGCCTAAACCAAGAAATGACCGTTCCAGACTTGTTTCGGTCACAAAGTGAAGGAGATGGGGTTGATCTTAGGGAGGGAAGCGAAGAAGGTGTTGAGATTGTGAAGGTGTTGGCTTGCTTATGACTTGTAACAGAAAGGTGAACAGGCTTGTGATTGACGCAAGCAAGTTCTGGGTGTTTGAATACGTTTTTGTATTAACACTTGGTTTTCTGTCTCATCTGAACTTGTGTTGTTGTTTGAAATAGGGCGGAGAACCTATTTATACAAGTCATTGAGCCTCATTCACGTCTCTCGTGGGAAGTGGAGGAAGTGGAGTGATGGAGTAGTGGAGTTGTGCGTCGACCAGTCTTGCCCACTTCTCCTGTTCATCTCTAACCGTCCATGACTTCCTGACACGTTCTTGTGATGGCGCGTTGCACGCTGCACGCTGTAAACCGCCAGACCAATACCCCATGATGTATCCCCAAGTTTGTGACATGATTGATGTCCGGAATGTGTGGATCGTGGATCCACGAAAGATAGCATGTAATGCTGAATTGAATAACCGTGTTATTCGGGAAGTCGATACTTGTGAAGTATCGTGTGTATTTTATGTGTATCGCATTATGGTGTGGTAAAGTGATGGGTAATGACGCCTCACCGACCAAATAACTCCCGACCGGGGTTGTATAACCAAGTCGGTGAAGTTGAACGGATGAGATGATCTTTGAGACACTCATCTGCGACCGTTAATGGATATTAGGGTTTTTGAAGAGGTGCGCAAGCATCACTCTTCAGCTTGGTCGAAACCAAGCATGGAAAGGGATTTGGAGAGGACCGACCGGGCATGTGTGTAGACGACATGCCGGTGTACACGCCTACACCTCACCGTCCCATGGAGGCGTGATCTAGGCCACTCAATTTAACCGGTAAAGTTGAGTGGTTGAGATCGGTTTGCGGCAGGAAATTGATGCCGCAAAAGGGTTGAAAACCGGCGTGACATCCCTAGTTCGGGCACGCGTTTCAAGACGACACATCTTGGTCGGTCTTGGTCGATGGGTTTGACGGGAAGATGGCAGGCTGGTGATCATGCATATACCTGAATATCCCATGAAAACATGATCTAAGCCATTCAAATCATCCGGTGAAGTTGAGCGGTCGAGATCAGTTTGTGGTTTGGGAGGCGTGGCCATGCTAGTTTGGACGCACGTTTTGGATTGACCAGGCATGATATGCCTTGTCCGAACACATGAGGAGGTAGATGGGCCCACGGTGGTCATGCTTTGTATGACCGGCCCTTGCTTAATCTAATCTGCGACCCTCCATTTGTGCCGGAGAAGATGGACGCGCGTGATGGCTTGAAACCCTAATTTTGGCTTTCAAAGCCGTGCGCCATCTCTTATTTGGGTGACGATTTTGTCACGGCCAAACATTGTTGGTCTTGACCGATTAGTCAAGTGTGTAGGCGGTCCCACGGTGATCGTGTTGACATGCTCTGGGCCCTTTAAGTCTACATCTACACCCTCCATCTATACCTGCGAAGATGGATGGTTGAGACTGCTTTGCAACACATGTAATATGCCGCAAACCCTAATTTAGGGTTTTCCGTCCATAATGCTTGGTATGAACGGTTTCTTGGCAGGCTAGGCCAATGACCGACCATGCGGGGTCGGCCGTGGGTATTCCATACCTTCTTGGGGGTGATGGAATTGATCTGGGGTCGTCCAATCATGCTTATGGGATTGGATGACTGCAATCAGATCATATCCGGACTGATACGGTCAGTCCGGATGCTCAATCGGGCTAGTATAACACACCGAGAGGGGCTCAATCGGGCTAGTATAACACACCGAGAGGGGCTCGGGCTAGTATAACACACCGAGAGTCAGCCTGTACGGGTATTTCGTACATGGTTTCATTATAGTGCTTGGAGGTTCGTGTTACTCTGTAAGAGTAACACTCGTCTTCATGCCACACCGATAATGAGTACTTTGAAATACAAGGCGATATGAAATTCACAGAAGGGATTGTTGCCACATGCTCCAACCTCGAGGAATTTCATGTATTCACGAAAATGGGATTGTTGCTACATGCTCCATTCTTGGTGAATTAAGTGAGGGAGTATCCAACACTTATAAATGGCTTTATCTTTTACAAGATGTCAGCGCATAATTTTTTCCGGTTTTTACAATTTTAACCTCAAATAAAAACCCACCATCAACATTAAGTCCCCTGCCTAGCACATAATGGTTACATTATTGTGTGGTAGGCATGAGATGGTGACATATACAAACGTAAGAAGACAAGATAAAGAAAGTCTACTCCGGAGGGGTTCCTAGTGTGGGTAATCCTCCATACCTGTGTGATCACATGCCTTGACAGACCGGCTTCCTCCCTTAGGTGCTTGAGCTAGGGGTAGGATTCTTCTTCAGCTGGAACTCCAGGTGTGGGTGCTTTACACACTACCGGTTGAATCGCTAGAATCCGGATGACCTTCTGATTCTCGATTAGGGTTCACAAGAAAGCCTGACTCGGTCGGTGTTCAATCCTCATTCATCGGGCGCCGCAATCGTTTTAGGGTTTCCTCAGCATATATGCAGGTGCAGAGAATTTTGAACCATTTTTACGTTGTTTTTTTTTTGCAGTAGAGCTTCCTTGCTAAAACTTTATTTCCCCATCATGTCTAATAACAGTGGATCGTCTTCTTCATACCATCCAGGATCTTCCGTTAAACGTGCACGACCTGCGTCTGAGCTTCATGATCAATCCCCTGTTCGTGTTCTCCGAGTCAAGAAGATCATACCGGTTTGTCTTTTCTTCCTTTTCTGAACCATTGTTTGTTCTTCATAACGGTCAGGTAAATAATCCCTTCATTCTTGCAGAGATATCCTACCGGAACATGTGTGACGATTATTGATGACGATGAATTAACCACTCCTCTTCCTTCAAACTCAAATACGCTTACCCCTGTGAACCTTGAAGACGCCGACTTGGGTATCTCATCTTATGAATATCCAAATGCAGGTCTTTCATTCGATGTCCGCATGAAATGTTTATCCTCCAACCTACCGAGATGTCGGTGGATTCTGGTACGGAAGGAGTTTGTGCCTTTGTACACAAAGTTATGGAGGAAGTACGGCCATATCGCAACCAGAAACGTGGTCCGACACTGTTCCTATGCTTTGGTCACCGCGGTAAACTGCCTTCTTCCCATGATTGCTAAGATGGAGAGTATTTCTATCCGCAACGTTGCTGAATCAAGCCTCGAAAAGTGGGAGAATATGGTATCTACCTGTGAATCCATGGAGTTCAACGTGGGCTAGTTGCGGCATCGTCTTGATATCATCAAGGTTGATCGAGCTGGTATCCTTGTAAATGTTGTTCCTGCTGCGAAGGCTATTTTGGAAGAGGAGAAGGCTCTGGCTGCAGAATCGGAGAAGGTAGAGCAGGCTGTGCAGGACTTGAAGAAAAGAACGGAAAGATATCACGCTAGACTCGGAGATGATGCTCTCAAGGAACTATAATCTTCTAGACGGCCTCTTCTAAACTTCATTCCTTTATTGTTAATGACGTTCATGTCAAAAGTTTTTAAACGTCTTTGCGGAATAAACTTCATTGGTTTTTGATTGGTGAAACAGTTTTTTCATTGACACATCTCTAAATATAATTGATGATTCAAACATGTAATGAAAATAAATGCCCGTATTGTTGACACAAGAGATGGTGGTCGTGCATGATATGCCTTGAGCCACTTTCCATTGATAATCGCTTCCCGGCTCGCCTCCGTCTACCTTAATGATCTTGTAGTAGCCGGTATTGTAAGCCTTGGTGACTGCGTAGGGACCTTCCCATTTTGGTGAGAATTTTGGTGCAGACATGTCTTGTTGGATGTGTTTGGCCGTTTTCAAAACCAAATCTCCCACTTTGAAAACGCGTGGTTTCACAATTTTGTTGTATGCCCTGGAAATTCGATTCCTGTACACCTGAGCGCGTTCTTCTGCTTTATTCCTTCTAAAATCCAAAGTGTCTAACTCTGCTATTCAAGAGTCAGAGACTTCAGCCTCGTTCCAATGGAGCCCGGTTGCTGCTGCAATCCTGGCTGATGGAATTCTGATCTCTGCTGGGAGAATTGCATCCGCTCCGTAGACAAGTGAATACGGCGAAACCCCAATGGAGCTTCTGGGTGACGTACGGTACGCCCATAGTGCCATTGGTAACTGATCATGCCATTCCCTAGGATTGTCGTGGTACCGCTCGATGATGATCCGGATCAATGTCTTGTTGGTACTCTCGGCTTGCCCGTTCCCTTGAGGATAGTAGACGGTGGAGAAGACCTGTTTAATGCCATACTCCTCAAGTAATTCCCGTACCTGCTTGTTGGCGAAGGGAGTGCCATTATCAGTGATGATATGCTTGGGCACGCCAAAACGACAAATGATGTATTCTTTAATGAAAGTCGCAATTGTTACTCCTGTACTTCCTCGTAGGGGAATGGCCTCTACCCATTTGGTGAAGTATTCCGTCGCGGTTATGATGTACTTGTGCTGCTTCGATGACGGTGGATTGATTTTCCCGATAATGTCCAGTCCCCAGCTGTAAAACGGCCATGGGCTGCTTATAGAGTGCAGAGGGGTAGAAGGCGCATGAACAAGGTTCCCATGGATTTGTCATTTGTGACAGCTTTGAACAAAAACGGCTGCATCGTCCTCCATGGTCGGCCAATAGTATTTCTCGTGTATTTGGAGAAACAGTTTCCTCTTCCCTTGATGTTCTCCTTCGTGTGTCTGCCTTCAAAGATGATCGGGATTTCTTCTCCACCGGGCATCGTAGAAGATAACCCCTGAAGCTCTTGCGATACAGGATCCCTTCATGGAATACGAACCGCTTGGCTCTTTGCTTCATCTTAATAGCGTCCTTTTGACCGGCAGGATTTATCCCATCACGGAGATAGCTAATGTAGGGTTCTCTCCAGTCCCCAGTGCGGTTCACATTAAAAATCTCCAATTGGTGTGGTGGTGCCTGGCAATTTGAGCAAGACTTCAAGTAGTCCGGATTGAGCCTCCATCTCTCGCCGCACAACCCGGGCGTTGAAGTCGCCAGGTAAAGCGTTACCACCAAAGTGATTGTCCACAAATTTCATTGTGAATACGATCCACCAGAAGTTGTGCTTCGTCACCTCCCGGACATCTTGACAGGAGCCATCTGGATTCCGATAATACAAAGATACCATGAAGCATGAAGAAGTTTTGCGGGGTTTTGAGACTGACCTTTCCTTGGGAGAGTGAGCTGTTGAGCTCTCGAATGATCGGAGTTCGCCAATCGTCGGTCTTGGTGTCTTTGTATTGCGGTAGCCACGCGATTCTATGGTTCTCCTCTTCACTTTCGTGGTTTCTTCCGTCCCTTCAAACTTCAATTTGGAAGCCAATGTTGCTAGGCAATCGGCGTGTTTGTTGTTGCTTTGCGACCAACATGGGTTATGGTTGCATCGGCAAAGTAGTTTAGTAACCTCTCGTGCTTCCGATCGGTACGGGGCTAGTGTTACTTCTTTCAATGCATATACTCCATTCATTTGATTCACCAAGAACTTGGAGTCACCTCTTATCTCCGGGCGTGTGACTCCTGCTTGTTTAGCTATTGAAAGCCCTATGAGGAAAGCTTCATATTCTCGGAGTTGTTGGTGCATTCAAGTCTAACTTGAAGGAATGTGAAAATACTTCTCCGGTTGGAGAGACTAACACCACGCCCGCTCCTCCAAAGATTGCTGCTAGGGGTAGCGGAGCCACAAAATACAAGAGCCACACTTCTTCTTCCAGAATAGAGACGTCCGGAAATTCTCCAGGAGTTCTTCATGTAGTCCCGTAGTGCCTTCTCCAGAAATGCCGCCGCAAGTCTCGCAATCGCTTGGCCCTTGATAGCTCTAGGCGATGCACATGTTATGTCTAGTTCGACATTTGGAGAAGCCATTTGCCTGTCCTCCCAAATCAGGACCGGCTTTGAAAGTAAAAACTTTGCCGGATCGGATTTAGACACGAGTATCACCCTATTAGATAGCAGGTAATGCCTAAACTTCTGAATGGAATGGATTAAGGCTAAACACGCTTTTTCTGCTCTGGGGTATTTGAGTTCAGCGTCTCTCAATATCCGGCTGAAATAATATATGGGACGTTCGATTCCCTCATCGCCTTCCTGAGCGAGTAAAGCCCCTACGACGGTGTCACTGAAGGCGGTGTAGAGGACCAGTGGCTTCCCTTGTACAGGAGACTTCATGATGGTTGGAGATGATAGTATTCGTTGAATTTTTCGAAAAGCTTCCTGTTGGGTTGTGGTCCAAACAAAGCTGGCTCCTTTCTTCAGCAAGGTGGTGAATGAGGCAGTAAGTTGGGCTAGACCAGGTATAAAACGTCGAATGTAGTTTACCTTGCCCATGAAACTCTGGAGTTCTTTCACGGTTCGGGGAGGCGGCATTGTGAGGATAGCCTGAGTTTTGGACGGGTCTACCTTTATTCCTTCTGCGGTCACTTGGAATCCCAGAAATTTACCTGAAGAGACACCGAAAGCACATTTCAAAGGATTCATCTTCAACTTGTATTCTCGACACCTCTCAAACACTTGCCTCAAGACATTTATGTGGTCTGCTCGAGCTTTTTACTTGACCACGATATCATCCACATAGTCTTCTACTTGTTTATGCATCATGTCGTGGAAGATTACCGTCATAGCACGTTGATACGTTGCGCCGGCATTCTTTAAACCGAATGGCATAACGGTATAATAAAAATTGCCAAGAGGGGTCCTAAAGCCGTCTTACTCGCATCGTGCTCATACATCCTTATCTGATTGTATCCGCTATAACCATCCATGAAGGAGAACATGCCGTGTCCGCTGGTGGCGTCCACTAACATGTCGATGTTAGGTAGAGGAAAGTCGTCCTTGGGGCAGCAGTTGTTCAAGTCTCTGAAATCTACGCAGTACCGGATCTGTCCGTTTTTCTTCTTTACTGGGACCACATTGGCTAACCGTGTTGGATGATGAATAGGCTGATGAAGCCAGCAGCTAGCGGCTTCAATTTCGTTCTTGATTTGATCCTCTACTTCATGTCCGAATTGCCTCGAGAGATTGCTTGATTGGCTTGGATCCGGTATGACATGTAAGTGATGGGTGACCAATTTTTCATCCGACTGCATTTCCTCGTATGTCCAGTGCAAATACATCTTGGTACTCCTTGAGTAGTTGAACAAGACTCGTACGTTCGTGCCATGGATAGAGTCGAACTGATAGAGACCGGCCGGGAGATTCTTCATTCCCGATGTTAACGGTCTCGAGCTCGTCGGTTGTGGAATTGGTTCCATCTTGTAGTTCTTTGGGGCGTCCGGTACTTCGTCTTGCGTTTCATCATTCTTGCGATTCAATTGGGCGGAGAGGCTGGGTTCCAGTCTCTCCTGCTAATTGCTAACAGCGGTGCCGGTATATTGTTCTCCCCTTCTGATCACGTTTCACCTCGAAAGTGCGTCCCCTTTTGGTGTGAGCATGAGTTGGAGTCTCATCGGATAGAGACGGACGCCTCGTTACAGAACGTGTGCTGTAGTGTTTGGCCTCCAGTGGTGTAAGTCGGTCTCCTTCCTTGATTGAAGCCCACGTGGGTAGTGGTGTGCACAGGACTTTGTCTGATCCTCCCTGTGTGGTACCTTTTGGCTCGAACAGCTCCACTCCGCATATTGGCGCATACGGAGACAATGATGCGGGAATGCGGATGACTTTCTCGTCTAGCATGGTCTTCAGGCACTGGTGATACGTCGAGGGAATGACCTTGTTATCATGAAGCCATGGTCTCCCTAGTATGATATGGTAGTCCGGCTCCCTTTCTATGACTTCAAACCTTGCTTTTGACCGGACAGGTCCTACTGATAAATTAAGATTGACATACCCATATGTGCTGGTTTGGTTTCCTTCGAAGTCCGTCATCGTGGTAGGCTGCCGTACAATCTTGCATGGGTTAACCTTGGCTGTCCTGAGAGTCTTGAGAGTGATTACGTTCGAAGATGCTCCTGTGTCGACGAGGGCTCTCCCGAACTCAACCCTTGATGTGCGCGGTAACATGTAGGGCCCGGTTGTGACTCGCCTCGCCATCATGTCGTCTTCCATAAATGTGACATTGTTTACGAGATATTTCCGACGCAGCTAGGACTTACGGACGAGAAGGAGTCGGTGTGCATCCGAGCTATTTTATTAATTGCAGCAAAACGCGTCTGTCCGCTGATTCCTCGAGAGGTGCAAGAGTTCACACAAGCTTTCTACTAGAGATGCCGCTTCCTGATCCACTGGTCTCTGGTTCGTAGTAAAATTGTTGATCTGAGGGGAATTAGTCCTCGGTGTAGAAATCTCCTGAATGCCCATTTCTGACGTCATCTTGATAAGAAGATCAAGTATGCCGTTTACCGCTTCTTTGATCAGCTCCATGTTCTTCGTATGAATCTCCTGTACCCATGCTAGTTCGCTTAATGTTGGAAGTCTTCTGAGTATGCCGTCGGATACACCGTTAGGAGGGGGGGTATCTTCGTTGGAGGAGCCACCAGGATTTGAGACTGTCGAATCGGTCCTAAGACCAACCATCTCAGAATTGATTGATCGGTATTGAAGAGATTGACTTTACAACCGAGAGATCAACCTCCCACCGTGATCGCCAATTGTTTATGGGTGAAAACTACTCCTGCAGAATTTGGTAATTTGGGGTGTGGATGAGGAATGAATTTGAACCTTTAAACAAATGCACTCGCGGTGAGTGCTTGTAGATTCGAGAGATCAATCTGTGCAAGTCCGGCCTAAACCAAGAAATGGCCGTTCCCAGGACTTGTTTCGGTCACAAAGTGAAGGAGATGGGGTTGATCTTAGGGAGGGAAGCGAAGAAGGTGTTGAGATTGTGAAGGTGTTGGCTTGCTTATGACTTGTAACGAAAGGTGAACAGGCTTGTGATTGACGCAAGCAAGTTCTCGGGTGTTTGAATACGTTTTTGTATTAACACTTGGTTTTCTCGTCTCGTCCGAACTTGTGTTGTTGTTTGAAATAGGGCGGAGAACCTATTTATACAAGTCATTGAGCCTCATTCACGTCTCTCGTGGGAAGTGGAGGAAGTGGAGTGATGGAGTAGTGGAGTTGTGCGTCGACCCGTCTTGCCCACTTCTCCTGTTCATCTCTAACCGTCCATGACTTCCCGACACGTTCTTGTGATGGCGCATTGCACGCCGCACGCCGTAAACCGCCGACCAATACCCCGATATGTATCCCCCGGTTTGTGACATGATTGATGTTCGGAATGTGTGGATCGTGGATCCACGAAAGATAGCATGTAATGCTGAATTGAATAACCGTGTTATTCGGGAAGTCGATACTTGTGAAGTATCGTGTGTATTTTATGCAGTGTGCATTATGGTGTGGTAAAGTGATGGGTAATGACGCCTCACCGACCAAATAACTCCCGACCGTGGTTGTATAACCAAGCTAGTGAAGTTGAACGGATGAGATGATCTTTGAGACACTCATCTGCGACCGTTAATGGATATTAGGGTTTTTGAAGAGGTGCGCAAGCATCACTCTTCAGCTTGGTCGAAACCAAGCATGGAAAGGGATTTGGAGAGGACCGACCCAGGGCATGTGTGTAGACGACATGCCGGTGTACACGCCTACACCTCACCGTCCCATGGAGGCGTGATCTAGGCCACTCAATTTAACCTAAAGTTGAGTGGTTGAGATCGGTTGCGGCGAAATTGATGCCGCAAAAGGGTTGAAAACCGGCGTGACATCCCTAGTTCGGGCACGCGTTTCAAGATGACACATCTTGGTCGGTCTTGGTCGATGGGTTTGACGGGAAGATGGCAGGCTGGTGATCATGCCTATACCTGAATATCCCATGAAAACATGATCTAAGCCATTCAAATCATCCGGTGAAGTTGAGCGGTCGAGATCAGTTTGTGGTTTGGGAGGCGTGGCCATGCTAGTTTGGACGCACGTTTTGGATTGACCAGGCATGATATGCCTTGTCCGAACACATGAGGAGGTAGATGGGCCCACGGTGGTCATGCTGGTATGACCGGCCCTTGCTTAATCTAATCTGCGACCCTCCATTTGTGCCGGAGAAGATGGACGCGCGTGATGGCTTGAAACCCTAATTTTGGCTTTCAAAGCCGTGCGCCATCTCTTGTTTGGGTGACGATTTTGTCACGGCCAAACATTGTTGGTCTTGACCGATTGGTCAAGTGTGTAGGCGGTCCCACGGTGATCGTGTTGACATGCTCTGGGCCCTTTAAGTCTACATCTACACCCTCCATCTATACCTGCGAAGATGGATGGTTGAGACTGCTTTGCAACACATGTAATATGCCGCAAACCCTAATTTAGGGTTTTCCGTCCATAATGCTTGGTATGAACGGTTTCTTGGCAGGCTAGGCCAATGACCGACCATGCGGGGTCGGCCGTGGGTATTCCATACCTGCTTGGGGGTGATGGAATTGATCTGGGGTCATCCAATCATGCTTATGGGATTGGATGACTGCAATCAGATCATATCCGATCGATACTGGCCAGTCCGGATGCTCAATCGGGCTAGTATAACACACCGAGAGGGGCTCAATCGGGCTAGTATAACACACCGAGAGGGGCTCGGGCTAGTATAACACACCGAGAGTCCGCCTGTACGGGTATTTCGTACATGGTTTCATTATAGTGCTTGGAGGTTCGTGTTACTCTATAAGAGTAACACTCAGTCGTCATGCCACACTGATAATGAGTACTGGAAATACAAGGCTGATATGAAATTCATAGGAAGGGATTGTTGCCACATGCTCCAACCTGGAGGAATTTCATGTATTCACATAATGGGATTGTTGCTACATGCTCCATTCTTGGTGAATTAAGTGAGGGAGTATCCAACACTTATAAATGGCTTTATCTTTTACAAGATGTCAGCGCATAATTTTTTCCGGTTTTTTACAATTTTAACCTCAAATAAAAACCCACCATCAACACATAGGAAACCCTAGGGAAACTCGTATATGTTCCATGCTGGTTAAGTGAACGTGCACTGGTGGTTACAAACTTGGTACATGACCAAGAAAGTAATGAGGCCAAGTTTAGGAGAAGTCTTGAGAAACTCAAGGACTTATTCTAAGCGGATTGTTGTCATTCTTAGTTCAGAATAACATAAGATAATTGTTGATAAACAACAACTGATTGGTCAGTGGAAGACAGTCTAACAAGGACATATTCTCAAGAGAGGATGATTAAAAACATTACATCATGTAAAGTACTGGAGCGAGGCTCAACAGTTTTATGATCATCATTATGTAAAGGGAAAAGATACTGAAACAAACCACGACTACTTTCTCAAGACAAAAACTTCTTGAGAATTATGAGCATCCTTCCACAATTACAAGAAGGATGCTACATTGAGTAGTCAAATTGTATTTTGATGAGCAGTTTGCTCAAGAATATTGACTTCTTCTCTATTTTCTTCATGAAGATTTTCAGAAAAATCACTAAGTTTTGTTGAAAGAGATTTAACCAGAGGAGGACAAGGGATACCTGAAACTGCTGCTTTCCTTGCTTTCTTAATGCTCTGTTTGAGATTGTTTATGTTGGTCTTGAGCTCCGAGACTCGATTATTGATATGAATAAAGTCTGGGGCAGACACTTTAGGTTCAAGGCCTTCTTATAAGAGAGTAACGGAAATTTTTATCTTTCTCCTATGCCTTTTTCTCTTCTCAGAGTAATTAACAGAGTCAGTTGTCCATCTGACGTTCTTTACATGCTTCAAGCATAGAAGATAATTTTGTAGAGCTAGAGTTGAATATTTTCAAATTCTCTTCTAGTGATTTTACCTTATCAAGGGCAGCAGCGAGATCAGTCTCTAAACGTTTTTCTCTGGCGAGAAGACTGAGTTCTCTGTCATTAAAACATTTTTGTTGAGAGTCATATCTTGATTCAAGATCTGCAAGTCTTTCTTTCAACACAAAGAGGTTTCAAAGTAGGTTATCACATTCGGCCCTTTTCGAACGTACATCTTCTTCTCGATCTTTAACGGTAGATTGTAGGAGTTTATACCCACCATCATAGCCTTGAAAGAGTTTTCTCATTTTTCAGTTTTCTTGACAGAGATGAGCCAAATATTTACTCAAGCAAGATGTTGACTTCTTTTCTTTCAAAGCATGGTCAAAGAGCTTGATATATTGCGAGACTTCCTCATCAATACTTTGTCCCTCTTATGAATCACTCTCATCTGAAAGATCATCCAACTGTTCATCAAGACGTTTATCCCAGTTGAAGGCAGATTCAGAACCAGGCGATTTCTTAAATGTTTCAGGATTTTGAAACATATCAGAGTAACTCTGAACTGATTTTGCGTTATCAGAGATAACACTTCTGTCCATAGAGTCAGATTGCTACAAACACATACTTATAAGGTCTTTAAACGTGTTTGCCTACTATGATACCAATTGAAAAGTGGGGGTACAACAACCTCACCCAAAATTTCGCTTCGCAATCTATATGGACTAACTCCAATATACTTTTAAGAGAATCAACTAGACAGTCAGACTCAATCTTAATAAAAAATATGTCAAAGAGTTATATCTCAATTTCTCGATTCAATCCTTACTCAAACAAATAGAAATTTGCGAGCCTGATTGAATACAAGAGAAATTAATTTGAATGGTACCAAAGACCAATGTTCAAGGATCAATCAATTTCCATCAACAACCAAAGGTTGGATTTACCAATTGATCGATTCAACGCACAACCTGTGATATTTCAATTATATAACAAAATATAATGCGGTAAAGAAATAACACAGATACCAGAAGTTTTGTTAACGAGGAAACCGCAAATGCAGAAAAACCCCGGGACCTAGTCCAGCTTTGAACACCACACTTTGTATTAAGCCGCTACGTACACTAGACTACTACAAACTAACCCCGTCCGGGATCTGTAGTTGAACCCCAATCAGTCTCACACTGATCCAAGGTATAGTTGCGCTCCTTACATCTCTGATCCCAGCAGGATACTACACACTTACCTTAGCTGATCTCACCCAAAACTAAGAGTTTCTATGACCCAAAGTCGAAGACTTTAATAAAAAAATCTTTATCACAGAGAAAAGTCTACAGGAATAGATAAATCTGTCTCCTACAGAAATACCTACGAGTTTTGTTTCGTCTTTTGATAAATCAAGGTGAATAGGAACCAATTGATATACCAGACTTATATTCCCGAAGAACAACCTAGAAATATCAATCACCTCACAATAATCTTAATCGACTAGCGAAACAAGATATTGTGGAATCACAAACGATGATACGAAGATGTTTGTGACTACTTTTCTATCTTGCCTATCGGAGAATTAATCTCGAGCTAATTTTACAATTGTACTCAATATGATAGAAACAACAAGATCAGATCACGTAACTACAGAGAAAATAGTTGGGTCTGGCTTCACAATCCCAATGAAGTCTTTAAGTCATTAACCTACAGGGTCTCGATAAAAACCTAAGGTTAAAGGAGAATCGACTCTAGCTTACACAACTAGTATCACGCAGGAGGTGTGGGGATTAGGTTTCCCAGTTGCTAGAGTTCTCCTTTATATAGTATCCAAATCAGGGTTTGCAATCTAAGTTACCTTGGTAACAAAGCATTCAATAATCACAGCTAGATGAAAACCTGATTAGATTAAAGCTAATATCTTTCAACCGTTAGATCGAACTTAGCTTGTTATACACACATGAAATGTAACTTCATTTAGGTTTGATTAAACGTACCTAAATGTGTACAAGTCGTTGGTTCAACAGTAGTTAACCAATGGTTAGCCATATGAGCACTTTCATATCAACCTTATTCATCTTCACCATAACTAGTTCAAATGACTCAAAAGAACTAGTTAGAGAGTTGTTCAATTGCTTAGATCTCATAGAAGTATACAAGACACAATTGAAGCAAAAATAGTTTTGATTCACTCGAATCGATTCATGAACATTATAGCCACGGTTTGCAAAGATTTCATTCCTTAATTTATAAATGTCTTAGTTCACGAATTAAAATGTTTTTAGAAAATAACCCACTTAAGTACACATACCTGTACGCATACTTAAGTACCGGGACTGAGCTTGTTTTTAGTTCACAAACTCCAGCAGAAATTCACGGGATGTGAACTTCCTCGACAAAGACGCTGCATGCAGTGCACGCGGACTTAGCTCCTATTATTCGAGCAAAAGCAAAGTACGCATACTTTGGTTCAAGGATTTTGGACTTACACACGTATGAATACACATACAATGTTTATATCCAATCATTGTTATATATTCTAAACTCTCATTTCAATCATTGAAACATTCTTAGAGGATGTTATATAGTTGTTATTCACAAACTATTTTTCATCAAATCGATTTTCAATTCATGAAAATAATCAACATGACTTTCGTCACTAGTAAAGATGAACTTGGCCAAAGAGAAAGCTTACCAACACATATTTCGAGAAATAGATAAGCGAGATAAACTCGGCTCGAAATAACACATGTGTATAATCGAAGTCTATATAGCAATACGAATTTTGTCTCAAGATAAGAGATAGAGTATATAGATTTTTGAGTGATAGATAAGTTCAAGTCTCCATATACCTTTTAGTCGATGAAGTTCCACCAGTTTCTTGAGTAGTTCTTCGTCTTTGCATGATAAACGTCGTGGAGTCTAGATCTCAAATACACTTTCTATCCTAGTCCGAGACTTAGCTATAAGTAGACTAGAAATCAAGACATATAGTTTTGGCAACTAAACTTGACAAACAAGCTTTAGATAGCAACGCTTGCGAGTTCGACCGAGCAGTGCTCTAACACTGTAGTAGCAGGTTTTCCCACACTACACCCCTCACTATATTTTGGTTAATTAGTCCATTGAAAGATGCATAATTGAGAATGTTTATTGATTGATTTCATGAGTTATCTACACAGGGAAGATGGAATTACACTTAGCAAGCAAAACACTCTTAAACTTTCTCTCTCCTAATGACTTGCGCAACAATTCCAAAAAGATCTCCCTTACAACAGACTCACTCGACCCTTTATATAGGGTAATACATAGTGGATGACAGCTAAGCTATCCTTTATTTTCGGGAATGTCTCGCGAAGTGTCACCAGTGTACAACTATTCAATCTCGCGACACTTCTTTGCCCTCGCCAGGTTCCATGTCTTTCGTTGTTTTGTGTGTCGTTTTCCATTGCGTCGTCTATTTTAGTTTCCTGCGTCTCCCTCGCGGTACTGTCGTTTATTGATCTCGCGAGCCCTATGCATTGCGATATTATGATCCTACATCTTGCCTCTTTTTCCTTGAATATTGCTTGAAGGGCGATCTTGAAGGAAAAATCCGTTGTCCTAGTAGTCTTTGATCTTTGTTGATGAAGGAACGAGCAGAAGAATATTGTACTTGAAAAGTACGTACTTGCCTCTATTCTTTTGCGAAGTTCCGGAGCTTCTTTGAGATATATATGAAGTATCGTCTCTTATCTCTCCTGCGAGGGGAAGAGTACCATGAGATTTTACAATGTTGTTGCCGCTTGATGCTTATCTTCGATTTTGTACTTTTACACGGATTTTGATTATTAATGCCTTCTCTTGACACGTTTCTTCTAACCACTTTTTCTTGACCGTTCATGTCTCTTCGCATTAAATGACCTCGTTTTCTCGAGGATCTTTTTCCTATATATAGTTTTCTTTTCCCTCCTTTTCATTCTTTAGTTTCTCTCTGGAATCTTTCTTTGACTCTCTCCTTCCGCAATTTGCGCTCCCGCCATCAGTAAAGCTTTTCTTCAACCTTTCTAGCGCCGTTTTTGATCTCCGATCTTTCATTCATTCCCATACCGATAGATGGCTTCCATCGACCGTGGATACAAACTCCTTTTGAAGAAGTTCAACGAAGTTGCTCGAGAAGGATTTTACTCACAACCATTCCCGATCAAGAACCCTCATCCATTCTTTCGTCAAATCTTTTCTCGATCATCAATGTAATGATCGGAGGATTATAGTCTCGCTAGGTCAGCTCCTCGCGACTCCCTATTCCCTTGTATGATCCTGAGTTACCTTTATTTTATGAAATTTTGGCCCATGAAAAATTCTCTCGGGCTGTTTATCAACTAAGTGGCGATTGTATTCGCCTGATGCTTGAGTTCGCGAACCGCGGTGCAGGCAAAGGATCTTTATACCCTAACACCGCCGTAAATCCCAAATTCGCAGACTTGGAAATAGTCAGGAGAAATACACTGTGGAGAATTTCTTTGAAAATTACTCAGATAACTATGATGAATGCGAGATCTCGCATTGGGCGTTCTGTCAAGAAAAATAATAATGTCTCTCGAAGATAAATTACTCATGCAAGACATTGATTGGCACCCGTGTAATAATTCCTCTCCTCGTCATTCCAAAGATGAGAGGTGGTGGGTCGTACCCTTGATCTTAAATGGTCCTTATATCGCGGGTCCAAGACGTTCTTCCTGCGAATCTCGCAGCGTATCATCCTTGGGAATTCAAATGGCCTGAGAAGGAAAAAGAAGTATGTTTCCTACTCCAAATTTATGCTTTCGCAACTTTCTTTTTACAATTGCTGAGTTTGTGAAATCTTTCAGATAACCAGATTAAAAGCTAGCTACAAAAAGGATCCGTCGGAGGATACTTTGACATTGCTTCGATCAACATGAGTGAAGTAAGAAGCATTTCCCCTTACTTTGACATTTTTTTTTTTTTTTTTTTTTTTTTTTTTTTTTTTTTTTTTTTAAAACAATACTATTGCCTCTGTTTCTCAACTTTACACATTTGCGAAGGCTGAAGTTGAAAAAATTGTTGCTGCGAAGACTAGAAGTAAGGGCAAAACTGTCGCTCGCAAGGGTAAATCCTCTGCCCCCTTAACTAAGAAGCGAAAGGTCCAATCCTCTTCTCGCCTTAGCTCAAACTCTGAATCTTCTGATGAAGATGACCATGATTCCAATCGCTCTCTCGCTACAAGGACCCCGTTAACCAGTTCTTCTATGGGTCAGTTGTCTAGTATCTTCTCAGATTCTTTCCAAGGAATGGGAGATGCTCCCCTAGCTTCTCTTTGCGGGACTCTCGCAAAGTGTGCAATGCCACTCTCTTCTGGAGGGCAATGATTCTTTCAATGGAGTCTCTAGAACTATGTCTCCTGACTTCTTAAATGCGCTTGGATCCTTGGTATGTATATAATCATATCTCCCCATTGGCTTTATATTGTTGTATATGTATTAACAGCTTTTCTATCTTCTTTCATAGGTTGGAAGATCTTCTTTTGTAGTTGCCTCAGATCTTGAGAGAAGACGCAACAATCTTGAGAAGAAGAATTCGCAATTGAGTAAGAAGATTCGAGAATTGGAGACTGAAGCTGCGTTATCTCGCGATAAAGACGAGACGATTCAAAAGTTAAATACCGAACTTGTCTCTCAAAAAGAGAGGGTATCCACCCTTCAAAATGCTAATCAAAGAACTTTATGGTATAATATTTGCCTTATTTTATTATTTTTATTTCATTGGTCGTGTATTGCCACCTAACTTATCACTTTCGCAGACGTATATAATCTCTCCGATGAAGCTATTCTTCTCCATACATTTCCTGAACCTATGGATAATAATCTTCTTCTAGCTCATCTCAACACTTCTTTAAGTAGTTCTTCGAACAAAATTAACTCTCTTTCATTAGATGAACTTCAAACCAAATATCGTCTTTTAGAGATTGAACATAGATCTGGTTTAAGTGCAGCCAACCAATTTAAACAAATGTTTCTTGAGTCTCGTAAAGAAATCAAAATTTTGAGGAAGAAAATTAGTGATCACATAGATGACAAAGACCGCATTGCTAACAATGGTGCTCAAGCATTAGCAACATTTCAAAAATCTCTTCTTGAGCTACAAATTGAGCGAGATGAATTGCTTCGCTGAATTCCTTACTTAGGGAGCGAGAAGATCAGTTCGTTCGCTCCTTGTTATAAATAATGATGATGAATTCGCTGGTGCGAAAGTTTTAGATAACGCCGAAATAACCTAGGTGTTGATGTTAGTCTTCACGCCGAGCATACTTCCTTGGTTAAAGATATGATATCCACAGAGAAGGTTGCTTATTATACCTTTACGCTTCTTATTTCCGTAATATCACTTGTAAATTGTTAACTTGTTGTTTCTTATTTGCAGTTCTCGAGATGAGGCTTCGGCTAGAATTAGAGAGCTCGAATCCGAGAAAGAACAACTCGCGAATTTTCCAAATGAGAATTGAAGAACTCGAAACCGAAAAGAACAACATTTCAAAAGAATCTCCTCCTTCATGAGAATAAATATTCAAAATTGAAGAAACAATTTTTAACGACAAAAGGAGAATTTTAACAATGATGTTGTTCGTTTTCGCAACAGAGGTATGGAGTATGTTTGTAAGGACCGCAATATCCCTCTCGCATTCATATCCCCGGCTCCTTGAAAAGGTTCCCGAGAATCACTGTCTCGAGACGTTTTCGATAGCGAGGCCGGGCGAAGAAGAAAATTTCGGCGATGAGAATAATCGATCAAGAATCGATGAAGAAGAAGAATCACCAAAGAGATAACTTTTTTCGTTTTCTTTCTCTCGCTTGTAATATCCGTACATTTCGTATATTTTTTGGATTTTTCTCCTTTGAATTCAATCTTCAATCCCCTTTTTGGTAGTTCTTCCTTGATATTATTGATGTATAATTCTTTCATCGAAGATGAATAGCAATATTTCATCTTTTCCATTCCCATACTTGCCTCGGTATTCTTCTTCGATGGAAGATTTTAGTTGTCATCAAGTATTTTGTTGGTTATTAATTGTATAGCCGCGACGAGATCGCAGTATCTTTATGAATCGAGAATTCTATCTCTTTTCGCTGCGACAAGATCGCAGCCGCCTACACTTTCATGTAAAGGCCCATTGACCTTGCCTTATCATTTTGTGTGGTCTTCCGAGTTAGACCTCCTAATTAGAGGTCCTCCCCTGCCACCTTTCATCGACAAAATCGCAGGACGTCTTTACACTTGCATGTAAAGACCCATTGATCTTGTCTTATCATTTTCCAAGTATTGTTGCCTCTGCAGGATGTTTTAATTGCGACAATATGACAGGCCTAAATATCCTTGCGAACATAAAGCCCCATGACATTAAGCTCCGTGCGACGAAATCGCAGGACGTCCGTAGTACACTTTCATGTAAAGACCCATTGATCTCGCCTTACCCTCGCGTTAGTATTATTGCCTCTGCCCAGGATCATTGCACAAATATGACAAGCCTAAGTCTTCTTGCGAAAACAAAGCCTCATGACATTTGCGTCTGTTTTGACACCCCCCTAATGGAGAGTGTCGCCCTTATCATCTCCCAGTTGCCCCTTCAAGGAGGCGAAACATCGGCCATACAAGACTAGCTCCTCCCATCCTAGGTCTTAACAACAACTAAGTTGTTTTCGCAGTCTCTTATCCCTTATACCTATAGCGGTTTATGGTTACGAGACTGCACCCTAAGTGGAGTTTTCTTCTAAGAGTGCAACGCATGCCAAGACTTGCCAAGAATGGCCAGGGTAGGTTCATCCATCCCGGCACTCGCTCAACCGTGTACCTCGGCGCCTTGTGCATACACCGACTCCTAGGAAGAGACCTCGGTCGCCCAACCAGGGTATAACCTACATATATAGTTGGGAATCCAAGGTACCTCTTCCGGATAGGCTTTCATGGGCCCCAAATTTACATGGTTCAAAGCTTCGGAGCGGTGTAACCTTCCCCGAACCACGGCGAGAGATACCCCTTTATATGACGCACTTTAGGTCTTACATTTGCCTCTTACGAAATGTTATTCGCGAACTAGGGTGTACGCCATAAAGGTTCGTCCCATTCATTTGCGCATTTATATTTGTTAAATCATTCAATCATTCATGTTTCATTATTTGTCGATATTTGTTTGCGAAGTATTCGCACGCTTCTTTTTCACTTGTTGTATTTCACTTTTCTTTCTTAGTCGAATTCTCATTTTTACTCTTCTCAGAGATTCTCGCATATCATTACTTCAACTCGCTATTTTTCTCCCGTTTTTTGTTGCTTATTCATTTCTTATGCCTTTTGCTCCTCATATCCTTTGCTTGTTTGTTACCATAATATTTGCTTGTCTCTAGGCATTCACCTCGCGAGGTATGTTCAGCCTTACTTCTATGGCATCCACCATCAGCTTTTTTTCCTTTCTCTCGCTCATCTCTCACATGTCTTGTTTCCACCCTTTTCTTTTGACATTCCTTTCTTCGCAGCTTTCTACATCTACTTCATGACATTGTTGCGACTCCTTCCAATCTCCCCGTATAATACCAATGCCATTTGGATGTGGGAATTTAATACATTGATGATACGTTGACGCGACTCCCAAGATTTCATGAAGCCACGGCCTCCCAATCACGCGCATTGTATGGAGATTCCACATCAACCACACGAGAATAAAATACCAGCTTGATAATCCTTGTAGAGGTATTCTCATGTGAACCTCTCCCTTTGGTTTGTTTGCAGTGCAAGTTAAAGCCATATATTTTGTATGTAGAGGGATCAAATCCTCATCTTTTCCTCCCATCGTCTTGTAAGTATGGTAGAAGAGGATATTCACCGAACTTCCTGTCGATTAAGATTCGGTTGATCGCCCAAACAAGCTTCGCCTCATCATCTTCTCCATCGATCGGTTTCGGGTTAATCTCTAGTTTCACAACCAACGGGCTATCATGTGTTTCTCTTCCTTTTGGCACTTCATCTCGCAGAGAAAGAAATAGTCTTCAATTGCCACCGTTTCTAATCTGCGTTGATCTCGCCAGACTCATAATTTCTTTATCATTAGCATCTCTCGCAAAGACTCTACCGAGCACGTTGTCATGAAAATCTTCGATGGTGCGATAGGAGTGGACAATGGAGTTGCAGTTCAAATTCTTGGCTTTTGTTCCTACTTCTATCACAAATGTTTCCTTTCCCTTCGCGACACTCGCTCAGGCATCTCTCGTGGTGGTGGTAATGTCTCGACTTGTTTCTTCCCCCTTAGAAAGTGATTCACTTTCCCCGATCAATCATCCCGAGAATAATTCTCTTTATGTTTCTACAATCGTTTGTTTGATGCCCATGGAAGCGATGGTAAGAACAAAACTCATGGCTTCTATCTCCGGCGGTGGTTCCATCCCAACATTCCAAGGTGCTGGTACATTTTCCATCACAAGTATAGCTTCCCTTCTTTTCAACGCTAGCATTCAAAGTGGAGGCATCTTAATTTGTTCCCATATTGTTCTATGACTTCTCTCGCCTCCACTGGTTATTTTGCCTTCGTCCGCCATAAGTTTCTTGCACATGATCTAGCCTCCGAATCTTATTATTGTCACACGATTGTAGTAATTCCTTTCGCGTTCAAACTCTTCTTGATCATGGCTTCCCATGGCTACTACCTTCGATGTCCCTCATCAGCCCTCCTTGCCTCGCGTCCTTGCGAAGTGCTCGCCACCGTATTGATGAATTGAGGTAACAAACTTGCGTTCGCGCGTTGGAGTTCGTGTTCGCGACGGGATAAGAATTCATTTCATTTTGTCTTTCTTCTAAGGCAATATATTCTTCCCCGTAATTCTCATGCTTCTGCCATCGTGATTGTATTTTTGATTCTAAAAATTTGAATGTATAACAAGTTAGTCGCGAAGAGAGCATTCACAAATGAGAGTATGAGATATCTCTCCTCAACCCGTCTCCGCCATTTCGCTGCACATGGTTCTCCACCTTCTCACAACTGTCTTAAGCTCTCGCCAATCCTTTGTTTCAACCCGAATACATCTTCAATACCCGGTCGCGAAGAGTTGTTACTTATGTATGCTCCCAGAATGTGGCTTGTAAATGATTGAATGATGTGATTGTGTTCCTTGGCAGACCTTCAAACCATTTTAGTGCTTCTCCTATTAAGCTTGACGCGAAATATTTGCATAATATAGCATCATGATTCTCCCATTGTAACATACATCTCATGTAAGCTTTAATATGTTGTATCGCATGTGTTGTTCCATCAAAGATGTTGGTTAATGCAGTAGATTGCACTTAGGAGGTATTCCTCCCATCTCATACTTCTAGCGTGAAGGGGTTCTTCGCGGCTTCGCGATGGCTTCGTCCATTGTCTCCTTCCTCCTTCCCTTCTATTGTTCAAGAATCCTCTCATTTCAATGCTAGCTCTCTTAAGATTTGTTCATTTGCCTCGAATTTGATTCTACTGGTCTTTTTAGCTCGCTTCTCTCCTTCTTCGCTCGTGCCTATTTTGACCTTCCCCGCTCATTATCTTCTCTCTTCTTTCCTCGCGACGTTCTTCTTGGCCTCTTTCGTTAATTCGCACGCCATTATATCGGTTGTTCTCTCTTCTTGGCTGCCTATCAGCTCTCATCATTTGCACCCTCTCATACTCTTCATTAATATTTCTATTAGCACGATTTTGTTCCCTCCTTCTCTCGCGGTTGTCATGGTTATTCTCATGATTGCTTCCTCCATCTCTTGATTTTCCATTTCTTCTCTTAGCCTTTCTCTCTCGCGAGCTAGTCGCGCTTGTTCAATGTAGTGTCTCTCAATGTCATCCTCGATCTCTCGGTTTCTTCTCAATTCTTCTCTCCCGCGTAGGATTATTCTTCCTTCAAGAAATGGGTCATTTGGCCCTTGGAGTTGCATGTTTTCCCGATTTTCCTATTTCGCTCATTTCAAGATTTTCTGGCCGAGGAATATAACGATCTTCTATTTCTCCTCTTCTCTCGCCGTGCTCGCGTCCGGATCTTGTGTCTCTTCCTGTATTCTCTCGTTGGTAAAACTCTTCTTCTTTCTTCTCTCTGTTCGATCTAGAACTTGATCTCACGCTACTTCTAGATCTCCTACTTTGCAATCTCATATTTTCCATCCTCAATTCATGATTTTGTCTTGTCAAGTTTGCTCGCTCTTCTGCCTCTAGCCGTCTCTCCTCATGTATTGTTTGTCTCAATCTTTCTAACGCTGCCATTTCTTCGTTTTCTGGGTTCATTTCTCCATTCATTCCTTGTTCTCCTTGTCCATTGTTCATCAATTGCTGCTCCTCTTCTCTCTCGTCTTCGAATCGGATCTCCAAGTATGCACACTTACTCTATCATAATCCACAAACGCGTTTGCTACTCTGGGGAGGTTGGTGGCTGGTTTTGACCTTCTTCATCATTTCTCATGTTCATCCTTGATGATTCTCCTGTTTCATTCCTCCTTTCTCCAAAGAAGTCTCCCACTTCTTCTTACAATCGTTGGTTGCTCTTGTACATTTCTTCTTCTAGCCATCTTTCTTTTCAATGAATTCTTGAATATCTTTTCCAAATCTCTTTTCTCGTTAATCCAAATTCTTTCCAATTTCTTCGTCAATCACTTGCCGTCCCCTCGTTTTCTAGCGCATATGTAGTAGCAGGTTTTTCCCACACTACACCCCTCACTATATTTTGGTTAATTAGTCCATTGAAAGATGCATAATTGAGAATGTTTATTGATTGATTTCATGAGTTATCTACACAGGGGAAGATGGAATTACACTTAGCAAGCAAAACACTCTTAAACTTTCTCTCCTAATGACTTGCGCAACAATTCCAAAAAGATCTCCCTTACAACAGACTCACTCGACCCTTTATATAGGGTAATACATAGTGGATGACAGCTAAGCTATCCTTTATTTTCGGGAATGTCTCGCGAAGTGTCGCCAGTGTACAACTATTCAATCTCGCGACACTTCTTTGCCCTCGCCAGGTTCCATGTCTTTCAGTTGTTTTGTGTGTCGTTTTCCATTGCGTCGTCTATTTTAGTTTCCTGCGTCTCCCTCGCGGTACTGTCGTTTATTGATCTCGCGAGCCCTATGCATTGCGATATTATGATCCTACAAACACTTCCCACACCAGCATTTGATTTAAGTAAATTATTGGCTTGTTTCCTTGTTATCACATTAGAAATAACCTTTGTAGTTTTTCCTTTAACAGGTTTACTAATCACTTTAGAAACATATGATCTTGCTTTTCAGCTACCTCAATCAATGCTTGAAACTTACTTGGAGAAGCAATACTCTTACCAGAATTAGAAAGATTACTGAAATATATTAGATAAAACCTTCAAACCCTCCATATTTGCCCCTTCTGAGATATTAGATAAAACCTGAGTACTTAACACCTCACTTGCTTCTCTACTTGAAACTGAAATCTCTTCATTAGTTCTTTGAGCAGAACTCATGTTAGTTGGTTCTACATTTGATGCATTAGGATTTGCATTACTAGGGGTGTGTAATGATTGAATACATCAATAAGTTTTCCAACAGATAATACTGGAAACTCTTTAGTAAATTCTAAAATACCTATAAATCCAATATCCTTGCTTATAGGAGGAGTACTATTAACCAAAGTTGGAATGACAACATCTACTTCTACAACTTCCTTTAATAATTCTTCACTACCCTGTAAAGGACTCAAATTCTTACTACCAGTGGAAGGAAAACAAATATCAAATCTACCAGAGTTCTGTGCTGTAACGTTTTTTGGAGTGAATCTCCATTGAGTTTTTGAACAACCTGATCTTTAGCTCCCTGAACCTATACTTTCCTTGCCAACCTACACTCTGTCACCCAATGTCCAACAGTCTTGCAGTTACTTCATAATTTAGGCACTTTAGAAACTCTAATATCTTGCTCAAACTTACAATATTTTGATTCAACCACAACCTTATTAGGAATAGGCTTTGCTAAATCAATTTCCACCAGGATACTAGCATGGTAACCAATTTATTTCTTAAAAGTAGTTGAATCCGGTCTACCAATTGCTCTACCCATTGACATAAGAATATATTATTTCCAATATTCTATACTAAGACCTGGAAACAACATCCACACAAAAGCACTGGAAGATTTTTGTGCTTTAGGTTTAAAATCACGTTCCCAATATCTAAGTTTCAGATATTGAGATTCAACCTCCCAGAAACCCTCATAAACAAGTTTCAAATCATCCTTATTCTCTAATTTAATAATAAAGAAACCCTTGCCTATAGGAATAAATTGACAGTTACCCGAAAGAGACCATTGCTTTCTCAAAATCAATTCAGCAGTTGCAATCTTCAATTTCACAAAATAAAGTCTACCAATCAAACTGAACCTCCATTCATTTAAACTCTCATCAATAACCTTATCAGGGATGTACACCGATGGACTAGGAGTATTAGTAACAAAAGTATATACTGATCTAACATTTTTTGAAACCTCAGATTCCGATCAAGAACTTGAGTTTTCCGCCATTAGAATCAGATTTCAGACATATTAATATCAATGATTATCCTAAAATACCACCTGAAGAATTAAAACCAAAATTATTCTCAACAAACACCTGAATTGATGAATATGATGCACTGGAATCGAAAAAATTTGAAGAAAAAGTTTCCGATTAAATCGCCGAGTTGCAGAGCGCGACTCAGACCGACTCTTTAAAGAAAAAGTGAAGAAAAAAAATGTCTCTAAAGCAATAGATAGTTTCTGATGAATAACATTTGGAGCCTCTTCTGGAAGTTTGCGGATTTCACCCTCAAATTTTGGATCGCTTTGTCAACCCTTATCGACTCTGACGCAAGCGCTTTATCCCCCTCCATGATGGCATTTTAAAAATAAATCATGTTAGCAACAACAACCACCCTATCAATCTTGACAATCTCAAGACGACGACGGAGCCAACCTACGTTGAACCTCAAGGCCTCACAATTCGATATCATATCGTCCCATTTGTACAGCTTTTTATTCATGATGTCTCGTAGATTCTTTTTACTCATCTCATCAATGATGGGCAATATTCCAACGACTGTGGTCAAAATGGTTGACAGAATGTTCTTCCACACTTTAGTAGTAGTAATATGCCCGTACTTCTTCCAAATTTTGGTGTAAAGAGATGCATATCACTTGGGTACGATGAAGCCTCTGATGAGTTGGTTATCCTGACATGAGTTTTCTATGGGGATTTCAAATGGTAGTCCGTCTATTGGGTACTCATGAACAAAACCCCAAGATTAGCATATGCAAAGTTGATTGAGAGATCGACAGTATCATGATCATCATCATCCTCAGCTACAATCACAGACTTTCCATTCTTTTTCTTCCCAGCATCAACGTGAAAATCAACCTGCAACGACAAGACATTCAAGTTCAACAAAGATTTGGAAAATCGCTCAAGTAAATCTCTGATAAAAAAACTCACAGATGTTCCAACGGTCGTGTGAGCAGGTTTGAAACGAGCATGGACTTTAATGGTTCGCTTGGGTCTCAAGTTGCAGGGGAAGAAGAAGAAAGTCGATCACCCTGATTCGTCTGCAACAAATATTTTAATCAGCCATTGATTACAAAATAAAATAAAATAATAAATATTTCATACCAAGATGGGTGCTTAAATTCCCCGCGTCGATAGAGATCCACTTCGAGAAGATGCACTACCCTCAGATATGATGATGTGAAGTATGGCTATGATTAAAGTTTCTTCTACGCGATTAAATTCAAGAATGGGAGAAGATATATTTATATAAGTGAGAAACCCTAAATCTTGAAGATCAACACACAAGACATGGTGGACACTTATCCTCTGCAGATAGTCAAATCGGTTACGATTTCTACTGAAGCCCTAAATTTCGAATGGGATTGATATTGGTGACGCAGAGAAAAGCGATAATACCGGGACTGATATCCTATGACCATGACTAGACACGGTCGAGGGTGGTCACCTTAATTCAAGTTGATCTTTCATCACATATTACACGTTTCTCCAGCTCATCGCAAGGTTTTCACAGTCCAACACCAATTATAAGTCTCAGAGCATGGATAAATGGACATCACCAAACAAGGTCCGTCAGCCGAAAGCGAATTATGATGGAATTGATCTTTTGTGCATATGGACGTTCGTCTATTTCATTCAACGATAAAGGCACAGAAAACATATAATAAAAGGATTATCATTCAAAAATCCTAATTCAATACTTATGGAGCAAAGTTGCTAAAATGATCAAGATGAAAGATATTCAACTACCAAGAAGATTACAATGATTAGTAAACCTAATCAGTAGATTCATCATCGTCTTCACGATCGTCATCTTCTACAGAATCTTCTACAGAATCTTCTCCAGAATCATACTCAGAACTTTCTTCAAGGACCTCTTCCATATGGTCTTCAGGGTCATCATAAGTTGCGTCCAAATAGTCGTCTTCTTCACATTCAGCTTGGAAATCGACTTTTTCCAATTGTTCAGCCCTCATACCAGGTGGATATGGCTCAACTCCGCGTCCAACAGGTTCCCATACGGGTTCAACTTCATCTGTGTCCGAATCATAAGCTACACCATCAACGTGAGGTCGAACTTCATCTTCAGCTATTAGTCTCACTTGCTGAAGTCGGCGTCGTTTCTGTTGATAAACTGTGAGCTTTTCATTTTTAACCTTTTTCTTCAGTGATATTCATCACGTCTCTGCTTTTCTTTCGCATCTATCCAAGAAAGCATTGATTTTAGCACGAACTACTCTCAGATGATTGAGAGGCATACCACGTATCAATTCTCACGCTTATCTGAAAGGTCTATCCACCTTGGCATGAACATATACAAAAGTATTCATCTTTGGTTCGGTGCTTCTGGAGTGCTTTTCAGAAGGGTCAGAAATGTAGTTATAATCAGGAATCACCGTTATCTGTGGCGAAAATATGGATTCAAGATACGTCAATAACACACACAACAAATCAGGGTAACAATCCAACTCTTACATGTTTACAATCCCAGTTAGTGATTATAGTACAAGAGTTGACGCTTCAACGACTTGCTCGTTTCTTCGAAACACCTACAAAAACGAGTAAATTTCATTATTCAAAATCAAATTTTGATTTCAAAAAAAAAAACGTGAAAGCTCACGCATCAAATTTTTTTATTGGACGCACGTCCATTCAAAATCCTTCACTATGGACAATCGTGCATTTTCTGAAAATGGACAGACATCCATTCTTAAAAATTTGTGAAAGCTCACGTATTAATTTTTTTAACTACTAGACGCACGACAATCATTCAAAAAAAGAACCGCTTACCTGGTCGGTCGTTTGCCGGCAACGATCGGTGGGGCAAATTCCAATAAACTTTTTTTTTCCGTTCTGTGCTGCTCGAGTATGGAAGGTGGAGTTGCTGAGCTATGGCAAGAAATAATAATAAGAAAAGAAGGTGTCTCTTCCCTTTTATAATAATTTTTATTTCCTAAACCTAATTAGACAAGGATTCCCTTTCTTGGGCCATGGGCCCGCAAGTGCTAAACTCACTAATATTGGACGTTGCACCACCCAAATAAGCGGTTCTTCATCAATCCACATTCACCGGATGATGCTCTATCATGCTGCCAGGATCTTCATTCAAGTTATTACTCGTACGTGACATCATTGGAGCAAATCAGAGAATTTTGGTAACATCTCTTACGACTAAGTTTAATTACTTATTTCGTTTATAATTCTAATAATCACCATCCGGTGCTTACTGTGGAACATGACTGTCCCTCACTAAGCAGGGGACTTAATATTGATGGTGGATTTTTGTCAAAGACTAAAATCGTAAAACCATAATTTTTACATATTTCTGACCTAGCTTCAGACGAGTATGTGAATTTAATATTTTAGGATTGAGGCATGAAATATCATGCGACGATAATCTCTGACTGAGTGTATATCCTCTCAGAGCATGCATAAATACGCAATCACTAAAGCCTCTCAGCCGAGCCTTCAATACTTTGCATATTTTATCAATACTGAACAATTTCAGTATTCGCTTCTGTATAGAATCGAGAATGATTAGATGGCTCTTAGATGGATTGACCACTAGTATAGAGCAATAACATCTTCTGGATGTCACAAATGTTCCCTGATTATGCATAATAAACAAAATCGTAACGAGTATGATGCTTCTGCTATCTCATACCTTGCCTCTCGAATAAACATAATGCTTCTAGACAGATTGCCTGTTAGTATAGAGTCATCCATTAATTAATTCTAGTGCAATATTCATCAATTGAATTCCTAGAAAACAATCTATTTTTATCATAATATCTCATTACTTCAATTCACGGCTTTTCTCAACCGAATTCCATGGATTAACAATAGATATTCACTTTTCGGGCATATGGGGCACCGCCTAGTAATCCCCGAGAAAATGGTGCGAGTGTACTTATCAATAATGCACGAACGAGCACCCAAAAATATGGACGTCGAACGTGGAAATGTGAAGAGCTAAGGAAAGTCGAAATAATAATAATAATAATAAATCGGAAAGAGGCGTCATAGTACCGGGTCCGTCGGCCGGCCGACCATGCCACGGTCGTGGCCGGTCCCATGCCTCTCCAATTCCTTATTATTAATATTATGAAGACTGCCACTGAGGCTTTTATTAAACCACAAAAATAAAATTACACATCATTGTTTGGTACGCTCGGACTCTAGCAACAAGTTGTGCCCCAACCCTTTTTGAATAATAATACCCAACCCATAAAAAAGAGAACCGCGGAATTTATTATTATTATTTCCCTCATCTCTTGAAACTCCCTCATTCATGCAAACTCTTAAGTTTCCATATTTCTCAAAATATTGCTCAATTCTCCAAAAAAGCCTAATCCCATGACTATTAGGTCTTTTTACCAATAATATTATTTTATTATTTTAAATATTAGACGTGCGAGAAAAAAACCCTAATTACCCATTTAAGCAAAAATTATGAATTTCAGTCAAGATCAAACTCTTCTAAAAATACAAAAATATTGCACAAACATCCAAAAAAACACCTAACACTTTCAGGAATGGACGCGCGAGGGATATGGTGGCCCATGCACCACCATGACCAGACTTGGATGGTCCATCATGGCCAGTCGGTCCCACTTCTCTTTATTATTATTTAAACAATAATTCATATCTTTCATAATTCTCCAATAATGAATCCTCGTTCATGGACATTTCTCCGCACGCTCGGACGTCCATCCATCACCAATGGCTGGCTCTCATGCCCATTGGTTGGTCGAAATTCCTTGACCTACATTGGACAACTCTCCATCTTCAGGATTCAGAGTTCTCCAAAATTAGGGTTTCGAATTTACGGTAATTCGATAAATGTCGATAACTTTTATATTGATCCAGCAATCAATATTTTTAACTAATTTTGATGTTCGGTCCTGCTACCAACATTTTGATTACGTGACCGTACGAGAGCACCATCATTTGGGTGGCCATCCACTTGGCCGATCATCTAATGTTTCATTAGACGTCCATCGATCATCCAATTGGACGTCCATCGATCATGTTCAGTCGTCTAATATATTCGACAATAAATGACATAGTAGATCAGGAAAGAGCACTCAACATAACTCATAATTCAGCAACATCTGATTTCCGATCAAATGCTCGACATATCAGAATAAGTTTATGATTGAGCAATCTCATCGGTTGCTCGTCGATACAAATTATCAGAAGATCATTATTGCCTCAACTGGTAAAATGATACATCAAAATTCATCAGACTCGACGTATGTGCATTATCCAGTCCCAGCAGACACCTTATGCTCAATTCTTGAGTCTCAGAGCATATCACATTCATCCATTGTGCTCGACTGATCAAGGCTAAGACTCATGGTCCAGCCAAGTCCATAATTAACTAATTAAATACATGTCTGCCTTGCAAACTACACATTCATGAGACATCAATCATGTCACATGGGGTATATTCACTAGGATTTTGGTCTGGCAGCCTAAAGCACGTGTGCACATCCACGATGAGAAATGTGAATAAGTCGTGCAAGCAGTTGAAAGAGTTAGCAAAGTAGTGGATGGACAATCACCAAATTTTCCCATGCATGTGGAACTGGTTTAACCAGGATTTCCCACTTTCCACTCTTTCACTCCTCTACAACCGTCACACTTTCTGGGGATCAATGTGTTTACTATTTCTGCAGTATAAATAAGTTCATCAATCCATGATTGAACAATGGAACTTAAGCAATCAGAATTTATCTTATCTGAATTCAACAGTTCACAAAACTTACATAATTCTCCAACACATCCACAATCCTTCAATACTCATTGATCTCACACACTTCTCAGCTTCCTTCATACAGATCGACCCTCATCCCTCTTTCTGACCGAATTGACTCTGGAATGACCATTGTCTTAGTTTAGGCCGAAGTCTTACAGATTGATATCTCGAACTCAAAGCACTCCCGTGTAGTGCATCTTCTTGTTAAAGGTTTAGGCAATTTGCTCAATTAAGGATCCGCCTTGTACAACCCTCCACTTTTCCCAAAAACCAGCAAATCGTTTTTACCCATCAACACTATGGATGTTCCTAGTCTAACCTAACGAAGTCCACTTTAGTAATCTACTCATATGAGTTTTTGAATTAAACTTGACAACCAAACTTGACATAACAACGCCTTGGTAGGTTAAACAGAGTAGTCCCCTGATGATCTTCCCCTTTGTCAATTTTAGCGACAAAGCTCTTTACATATGGAGAGTATAAAAATTCATAGAAAAATCACGTAACATAACAATTTTTTAATTCTATCTTCATACGCTTAATCCAAGTTTCAACAACCAATCTGAATTGTGAATATTCAAAAATAATTATTTTCATTGAAGCATTTGAATAAAAATAACTCTACTCCCCCTAAAGGTAAGCTAGGCATATATTTAATCTAAACATATTTTTTATTGAATTCGTAGTATGTGAATACTACACAACATGATATGTTTCTCCCACTGGATCAATGCTTTATTTCTTTTCCGTTAGATATGTCATTTTCAAGTACATGCATGCATTATTTATATAATTCACGGTAATGAGCATGCAACAAATAATTAATATAACGTGTGTCGCGATCATGGTGATTTTACGATTACTATTGGAAATCAATAAAGAAGCAATAAAACGTACGCAACCACATATTGGATTTGGATCACTACAATAAGGACTGAGAAACTAATATAATAAAAAACCTATCTTCAAGATATAAATATGACATTATTTTCAATATTAATACTTTTATAGTTCTCATGGGACATCTCCCTCTATATAAAACATTATGGGAAAAGACAAACCTCATTCTTTTGGGGCTGCTTATCTCCTTCGAGAACAACTCGAAGTTTTTTTTTTAGGGTTACCTTTTAAGGATGCTTACGTTGATTTTTTTTTTTTTTTTTTTGCAATCTAAAGCTACTAATTAGGAGAAGGATTTATTAGTTTATTTGCAAGATCTAGACAAAAGGTATAGTCAAGGAAGATTGTAGTTAACGAGTTTTTTTATGTTTTATGAGGTATTCATTTCTGGTTATCTACAACATTTTACCCATATTGTTGAGAGTATGGTTATCACCCTATACCTAAAAGGAATAAGTCTGCCTGTAAACAAATTCTACTTTGATTAAAAGGTAAAACTATATTTTCAGGCCAATAGAATAATCCTTTTAATAATAAATCTAATAGGTTTTGTGAGGGAGTCTGTATTCTTTAGATAATCTGAATATTGGAAACAATTTTGGAAATAAATCTTTTGTTAATGTAATTGTGTTTTTTTATCTGGTATAAAAATAAATCAAACACGTGATGATGTCTGGATGATGATGGGCATAAAATCTTAGCATAACAAGTGAGCCTCTTTTTGTCACCCATTTCCATCTCTTTTGTTATTTCTACATTATCTCAAATTTATTCACCACCCAAAATTTCCAAACTTAAAGAGTATGAGTTGGGACAACGGAATATCTGAGAGATAATTGATAAGATCAAGGATGCTTCTTATTTCCAAGCTCTATCAATGGAGCTTCCATCAACCAGCAAAGACAGTCATACTCCGAAGCGCTCAGTTCAAACTAAAATGCAACCAACCAGAAAAAGGAAAGTAACTGATATTGGGATGCCCCCATCTGCAACAAAAACTCGAGCAGCAGCAGTGAAAATAAAGAGACTTTAAAGGTAGTGCAAACTTATCCTGCTCCATGTTGAGTTTTTTTGGCGAAATTTTGGGAACCCAACTTAATCTTCTAACAAAAACACAATTACAATCGTTAGATTCTGTTGCACTGATACTCTTTTTTCAGTGCTTGCACATTACTCTTTGTGACATTTGAGTTGAAACGTTGGGAATTCACATGCCTAACAAGTAGACCTGTTCCTTGGCATGATAGTAGCTTCTGGAAATTGTTAGAATCATCAGAATTGGGGGATTGTAAAGATACATTTATGTTCATAGAGTTACACTTTTTGTCTTTTCAAAAATAAAAATAAAAAATTCACCACCCAAAGAACTCTTTACTTTTTCATTATCTTCTCAAATTAACAAAGAAGATTATAACTTCACCAATTTTCACTCTTTCTCATCTCAATAAAATATACTCCCCCACCAAAAAATTATGTCGAATCCGCAACTGATCAGAAAGTAAATCTGTATTTTCATGCCAATAAAATAATCCTTGTCGAATCTACCGTACAAACTGACTAAATCTTTTAGGATGTAAGCATATTACTATTTGTTATGTTATCAATAATTTTCCCCTTATGTTTATTTCTTTCCTACAATTTCAATATTTTTCTGTTTGCAATTAGCCGAAATGGTCACTGGTCATTAAAAAAATAAATAAAATTCTTTCCGAAATCTTAAAGGAATATAGACAACATACAAAAAGCCAGTTGATTAAATTTATGAAGAGGGGAATAAGGAAGAAGTTTTAATATAGGTATTTGATTGATGATGATTCTGAAAATGAGTAACCTTTGATGAATATTGGTTCATAGTTTTAACTTAAGAATGAAGTTGTTTTAGGAGTATAGAGAAAAGAAGGAAATTTAGAAACTAGAAACTTCATAAATTCCAAAGTTAGTGATTTGATTTTGAGGTATGGATATATCATAAATTTTCGTGGAAAACCATTGAAATCATAGAATATTATAGGATAAAAAAAATCCTATTTGTATAACCAAAGTGGGACGGAGGGAATACATATTTTATTAATATATTTCCTCCATTTCTGAAAAAGTGATAGTAACACTTTTATAAAAACAGAGGTAGTATTTATTATATGCATTAATATACTAACTTAATTATAAAATGTGTATGATGTGTTAAAGATAAAATAATATAGAAGTGTGATATTTTTTATTTTTTTTTGAAAAATATGAGGAAATGGTATATAATATATTGTTAACCTACACTAGTGCTATTCATGGATTAAATTTAAATGATATTTACAAATATACATATATTCACCCTGATTATAATATCACCATGCATGACAATATATATATATATATATATATATATATATATATTTATTTATACATAACCACGCATGACAAATTAATTAGTAAGACCATAGTAAATTCATTAAATTAAAACGCTATAGGCACACATTTTGGAGGTAATGAATCAAGAAAAAATGGATGTGCCTGAACATGATATATGGGTGAGGGACAACACTTAGCCTCAAGGCAGAAACTTGTAATTTTATTTTACAAAAGTCCAACCATTTTTTATTTTTTTTTGAAAAGATCACTTCTAGTAATGAGATTTTAATCAGATTCTAGTGGGATAATTATGAGATGAAATCAAACTCAAGGTTTCTTTTCCTAAAATTTATAAGTTTGTTGCAACAAACCAAGAATCTACAAAGGATATGATTACACAAGGTTTCTCGGAAATTGAATCCAGAAGATTACCAAACTTAGATGAACTTTCATGAATAACATCTCTAATGATGCATCTGGACTCTCCTCAAAGTCTATCGATGCATATAAAATGTAATATTTTTAACTCAAATGACTAGTTCTCTATCAAATCTTGTTATAAACGATTATTCCAGATAGTTATTGTTTCCAAGCCTCAAGCCCAATAAAATATCATGGTTTACTTGCCAACAAAATTTTATTAGGTGTTATAGGTTAAATTTGTTTTTCTCATAAGATGAATAATAATACCTCATGGTGGTACCAAATCCCAGTTGAATCCCGTGTGTTTGTGGATGTGACAACATTTTTCTGCTCACAACGTTCACAAATATAGCATTTGTTTCCAGGGTATGCTGACACGTTGGTCATAAGTTCGTATAAGGATCGACTTCAACCTCGCGGGGGAAGCTTTGAGAGAAGCATTAGATCGAAGTAAATAAGAAAATTAGCCCTAGTTGCGTGAGGTCTTCTAGGACCACCGACTAAACTGAAATTTATAAGTTGTACATATATCCTTTACTAGAATTAAAAAGTAACTTTAAAGATTATATAATTTTTTAGGACTTACTTGTCTGAGGGTATATTGTTCCTTTACAAGGGATATATATCAAGTTGTCATGATAGTACAAATATGTTCAAAGACATAGATGACGTATGAAATCATTTATTGGTGTCAAGTGATTATAAAAATAAAACTTTTTTAGGTTTAGGGAATTTCATGGCTGTCCATCTTGCCTGTAGTAGCAGGTTTTCCCACACTACACCCCTCACTATATTTTGGTTAATTAGTCCATTGAAAGATGCATAATTGAGAATGTTTATTGATTGATTTCATGAGTTATCTACACAGGGAAGATGGAATTATACTTAGCAAGTAAAACACTCTTAAACTTTCTCTCTCCTAATGACTTGCAAACAATTCCAAAAAGATCTCCCCTACAACAGACTCACTCGACCCTTTATATAGGGTAATACATAGTGGATGACAAATAAGCTATCCTTTATTTTCTGAATGTCTCGCGAAGTGTCGCCAAAGTACAACTATTCAATCTCGCGACACTTCTTGCCCTCGCCAGTTCCATGTCTTTCACTTGTTTTGTGTGTCGTTTTCCATTGCGTCTGCCTATTTTAGTTTCCTCGCGACTCCTCAGATCGCTGCTTATTGATCTCGCGAGCCCTATGCATTGCGATATTATGATCCTACATCTTGCCTCTTTTTCCTTGAATATTGCTTGAAGGGCGATCTTGAAGGAAAAATCCGTTGTCCTAGTAGTCTTTGATCTTTGTTGATGAAGGAACGAGCGAAGAATATTGTACTTGAAAAGTACGTACTTGCCTCTATTCTTTTGCGAAGTTCCTGAGCTTCTTTGAGATATATATGAAGTATCGTCTCTTATCTCTCCCGCGAGGGGAAGAGTACCATGAGATTTTTACAATGTTGTTGCCGCGATCGCTTATCTTCGCTTTGTACTTTTACACGGATTTTGATTATTAATGCCTTCTCTTGACACGCTTCTTCTAACCACTTTTTCTTGACCGCTCATGTCTCTTCGCATTAAATGACCTCGCTTTTCTCGAGGATCTTTTTCCCTATATATAGTTTTCTTTTCCTCCTTTTCATTCTTTAGTTTCTCTCTCGAATCTTTCTTTGACTCTCTCCTTCCGCAATTTGCGCCTCCCGCCATCGCAAAGCTTTTCTTCAACCTTTCTAGCGCTGTTTTTGATCTCCGATCTTTCATTCATTCCCATACCGATAGATGGCTTCCATCACCGTGGATACAAAACTCCTTTTGAAGAAGTTCAACGAAGTTGCTCGAGAAGGGTTTTACCACAACCATTCCCGATCAAGAACCCTCATCCATTCTTTCAGAATCTTTTCTCCGATCATCAATGTAATGATCGAGGATTATAGTCTCGCTAGGTCAGCTCCTCATGGGACTCCCTATTCCCTTGTATGATCCCCGAAGTTACCTTTATTTTATGAAATTTTGGCCCATGAAAAATTCTCTCTGCCGTTTATCAACTAAGTGGCGATTGTATTCACTTGATGCTTGAGTTCGCGAACCGCGGTGCAGGCAAAGGATCTTTATACCCTAACACCGCCGAAATCCCAAATTCGCAGACTTGGAAATAGTCATGGAGAAATACACTCGGGAGAATTTCTTTGAAAATTACTCAAAGATAACTATGGTGAATGCGAGATCTCGCTGGGGTGTTCGCTTTGAAGAAAAATGATAATGTCTCTCAAGACAAATTACTCATGCAAGACATTGATTGGCACCTGTGCAATAATTCCTCTCCTCGCCATTCCAAAGATGAGAAATGGTGGGTCGTACTTTGATCTTAAATGGTCCTTATATCGCGGCTCGCATATTCTTCCCCGCGAATCTCGCAGATATCATCCTTGGGAATTCAAATGGCCTGAGAAGAAGAAAGAGGTATGTTTTCCTACTTTAAATTTGACTTTCGTAATTTTCTTTCTATAATTGCTGAATTTGTGAAATCTTTCGATAGCCGATTGAAAAGAAGCTACAAAAATGATCCGTCTGAGGATACTCCGACATTGCTTCGATCGCTTATGAGTGAAGTAAGAAATCACTTCCTTTCTTCTTATTTAAAACAAGATTGTCAGCTCTGCTTATCTTTATGTGTATGCGAAGGTTGAAGTTGAAAAACTATTGTCACGCTAAGACTAAAAGTAAGGGTAAAACTGCCGCTCGCAAGAGTAAATCCTCCGCCCCTTAACTAAGAAGCGAAAGATTCAATCTTCCTCCCGCCTTAACTCAAACTCGAGCCTTCCGATGAGGATGACCATGATTCGAATCGCTCTCTCGCTACAGACCCCCCGTTAACTAGTTCTTCTATGGGTCAGCTTGTCCAAGATCTTCTCCGATTCTTTCCAAGGAATGGGAGATGCTCCCCTAGCTTCTCTTTTATGGACTCTCGCAAACGTGTGCAATGCCACTCTACCGAAGGCAATGATTCTTTCAATGGAGTCTCTAGAACTATGTCTCCCGACTTCTTGAATGCGCTTGGATCCTTGGTATGTATACAATCATATCTCCCCATTGACTTTATATTGTTGTATATGTATTAACATGATTTTTCTATCTCCTTTCCTAGGTTGGAAGATCTTCCTTTGTAGTTGCCTCAGACCTTGAGAGAAGGCGCAATAATCTTGAAAAGAAGAATTTGCGGTTGAGCGAGAAGGTTCAGAATTAGAGACCGAAGCCGCGCGTCATCTCGTGAGAAAGACGAGAGAATTCAAAAGTTAAACACCGAACTTACTTCCCAAAAGGATAAGGTGTCCTCTCTTCAAAATGCCAATCAAGAACTTTATGGTATAAAATTTTACCTCCTTTTTATTATTTTTATTTTAATGGTCGCCTATTGCTACCCGACTTATTACTTTCGCAGATGTATATAATCTCTCCGATGAGGCTATTCTTCTCCATACATTTCCCGATCCTATGGATAATAACCTTCTTCTCGCCACCTCAACAACTCTTTAAGTAGTTCATCAAACAAAATTAACTCCCTTTCATTAAATGAACTTCAATCAAATATCGCCTTTTAGAAATCGAACATAGATCTGGTTTAAGTGCCGCCAACCAATTTAAACGAATGTTTCTTGAGTCCAATAAAGAAATCAAAGTTTTGAGGAAGAAAATTAGCGACCATATAGATGATAAAGATCGCATTACTAACAATGGTGCACAGCATTAGCGACTTTTCAAAAATCTCTCCTTGAATTACAAATTGAGCGAGATGAATTGCTTCGCTGTAACTCTTTGCTTAGTGAGCGAGAAGATCAGATTCTGCTTCGCTCCTTGTTATAAATAATGATGATGAATTCGCCTGGCCACAAAAAGTTTTAGATAACGCCGTAAATAACCTAGGTGTTGATGTTAGTCTTTACGCCTTGAGCATACTTCCTTGATTAAAGATATGATATCTGATAGAGAAGGTTATTTATTACACCTTACTACTTTTACTTCGTAATATTGCTTGTAAATTATTAACTTGTTGTTACTTATTTGCAGAATCTGAGAAGAGGCTTCAAGCTAGAATTAGAGAGCTTGAATCTGAGAAAGAACAACTCGCCGGGAATTTTCCAACGAGAATTGAAGAACTTGAATCTGAAAAACAACAGCTTGCGAAGAATCTCTCCCTTCGTAATGATAAGTATTCCAAGTTGAAGAAACAATTTGAAACGACAAAGTGGAGAACTTTAATAATGATGCCGCTCGCTTTGAATGGAGCCATGGAATATGTTTGTAAACACCGTAACATCCTCTCGCATACATATCCCCCGGCTTCTTGAAAAGGTTCCCGAGAACTTGCCTGCCTCGGATGTTTCGATAGTGAAGTCGGCGAAGAAGAAAATTCTCGCGACGAGAATAATAAAACCGATGAATCGATGAAGAAGAAGATTCACCCAAGATGTAATTCTTTTTGTTTTCTTTTGTCGTTGTAATATCTCAGTACATTGTCAGATCTTTGTTATAGTGAACTCTTTTTTTCATGAATTCAATCTTCATTCCCTTTTTTTTTGTTAGTTCTTCCTTGTAATATAATTGGCTATCTTGATGTACAATTCTTCCATCGAAGATGAATAACAATATTCCATCTTTTCCATTCCCATACTTGCCTCTCGCTATTCATCTTCGATGGAAGATTTTAGTTATCTTATTGTATTTGATAATAACCTTATTGTGAATTGAAATGGATCATCGCGACGAGAGTCGCGGGTATCTTTATGAATTGAGAATTTATCTCTTTATGTTGCGACAAGGTCGCAGATATCTTTATGAATTGAGAATTCTATCTCTTTTTGTTGCGACAAGGTCGCAGCCGCCTCTACACTTTCTTGCAAAGGCCCATTGACCTTGCCTTATCATTTTGTGTGGTCTTCCAAGTCGACCTCCCTAATTAGAGGTCCTCCTCCTCGCCACCGTTCATTGCATGGCAAAATCGCAGACGCCTTTACACTTGTATGTAATGACCCATTGATCTTGCCTCATCATTTTTCAAGTATTTTTGCCTCTCGCAGATGTTTTTGTTGCGACAATATGACAGGCCTAAACATCCTTGCGAATATAAAGCCCCATGACATTGCTTGCCGTGCGACGAAATCGCAGGACGTCCGTACACTTTCATGTAAAGACCCATTGATCTCGCCTTACCTCGTGTTAGTATTATTGCCTCTCAAAGGATCATTGCACAAATATGACAAGCCTAAGTCTCTTGCGAAAACAAAGCCTCATGACATTTGCGTCTGCTTTGGCACTCCCCTAATGGAGAGTACCGCCTTATCATCTCCCTGTTGCCCCTTCAAGGAGGCGAAACATCGGCCATACAAGACTAGCTCCTCCCATCCTGGCCTTAACAACAACTGTTGTTTTCGCAGCCTCTTATCCCTTATACCTATATGGTTTATGGTTACGAGACCGCACCCTAAGTGGAGTTTTCTTCGGGCGAGTGCAACGCATGCCAAGACTTGCCAAGAATGGCCAGGGTAGGTTCATCCATCCCGGCACTCGCTCAACCGTACCTCGGCGCCTTGAGCATACATTGACTCCTAGAAGAGACCCTGGCCGCCCAACCAGGTATAACCTACATATATAGTTGGGAATCCAAGGTACCTCTTCCGATAGGCTTTCATGGGCCCCAAATTTTCATGGTTCAAAGCTTCAGGAGCTGTAACCTTCCCCCGAACCACGGCGAGAGATACCCCTTATATGACGCACTTTAGGTCTTACATTTGCCTCTTACGAAATGTTATTCGCGAACTAGGGTGTACGCCATAAAGGTTCGTCCCATTCATTTGCGCATTTATATTTGTTAAATCATTCAATCATTCATGTTTCATTATTTGTCGATATTTGTTTGCGAAGTATTCGCACAGCTTCTTTTTCACTTGTTGTATTTCACTTTTCTTTCTTAGTCGAATTCTCATTTTTACTCTTCTCATGAGATTCTCGCATATCATTACTTCAACTGCTATTTTTCTCCCGTTTTTGTTGCTTATTCATTTCTTATGCCTTTTGCTCCTCATATCCTTTGCTTGTTTGTTACCATAATATTTGCTTGTCTCTAGGCATTCACCTCGCGAGGTATGTTCAAATCCTTACTTCTATGGCATCCACCATCGCTTTTTCCTTTCTCGCTCATCTCTCACATGTCGTTTCCACCCTTTTCTTTTGACATTCCTTTCTTCGCAGCTTTCTACATCTACTTCATGACATTGTTGCGACTCCTTCCAATCTCCCTGTATAATACCAATGCCATTTGGATGTGGGAATTTAATACATTGATGATACGTTGACGCGACTCCCAAGATTTCATGAAGCCACGGCCTCCCAATCAGCGCATTGTATGGAGATTCCACGTCAACCACACATAATAAAATACCAGTTGATAATCCTTGTAGAGGTATTCTCATGTGAACCTCTCCCTTTGGTTTGTTTGCAGTGCCGTTAAAGCCATATATTTTGTATGTAGAGGGGATCAAATCCTCATCTTTTCCTCCCATCGCCTTGTAAGTATGGTAGAAGAGGATATTCACCGAACTTCCTGTCGATTAAGATTCTGGTTGATCGCCCAAAGCAAGCTTCTCGCCTCATCATCTTCTCCATCGACTGTTTCGGGTTAATCTCTAGTTTCACAACCAACGGGCTATCATGTGTTTCTCTTCCTTTTGGCACTTCATCTCGCAGAGAAAGAAATAGTCTTCAATTGCCACTGTCTAATCGCGTTGATCTCGCTGCACTCATAATTTCTTTATCATTAGCATCTCTCGCAAAGACTCTACCGAGCACGTTGTCATGAAAATCTTCGATGGTGCGATAGAGTGGACAATGGAGTTGCAGTTCAAATTCTTGGCTTTTGTTCCTACTTCTATCACAAATGTTTCCTTTCCCTTCGCCGACACTGCTCTGCATCTCTCGGTGGTGGTGGTAATGTCTCGACCTGCTTTTTCCCCCCTTAGAAAGTGATTCAACTTCCCCGATCAATCATCCCGAGAATAATTCTCTTTATGTTTCTACAATCGCTTGTTTGATGCCCATGGAAGCGATGGTAAGAACAAAACTCATGGCTTCTATCTCCCGCGGTGGTTCCATCCCAACATTCCAAGGTGCTGGTACATTTTCCATCACAAGTATAGCTTCCTTTATCTTTTCAACGCTAGCATTCAAGGGAGGCATCTTAATTTGTTCCCATATTGTTCTATGACTTCTCTCGCCTCTCCACGGTTATTTTGCCTTCGTCCGCCATAAGTTTCTTGCACATGATCTAGCCTCCAATCTTATTATTGTCAAGCATTTATTGTAGTAATTCCTTTCGCTCAAACTCTTCTTGATCATGGCTTCCCATGGCTACTACTCTTCTCGATGTCCCTCACGCCCTCCTTGCTCGCTGTCCTTGCGAAGTGCTCGCCACCGTATTGATGAATTGAGGTAACAAACTTGCGTCATGGGCGCTGGAGTTCGTGTTCGCGACGGATAAGAATTCATTTCATTTTGTCTTTCTTCTAAGGCAATATATTCTTCCTGTAATTCTCAGCTTCTGCCATCGTGATTGTATTTTTTGATTCTAAAAATTTGAATGTATAACAAGTTAGTCGCGAAGAGAGCATTCACAAATGAGAGTATGAGATATCTCTCCTCAACCCGTCCCGCCATTTCGCTACACATGGTTCTCCATCTTATCACAACTGCCTTAAGCTCGCCAATCCTTTGTTTCAACCCGAATACATCCTCAATACCTGGTCGCAAGAGTTGTTACTTATGTATGCTCCTGTGAATGTGGCTTGTAAATGGTGAAATGATGTAATTGTATTCTTGGTAGGCTTTCAAACCACTTTAATGCTTCTCCTATTAAGCTTGACGCAAAATATTTGCACAATATGGTATCATGGTTCTCCCATTGTAACATACATCTCATAAGCCTTAATATGTTGTATCGCACAGTTGTTCCATCAAAGATGTTGGTTAATGCAGGTAGATTGCACTTAGGAGGTATTCCTCCCATCTCGTATTTCTAGCGTGAAAGGGTTCTTCGCGGCTTCGCGATGGCTTCGCCTCAGCTTGTCTCCTTCCTCCTTCCCTTCTATTGTTCAAGAATCCTCTCATTTCAGCTAGCTCTCTTAAGATTTGTTCATTTGCCTCGTAATTTGATTCTACCGGGTCTTTTTAGCTCGCTTCTCTCCTTCTTCGCCGTGCCTATTTTGACCTTCCCGCTCATTATCTTCTCCTCTTTCTTTCCTCGCGACGCTCTTCTTGGCCTCTTTCGTTAATTCGCACGCCATTATATCGGTTGTTCTCTCTTCTTGGCTGCCTATCAGCTCTCATCATTTGCACCTCTCATACTCTTCATTAATATTTCTATTAGCACGATTTTGTTCCTCCTTCTCTCGCGGTTGTCATGGTTATTCTCACGGATTGCTTCCTCCATCTCTTGATTTTCCATTTCTTCTCTTAGCCTTTCTCTCTCGCGAGCTAGTCGCGCTTGTTCAATGTAGTGTCTCTCAATGTCATCCTCGATCTCTCGGTTTCTTCTCAATTCTTCTCTCCCCGTAGGATTATTCTTCCTTCAAGAACTGGGTCATTTGGCCCTTGAGTTGCATGTTTTCCCGATTTTCCCTATTTCGCTCATTTCAAGATTTTCTGGCCGAGGAATATAACGATCTTCTATTTCTCCTCTTCTCTCGCCGTGTTCTCGCGTCCTGGATCTTGTGTCTCTTCCTCGGTATTCTCTCGTTGGTAAAACTCTTCTTCTCTCTTTCTCTCGTTTGATCCGAACTTAATCTCACGCTACTTCTAGATCTCCTATTTTGTAACCTTATATTTTCCATCCTCAATTCATGATTCTCTCTTGTCAAATTTGCTCGCCTTCTCCGCCTCTAGCCGTCTCTCCTCGTGTATTGTTTGCCTCAATCTTTCTAACGCCGCCATTTCTTCATTTCCTGGATTCATTTCTCCATTCATCCCTTGTTCCCTTGTCCATTGTTCACCAACCGCGTTCTTCCTCTCTCTCGTCTTCGAATCGATCTCCAAGTATGTACACTTACTCTATCATAATCCACACCAAAGCTTGCTACCGGGGAGATCGGCATGGCCGATTTTGATCTTCTCCGTCATTTCTCCTATTTATCCTTGACGATTCTCCTGTTTCATTCCTCCTTTCTCCAAAGAAGTCTCCCACTTCTTCTTACAATCGTTGGTTGTTCTTGTACATTTCTTCTTCTAGCCATCTTTCCTTTCAATGAATTCTTGAGTATCTTTTCCAAATCTCTTCCCCTCGTTAATCCAAATTCTCTCCAATTTCTTCACAATCACCGCTCTTCCCTCGCTTCTAGCGCATATGTAGTAGCAGGTTTTCCCACACTACACCCCTCACTATATTTTGGTTAATTAGTCCATTGAAAGATGCATAATTGAGAATGTTTATTGATGTTAAAATTCCTTAATCGTATTGCATCACAGCTTGCTGGCCCATCAATCAGGTATGGTTCATCCTAAAATTTATTCCAAGTCTCATTGTTTGCATCAAGTGTGTTCTGCCTTATTTTTCATAACACATATTCACCTAGAATGAGTACCGGTTCTCACACTTTCTTGGTGTATCGGATTTTCATGGACAACCAGTATATTTCTACTATAATATTTTCTTGACTAGGAATATGTCCCTGCCATTTTCCTCTGATTTCATTTATTTTCCCAAAGCGTTGTCATGATATTTATCGGATGCCACCTGGTTATTCCTAACATTCATCAGCCCTGCGGGCACGACAAACTTTAGATACCGATCGATAGTGGAAGTTACCGCCCTTATAGCATGAATCTAGTCACGAACAAGGATAACGTTTCATGGTGCACGACAATCAAGTAACATGTGTCAGAGCATTGCTCGGTCAAACTCACAAGTGTTGCTATCTCAAGCTTGTTGTCAAATTTAGTTTATCAAAACTATATCTTGATTTGTAGTCTACATTTAGTCAAGTCTCGGATTATGATAGAAGTGTGTAGTTGAGTACCAGACATCACTGCTACCTTTGAAGGCGAAGATCAACCGAAGCTTTTGGAGAACTTCTTCAACAAAAGGTAAGTGAATACTGAACCACCTATTACACAAGTTTTCACCTTTCTATCTATGTGACACTGTCACATGACTAAATTAAACATTACATGCATTATAAAAAATTTGAGTCAAGTTTGTCTTGGTAATTGTTTTCGAAATATGCTGACTAAGATTAAGAACATTTGTTCATACTTGATGAATTTGGTTAAGAATAATTTATTGTTTATGACCTAAATTATGATTCAAGATTTAATCATTTTAAAATAGCCTGGAACAATGATATGTGTCATTGATGTTATTCAGGAATGTTTCAAATTGATTATTAGAGAGATATAGAACTACCGTATATCTGGATACAGGAAAGATTGCATACCAGTTCACATACTGGGACAATTGTTTTAAGTATGGAGTCACAGTACATGTACCCAGTACACGTACCGGCGTATCTATAGTTCGGAAACGACTTTTTGGTACGCATACCCGGTATCCATACCATAAAAAGTCAGTTGACTCATGAACCAGGAAAGTACGCATACCTAGTATGCATACCAGAAAAGATCCGTTGGTTTCTAAGCCGGAAAACGTAGGCATATGCAGTATGCAAACCGGAAAAGATCTATGGATTCCTGAACCCGTTTTTGTCTTAAGGGTATACAAACCCGGTACACGTACCATTACAAAAATAGTCACGAACAAGAATACAATACACGTACCAAGTACACGTACTTACCCTGTCGAATATTTTCAGATGCATCAGAATTATTTCTATGAGATAATCGACATTTGAACAACTCTCTAAAAACACTATATAGACATGTTAGATCACAAGTGTGACTTAAGATTAAAGTCTTAAAGTGTTATATGAAAATGGTTAAGCTTATCGTTTGTCTGGCTAGTTTCAGCTAACCTTTCATGAACAAGTCATTGTACACGGTTCGATTACAATTCATCCTAACCAGAGTGTATATTATATTATGTTAATCTAACGGTGATTATTGATTGTTTGATTCGAAATCTACCTTACCTTAAATCCAAAGCAACCTTGATCTTGAAAGTCTATATAAGGAGAATCTCAAACAACTGAGATCTTTGAGTCCCTGACACAGTTCTTGTGTGTCCTAGTTGTAAACTATAGTCTTCCTCTCCTTTAAACCTTTTCAGGTTTAGCGACTAAAAAGACTTCACCTAGGGATTCGTGAAGCCATGTCCAACTATCTTTATCTTGATAGTTCATGTATCCTGATCTTGCTTTGATTGTGGAGCCATTTGCTCCAACATGTAAGATAGATAGAAATTTCAAAGTTTCTTCGTCTCAGACTTTGTGATCCCACAAGTATCTACTTGTAAGGTGAATAATAACCTAGGATGCTCTTCGGGAGTCATAAGAACGAATTTTGAGGTTTGCTAGACTTTGTCTATTGCAATCGATTTCCTATCTCACCTTGATCTTTGATCAGAACGGAAATCACATATAGGCTTATATGTGGGAGGCAGATTGGTTTAAAGTCTTGAGTTGAAGCGACTCTTAGGCTGTAAAGAACGTCAGCTAAGGGAGTCAATTGCGCAGAGTCCTGCTGAGATTCAAGAGGCGTAAGGAGCGCGACTGTAACTGAATCGTTGTGACGGTAGATTCGATCTCAACTACATTCTTGTCCGAAGTTTTGATAGTAGGATAGTGTTTGTAGCGGCTTAATACAGTTTGGTGAATCTGGACAAGGTCCCGGGATTTTTCTACATTTTTATAATTGAAATATCACAGGTTGTACGTAAATCAATCAAAGTAGATATATCCATCCTTGTTTGTTGGATATGACTTAATTGATCTTAGATATTGATCTTTGGAATCGTCCGAGTACTCTCACGGAATAATCAGGTTCACGAACTTGTCTCTGTTTACATTCTGATTGTGAGAGAAAGAGATACAAGCTCTTCTTATAATTCCTGATTGAGATTCATTAAGTTGTAACTCTCGGAATTGTAATTGAGTTTAGTCCATACAGGTTGCCTAAGAAAAAGTTGGTAGTGTATTTTGCTACCCCCGCGTTTTCAACATAAAGTATTAGATGACCGTTATTCCTCCAAAAGTTGTATTTAAACTGACTCATATAATTGTTTTTACAATCTTGTCATCAAATCAAAATTTGGCAAATTAGCTGTTTAAACTTTCCTTTTGTTCAAACTCATTGAAGAATTCATATGCTCTAAGGAATACCATGGTCGTCAAAATTCCAAATTGATTATGACCCAATGTAATTAATACATACAGGTGATGACTAAGATAACGATTACATCATTATATGGTTGGAAAACCCTGACATGTCCCGATAAAAGATGCACCAATGTTTCTTTTTTCAAAGGATTTCGAGACGATCAAATTGGCGTGATCAACCTGGTTTGGTAATCCCCAATCTTGGATTCGTCGTGAATTGTGTGTTGTATTTTTATGTGGCTTTGTTGAAGCCGGATTTGTATGTATCACCCTGATTTCCTACAGATATAATGAGTCACTACAAGAACATATGACTTTAGTGCCAATTATTTTGACGGCAAACAAAAATTTGCTGCCGAAATTGACGTCTGTGATATAAGAGAAAAAGTTAATGTAATTAGTTTTCTGTGACATACTTTAGATTTCGTCAGTAATTCCACCACTAAGTTGAAGTTTCAACAACAAAATTTAGAAACAAATAATTTTTAGTTAACCCGTAAAAAATTTCTATTCACATACTGTCAGAGTCTCGGATACTAGTGTGCGGTAGGTGTCGTATCGTGCTTCTGTGATCTAGTAGATGATAAATAATTGCAATATTTATTTATCTCTCTTTCCCATTGTATCTTCTGGCAATAGTTCTTATGATCAAATATTAGGACCGGAAAACATTAGCCATTACTTTATCCGGGTTTTTGTGGAATCCTCCATATCTCCATTCCGATTCCTTGAACCGTTACAATTTCATTCTTAAGTCACTTTCCAAATATTGTTCAGATTTTATGCACCTTTAGTTGCATAATCTTTTGTTGTTTGTGATAAGTGTTCTTTGTTTTCTTTTACGCGCGCTCTTGCATATCTATCAACTATTTCCTAAAACTTTTTCAGGTTTCCGACTAGCTACAAAAACAAAAAATTGTGTACCTCTCATTCATTCTAAGGTAAAAAAATTTTGTATACTTCAATTACGAGACCGACATCGACCGTACTAAATTCGCTAACCTCTTAATTGAATCTTTGTGTAAAGGCCATGAGACTGTAATTTGTTTTCTTTCATATGGAGAATAAATTGATACTCCCTTTTATTGCTACCAAGATTGATATTTTATTGTCCGAAGAATGCATCCGAAATAATTCCTAAAATTGGCAATAAAATTTGGCTCAAACTACGGAACCCAAATTAAAACCTTCCCGATTAGGGTCATATGAAAGGTCCTACATAAAAGTTTATTTTTATATCGATCCGGATAAACTCAACGGAGGTTGAAAGGTATGTGCATGCTCCACTGGCACTCTTCCCATTGAAAGGATCTTTCGATGGAGGTGGCGTAAAGTTTGATAAAGGATGAAACTGTTTTATGTCATCGAGAAATGGTGAACCGACGACTTTTTCATTGATAATATATGTTTTTTTTAGAATATAATATGTTTGATCATATCACTGAACTTTCTCTTATTGAGATTTTCAAGCTGTGGTAAAAAAATTTAGTTTCTCTGCTGGTTCGCTCATTCCTGAGTGGTCTTTGTATTTCTTTGATAAAGATCTTTCTCGCCTAGACTTTTTGAAGCTATTTAGCAACGTGATCTTTCTTCCGCTCTCATGTGGTATATATCATTCATCATGTTGTCGGTTTTCACGTAATCTTACTTCCGTCGTTGGATCCGATAACTACCTCTTAGATATCTTATTCCTCATATTGTGGTCATTCGGTTCCTTCAAACTAGCCAAGTACTAGAGTTGTGCACGACATTTAAGAGCTTGAGGTTTGCACTCTTTCGGTTTGAGGCATTTTACGTAGGGTTTTGTTATCTTGTACATCCAAGATAATACCCAATCATTAGTATAGATATTAGTAAACAATACTCCCTCCATTCCTAAATAATAGGATGGTTTCTATAAATAGATGTTTCAAAAAAATAGGCTGGTTTCCTAATTGGAAAAGTCAAATGTTACTTTAGTTTTCTGGGACTACTTTTCTTTTAACTTGTTTTGATGACAAGTGTCATGTGGACCATTTCACTTTACTTCTTTTGCTGACAAGTGTCATGGGGACCATTTCACTTCACTTCTTTTATTGACAAGTGTCATGAGGACCACTTTCAATGATTAGTTCTCTTAATTTCCTTAATTTTCTCTAAAACAAAACCAGCCTATTAATTAGGAACGGAGGGAGTAATATTTAAGTCATAGAAAATGGTAAAAGTAGGTGAGATAATGACAATATAACAATAACAATTCATTTTACTATTTCACCCTTTGTATAGAATGTTATCATATATTACTTTATTTAAACACATCTCTCTCAATTCTGATTTTGACTATTTCCATTTGTGGTTTTATTTGTACTCAACAAGCAAAGCGCACGTGCTATGCACGTGCTGGTGAACACCCACAAGAGTTGGGTTGCTTTTTTCCTTTGCTCTCACATGCGACCCCCAGGCCTCAACTCAAGGAAATAAGAGAGGGTAAAACCAAATTTATACACTTTAGCGTAGCGCCCGGTCTATCCACTGATTTCATTTCAATCTATTGATTTACCTACGTCAAATTTAGAAAGCATATGCACGTGCTTGTATCAATGGCTACAAAACCATCTATAAAATGGGAGTATGTTAATTAAGTTAGCCCTCAGTGTATAGAATGACACTATGACCTCACATGCATGGTCGACAGGTGGAAGAAAGGATAGGCATTAAGTCAGCCATATTAATTTTCTCCCTCCACCGTTGTTAGTTGTTACTTTCTTTTCCACCGAGTACTGTTCTCTCAAACTGTTTTTTTGTGCTTTTAATTGATCAAAGAACTAAATTGAAGAAGTTTGAGAAACAAATGTTGTGCAATTTCAATTTCATTCTGATTGATAACATAACATTTTCGTTCAAGTTTAGAGAAAAAAATTGCAAGATGTAAAGAAGATAAAATTTCTGGTTCATTTTTTTTGGTCGACCGGAAAGATAACTGTAAGTTACATATACACTTTAATTTTTCAATGAAGAAATTGTTCTTCCTGTTGTTTTTGTATTTATTTTTTTTTTGGTACGAATCTAATTTTTGATGGCTAAGATTTTGTTAACTATAATCTCATTAGATCTAAGTTTTTTGACGGTTATGATTATATTTCTGGGTAGTAAGCCGAATTTGAAAATTTAGTTCCGTTAAATTACTTCTATACCCCCATTTACTCATGTAAGGGTCAAATGAGAAAATAAAATCAGGGAAAAAAATGGAAGATCGAAATTTACAGCTTCAGCTACTGTTCATCTATAGTGGCTAAGGGGTGTTGGCTTTATATATAGTAATAGATGAATCATGAGTTAAGTAGACTCACCAGTTTTTAATATTAACTCTGACTATGACTAGTTCTATGTATAGTTTGATTTGACCCAATGAGTCATGAGTTAAGTTAGACTCACCTGTTTTTAATATTTTCGCCAAAAGCTAATGCCAAGGTGGTTCCAACACCTGATGAGAACTCAAGAAACGAATATCAATTATTTTGAGAGAAATATTTACCATGACTGAAACACCCAATTATCAACTCAAGAATTGGCACCCCAGAAAAAATGACTGACCATGTAGGATATCCGTATACCTGAGTTAAGTCTTCTTGCAAAAGGCCATGCTCGACTCATATATGTTTTCTTTATGTTTTCAACAACAGCCTGGGTTTGATTCACACT